>JAKSZT010054395.1:7641095-7988728 GCA_026826555.1 Tolypeutes matacus
GCAAGGCTCCAGGATGTGTAAGTTCATTGAGGTTGGTGGGCCACACTTGTGGGAGATGTTTGTGTGGGATGTGGTGGGAGGTGTGGGAGGTGGGCAACATGGGAATCCCAGTGGGTTCCGTGTAATATTTTAGGTAATCTAAGCACCTCTTAAAATATATGTATATATATATATATAAATAACATTTTTGTAAGCAAATACACATATATGCACATATATTTATATATCATTATGCAAATGTTTGTATGTATTGTGAGAATTTTGATTTTTACCCATAATAAAAAAAAAAAAAAAAAAAAAAAAGCATGTATACATTGGGGAAATACTACAAATGCAGGCTTTTTTCTCTCTGGAACCTGGGAACTCCAGGCCAGGGAGCAGCACTGTTTGTATGCTGGCATCATGGAGCCATCGCTGGTGGAGGGTGGTGGGATAGATCCTAGGACCTCCATCCCTGGTGGGTGAACAATGCGGCAGGATGCACAGATCAACTCTCTCAATGCCTGGAACCACGGAACTTTCTGTGACAATCCTCAATCCAGAACCTCTTTCTAAATACATCCAACTGTTACTGTTTTTCTGGGACAGGCCTTGTGGCCCACCCTGTTCAAAGCACAGGTTTTGGGGAAATTTGGGTTTCAAGCAAAACTTTACAACTTACCCGCTATATAACCCTGGGCAGATGACTTAGCCTTTCAGAGCCTCTACTTCCTCATCTGTAAAATGTGCATGATAATTAGTGATGCCCAGCTCATTGGAAAGTTGGGAAGATTAAATGAAATCTTGACATATGTAAAGCAGCATGCCCAGCACAAACCAAATGCTCAATGAATTTCCCAAAGACAGGAGAGGCTTAATCAGGGTGGGCCCTGGTCAAACCAATTCCTTTCCCTTCCAGGGACTCTGTGTACAAACCAGCCAAACGTCAGGCATGGGGTGAGAGGATGATTGAGGGACTGGGGCAACAGAGGTGTAAGGTGCAGAATCTGGGATGGGGCAGGGCTGGGGCAAGGAGAACTAACCTGCCAGGTAGCTTGCTCCAACCCTGGGGTGGGGCTAACTGAAGGCTATTGGGTCATCGCTGGTACTAAGGAGGGTCCCCGGGCAGGAGTCTGTAGCAGGGAAGGTACTTGCTGATACAGAGGGGAAGGATGGAGTTACAGTTGTAAGGGAATTGGCAGGTGATTTCCAGAGCCTATCCAGGTATACTGGGACTCTGGATGGAGCCCTCTTGCCCTCTGGGAGAGAGGGTCCAGCTTGGAAGGTGCTCATCTACCAGGGTTTATTCCAAGTCTTCCAGGCACTTGGATTGGGGAGTGGAGAAATAACTGTTGCTATCCACTCCACCTCCCAAACTTCTCACCGATCACCCTCTCCATGTCTCCACCCAGCTGCCCAGGCCTCCTTTCTATTCCTCAAATGCACCTGCTGCTCAGACTCTTTGCACTGGCTGCTTCCTCTGCCTGGGAAACTCTTCCCCCATGTAGCTGGCTCACCCACTGTTTACAGCTCTCTGCAGATTGTCACCTTATCCCAGAGCACTTCCCTGCCCACCCTGTATAAAATATCACACACATCTTTCCCTACCCCTATCCTCTCCAGCCCCCTTACCCTGCTTCATTTTTCTTCACAGCCTGTATCACCATCTGACCCATTATACATTTATTGGTGAATGCTACTGTCTTTATCTCCTATGCCATAATATAAGCTCCATGAGGGCAGAAACTTTTTTACTCCAATATTCCTGGGGCCTAGCCATATTACTGACACCTGAGCAGAGAGGTGCTGAATGAATGAATGAATGAATGAACTGCCAAAAACGCCCTTCTGGTAGATAAAGTACACTAACTTTCTGACTTGCTCCAGAACCGGCTAGGACTGAACCAGGGTTTTATAAAGTTAATATATACTAGGTGCTGGTGGCCAGGTAGGGGGGAGGGGGGAAGGGTGGTTGCTGAGCTTAGGGAAGGCAGCAGCTCACCTGGCTCCTATATACCTGCTTCCAGTATCCTCCCAGGGATATTTTTACTGAGGGACTCCTGTATAAGGCAAAATTACTTTTGATTCAGTGGCATGAATTACACATGGTGGAACATCGGAACCATGGTCAACCAGGGAGGCGTTGAGGTGGTTGGCTCATCTCAAATCATATCTCTTCATGCCCACCTATACGACTAATAGTAACTAAAAATTCATTTATGCAAGCAAGTCATTAGGGAAATTTAGGAGTTTAAATCAGAGTCTCAGCGGCAGCACACATAAACGCCAGCTTGTGGTTAGAATTTGTATGAAGCTCTTGCCCACATGTCGGGGTTCTTCTCTCTGGTGCTTGAAATCATTTCCTGGTAGAGGACACAGCAAGCAGGGTATCATTAGAGTGAACGGTTCACGACATGAAATGCAAGTATGTCCCAGCCCCAACCATAAGCCCATGGAACCGATGCTTGCCCCATCTGTTATGACTGAAGCCATTGAGATGAATTATTTCAGTATGCAGAACACATTTCTCCACTTCCCATCCATATGTGGGGGGAAATGTCAAACGCCTTTCACAGGCACTGGTGAGTGTGACAGGAACCTCCCCCACAGCCGTGGCCAACAACCGAGTGGTTTTCTTACTTGAAGAATATGGTATTTTACAGAGAAGGGTGGAGCTTGGTGGTGATGATATGCAAGAAAAGAAAACGAAAAAGCCCTTACCCAATTCTGAAAGTGTGAGCTCAGAGAGCAGGATTGTGTAAGGGGCCGTCCCTCTTGGGCGTGTCACTGTTCCTTCTCCCGTGGCCCCAGCCTTCCCTGCTTGCTGCACCCTGGGGCACTGACTCTCTCCTCAACCATGACGAGTTACAACAAAACCACATCCCCGTAGAAGGCTTTCATCGGCACAGCATTCACGTGGACAGGATTTGATCTATGCTTGGGGAAGTATTTTAACTTAAGTGTGCCTCAAAGTTAGCATCAACACCCACCAAAACTGGAGTGAATGGAGTGTGAATCTCAACTCTACCACATAGCTGTGTGACCCCTGCACAAGTTTATTAACCATTCTGAGCCTCAGTTTCTTCATTTGCAAAAATGAGATTACCATATGCCCATGAAGTTGTTTTATCAGGATCAAATGAGATTAAATAAAATTGTGTACATAAAGGACCTGAAAATGCCTGGGAGATAGTAATACCTGCTCAATATTACTTTTCCTATATAAGTGCCTCACTGTTTTGTATACTAAAAGATATATTAACCTAAGAGTGATTATTACTTCTCTTTACTTCTGGTCTAGACCTCCCCCTTTAGCTGCTGGTATTTTTGTTTTGGAGAATGTAGTGGTGTTTGGTTTTTAGTTCTAATAAAATTACATATCGGAACTATTTCCGTTTCGTAATACTTCTGAACACTAGAGTGGTTTGAGAGGCATTCATTCCTTCATTAATTCATTTATACTTACTTGTTTGTAAGTCCTTGAGAGGACTTACAAAAATAAATACAACAGGTTACAAAGAGATAAGGTTAGTTGTTACCAACCTTGGTCAGTTGGTCCCAAAGTTGGCCCTGAACTTCCTAGAAGCCAAAGCAAAGAGAGAAAGCTGAGCAGTGATAAGATGCACAGTGTTTGCAAGATGCCAGTTGCTTTGATTAAACACAATTTTTCCTGTACTAAGGTCTAAGTGGGCTCTGTCCCATCCTCAACAATATCCCTTCAGAAGAGCTGCCTTGTTTCCTGCCCATTGGTACAAACCAGGGCACCACACCTGAAGGCTGCTCAATAAAAGATTCAAGCATGGTGGGTTTTTTCTGGTCTCATTTGTTTCAGGGGTGGGTTTTTATTCACAAGAGGAATCAATAAAATGTACAAAAAAATAAAAGAATGCTTATATGTTGGCACCCCAACTCTTCAAAACATCATTCCATTGACTTACCTTTGTCTACATTGTTATCAATGAATAAATGAAAAAAAAAAAAAAAAGTACAGCCATTCCAGTTACTATTGCTGCACAACAACCCCAAAATGTAGTAACTTAAAATAACCATTTTATTTTGCTTATAATTTTCGGGTCAGGAATTCACACAGGTACAACAGGGATGGGTTCTCTCTGTTCCATGACATTTGGGGCCTCACCTAGGGGTGACTCCAGAGCTAGGAGCACCATATCTGGGGCTGTCGAGAGCACTTACACCTAGCCTCTCCGTGTGGCCAGGGCTTCCTTATTGCATGGAGGCCTCAGGGCAGTCAAAATTCTTATATGATGACTCAGAGCTCCAAAAGTCAGTGTCCCCATGAGCCAGACAGGAACTACATGGTCTCTCCTGACCCTAGTCTCAGAAGTTATGCAGAGTCCCTTTCACTTCCTTCATTTGGCTTCAAATGAGTCACAGACCCACCTGAATTCAAGGGGAAGGGACACAGACTCCACTTCTAGGTAAGAGGCATGTCCAAGTCACATTGTAGAAAAGCATGTCGGAAGGGAGATACTGTTGCAGCCATCTTTGGAAAATGTAATCTGCCACAACATCCTTTAGGCAATCACCAATAAATATTATATCTTTTAACCAATCTTTTGCTAAGAATTGAGCAGACCTTAGAAGCCTGACAGGTGTCATTCCGGTGCCAAACACCAGGTGAGGAGGTCTTGGCTTGGTCCAAATAGGTATGCAGTAGGTTTGAGAGTTGCAGTGACCATAAGCCAAAAGGATCAAGAGAATCTGCATCGAGATGGTTACAGGCATGCAGGCAGTCCGTGAAAAGCGGCATCAATCCCTGAATATATCCAAGTATCAAGTAGACAAATCACCCACACAGATGAATTTTTCACTTTCTCTCCAACTTTGTCTTATAGCTAAAACTCAAGCCAGAGACTGTGACCCAGATATAAATAGACCCAGAGCATCATTATATGTAATTTGGGAAGGGTTTCACTGGTATACATCTGTAAGCAGTTCAGGAAAACTTTCAAGCTGTGTTTACATGATACCAAACATCTGGATAAAAACTGAAAAAAATAATCAATTTGGATTAGAAACAAAACAGAAGTACAAATCTCAGCGCATTGGCACTTGGAATGCTGAATTCAGAGCTGATCCCCATGCCCCAAGGATGAGATAATAGAGCACAGGAAGGGCCATTGAAATGGCCAAGGGGCTTCTGTGGGAAGGCAAATTTTAAAAAGGAACTCCATTATACAAACATGGGATGGGAAGGGGTGAAATCAAAGACTGGAAAATATGGTGGTATGAATCTTTAAAGAATCAAAATGCTGGAACCAGGAGCTTTGAAGTGTGAAGGCAATGATTTTCGTTCAACTGAAAATCCACTAAATCCTGACTATCAGGGAAGGGGGCATTCAGAACACTCAAGCTTCCAGATAGCCAAGGAATCATTCCTTTAAGTATCGCAACCTACTGCCACTCTTTCAGGGAGAAATCTTTCTAAAATACGTTACTGGTTTCCCAGCTCTCTTAAACAGAGTACACTATACCCAGACCACTGCCAGGGCCATCAGTATGAACAGTAACTCTGCCACACCCTGCTATACGATCCCAGGGCCCCGAGATACTGGAGTTGTGGTCTCTGCTTTTTCAGTATTCTGTTTTTTTTCTCTTTCCATAGTTCCTCAATTCTTCATTCTTGTGACATGTCTTAGGATAGGTCCCCCAGACACAGATCTGAGATAAGGATTTGAGTACAAGCTGTCTCTCCAGAGGGAATCCCAGGAAGCACCAGTTGGAGGCTAGGGAATGAGACAGGGAAGGAAAGCCGGCCATTTTGGGCATATTAAAGAGCAGGTTACCACTGCGGGCCGGGGGGCTCCATCCATCCCACCAGGACCTCTACAAGAAGGTATGGACCTGCCCCACACAAATCCTGCCCATCACTCACTGAGGGCTGCTCCCGTTAACCCGTGGTCCTCCCAGAAGCCTGCAGAATGTGTAGCGAGTACAGAGGGAAAGTGGGCAGGGCACAGACAGTGGCTCGGTGCCTGTCTGGAGTGGCCCCTTCTATCTTCCCTTGTGTTTTCATCCTTGGCAGAATTTTTTGGTGAAGGAGAAACATAGACTATGAGCAAGAGCCTAAAGGACTTTCCTCAAAGTAAACGATACCTTTTCTGATAGCCTAGAGGCCTTTACTTTCAGTTTTCTTCTTGATTCTTGGTTATATTCTTAAAAGGTGCTGTAAGACAACTGGCAGTTTTAAAAAAAAAATTTTCTCACTCAAAGAAATTAAATTAAATTAACTTTTGAAGCAACATAAGAGTCAATTAAACAGCAGACTGTGTTAGGCAAGCTCTTCTGGAGATGAAAATTGACTTCTTCGTGTTACCTTGAATAATGAGAAATGGTCAGAACTCAGAAGGAGTCAGTGTTCAGGTTGGGGCTCCTGTCCCAATATGGACATGTGGGTGCAAATGGGAAAAATAAGGCAAAACCCAAGCACACAGGCTTACACACCCTGTGGGGCACAACCAAAGGGAAACCGGGGGTGAGTGTACACGCAGGGGCCCCATGTACTTGGATGTCAGGCTATGGACAAATCAGGCTAATCCCCTCCCTCATCTTCTGGGGTTTGGCCAGGACGGTCTCAGGCATCAGAAGGGAAGGAAGACATGTTAAAGGCATCTAAGATGACAAGCTAAAGATTCTCAGAAGAGGCTGAGACAGGCAGCCCCTGACTTATTTAAGGTCACATATCAAATTTATGAACAGCCAGGACAAAAATCCAGGTGTCATCACTCCATTGTGGCAGAAATTACCCAACACTTGATTGTCCAGAGGCAAAGCCAAGAGAATGTAGGTTCCAGGAATGTTGGGATATGCTGGTCAAAGTTCCCACGAGGATAATTCAGAGGAGAATGGCTGAAGGCCAAGCCAAGAAGTCAAAACCTGCAGCCCAGCATCTGGCTACCAGCAGAGAAGGCATAAGCCTTAAACTGGAGAGTGGTGGGGCAAGGAGCCCACACACTAGGGATGGGGCCGAAGCAAACAAGAAGCCAGAGAAATCAAGTGTGGGTGCAAGGTAGGGAGCAGAGAGACTGAAAATGCATGGATGTGGGACAGGGCTGGCCTGTGACAAATTCATCCCTGCCTAGAGTCCGGATGTCTGTTTTGATATGCATTTGGGGCTTGCCTGTGGGTGGGAAGCAGAGCATGACAGTAAAGAGACAGGATCTCAGACAACAATGAATTATGGTCTAGAGAGCTTAAGCTCTGGCATAGGTGTGGCCAGATTTGGACGAGGCTGGAGAAGGGGACAAGCCAAGAAGGTGTTGTTGCAACGATCAAGACAGAGATAAAAAGCCCAGAGGAGGGAGGCTGTGGATATGGAAAGGAAATGGTAAAATCAAGAGACTTGTGGAAGAAATAGCATTAGGATTTGATAGGCCTTTAGATGCCAAAGTGGAAGTAAGACAAAAATAAGGGATTAATTTGAATTCTTAAAAGCTTGGGGAACTGGGAGGCTATTGGCACCTTGGGTGATGACAGAGACTTTGGAAAGAGGTGTTAGGAGCTGAGAAGGCATTGCTCTGACCCCTACCTCTGTTTCTATACCTAGGAGAAAAAGCATGATGAGACTATGACTCCTGGTTTCTGAGGCTTCCCTTTTTCCTGCCAGTAACTCCCGTTCCTGTTACCTCTTGCAGCAATATCACCTACACTAAAAGAAGGCAGGTATCCAATAATGGGGCCTTGTACTTATCAATGTCACCAAGAGAAATTAAAGTATGAGCTACGGAAATGTGAAGGGTGAACTGAGTTCTTGGAGTCTTGACAATTGTGTGACTTCCACATTGGAAGAAAGTAACAGAATTTGGAAAGATAAAAGTACATAATTAAGCTGACTGGAAATACAGCATCACCGTGTCTGTTCTTGGGGAACGGGTAGAGTAGTTCATTTGAACGAGGTCACCGTGACTCAAATATTTTATTGTAATGATGTTATCCTGAAAGAGCTGTAATAAATCTAACTGCTCATGAATGTCTAGATAACACAAATTTGGGGATATTTGAAAACAAGCAAAGATTGATACTGAGAGCCAAAGGAGAAAATCATTGAAACATTGAAAACTCCCATCAGATGATATGTGTTAATGATATGAACTAAAATAAATTTGATATTCCTGGCCTTGGAAGGATTTCCCATCTCTGCCATTGTGTTTGAGGTATTACAGTGTTCAGATCCACAGTTGAGAAGTCAAGGAAGTAATAGAGATAGGCTTAGATGTCTTGCTAAGGGACATCATTAGCTTGTGTCCTTCCTCCAAAAATGATTAAAGGCTTATGACAACAAGGGGCAGATCCAGGGCTTGTAAGACTCTTCCCTTATAAGTACTGATGGCTTCAACTAGGCAGACAGGTTGAAGGATTAATTAAAGGACAGTGCCAAGGGAAGACTTGGTGGAAAAGAACACATTGGCTAAAGAGAAGAGAGGAATGGAAAGTTGGAGAATCCAGAGAAGGGAAGAGAAGGGAGGGATGGGAATCACTAATGAGATAAAGAAATTTTAAAGTGAGGTTGGTCAAGTCCAGCTTTTGATGACTTCCATTCCAGGTGGAGATGGGCCCTGAGAATAGTGGCATACAGGAACTGAAGAGAAAGATCAGTATTACAGAGAGATTTTGGAGCTAGAGGTAGAAGATTGAAAACTGGATGTAGTGAAGGAGAGTAGAAGGCCTGTAAAGAAATATGGTGGGATGTTGGGATGTCCTGAACTAGAACCAGAGACCTGGGTTCTAGTCCCAGTTCTGTTCCTAAGTTTGGGCAAGCCATTCCATCTTTCTGTACTTTTTTCTCCCTATCTAACATGATGGGGTTAGAATGACCTTAAAGTTTCCCTCTCCCTTCCACAACCTTTGATTCAACGTAGAACTAATGAAATCAGAGATTTATAGAACCTTCCAGATTGGAACATGTATTTAGATTTTTTTTTTTAAGGAGGTACCGGGGATTGAACCCAGGATCTCATACATGGGAAGCACATGCTCAACCATTGAGCTCTACCCGCTCCTCTTGTATTTAGCTTTTACTAAGTAGAAAGGGCTTGAAGGAATGGGGAAAAAAGTTTTCACACAACACTTGGCGAGCAGTATTTGTTCTGTAAAATAATTAGCACATAAGCATTGTTGAACTGGCTTGTCCTATCATTAAAAGAGAATTAAAAGGAAAAAAATGAATTTTGCAGACTCAAATTTTCCTCCCATAGAGCAGAAGAGTGATTAATATAAACCATGGATGGACCGTTAATAAAGATAAATGCAGGCGGAGAGCACCAACATCACAGGAGTGCTGGTGTCAGGGTGAGGAGACTTGAGTTCCAGTCCTAACTTGGGCATGTCATTTCCCCTCTGTGTCTCAACTTGCTCATCTACCAAATGAGTATAATAAACCTACACTAAAAGGAATCCTGAAGGTCATCAACTCCAGCCTCCCCCAACACCCTTGCCCATGGTCTTCTGGCTCTAATCACTAGAAAACTCTTTCTTCTTCCTGTGTATCTCTATCAGTTAGGGTCCAACTAAGAAAACAAGAGGGAATGTAATGCAGGGAACTGGATACACAGGTGGTAGAAGAACTGAGAAGCCAAACAGGGGACAGTGAGGGCTACCTCACTTCCAGCAATTACAGCAGGAAGCCCGTACCACCCTGTGCTGGAGGGTCAAAGAAAGGAGACCCTGTTACCGGAGCCCAAGGACTGGGGTCATCTAGTGAAAACTGGGACCACAGTGCATCCATCTAGTAGGAGCTGGCATCACAGAGGAGAGGCAGCCACTGCCAGAGGTGCCTGAGATCTGAGGTGAAGAGGATCTGGAAGAATATCCTGGCTTATTCCTTCCCCTGCCCTTCAATCTTCCGCCTGTACTTCCCATTGGCCAAATCCAGCTAGAAACCAGCTGGCAGAGGAGCCTGGCAAATGCAGCCTGTGGGGGTCAGCCCCTCCTCCACACTGAGCAGGGTGAGGGCATGGAATGGATCTGAGGACAAATAGATCAGAACTGGCACAAGATCCGAATTCTACCTTCTTATAGCTTCTACCAAGGCCAGAGTCTAGGCCCTTATGGATTGGAGGATATCCATCCTGTCATGCCTTGGCTCTTTTCTTCCCCAGCTGATGCTCAAACTTCCTCAGGCAAATGGTTTCCACACTTCCTTCATGATCCTGGTTCCCCTCCTCTGGGAACTCCCTGGTATTCTCCTTAAAATGTGACCCCTATGTCCATAATACCCAGGTGTGGGGTGACCAGCTCAAATACAGAAGGACTATTCCTGTCCTTCCTGGAGCAGTGCAGCTGCTATCCCACTGATGACTCATTCTGAACTTACAGACAACCAAGACACACAAATCTTTTCCATATGATGCCAAGTCTTTCCTGATCTATCCTAGAAGGGTCATCTACACATTTGATAAGCACTATCATCTAATTCTTCCTCTAAATTACTGATTTTTCAAAAAGTAGAATAGGTCAGAGCCAAGGACAAGAGCCCTGTGTCACTCCACTAGAGACCTCCCTTCAAATTAACAGAAAGCCAACATGAAGTTGGCTTTAATAAAGGAACTTTATTGGCTCATGGTTTTGAGGCTAGGAGAAGTCCAAAATTGAGGCAAAAGCAAAGTGATGCTTTCTCTCCAAAGTCTCTATCATTCTGGTGCTGGCTGCCTCTGGTCCTTGGGGTGCTTCATGTCACATGGCGATGTCCTCTCCTTTCTCTTCAGGGTTCAACTGACCCCTGGCTTCCAGCTCCTCCCTATGGCTTTTTCTGACTCTTGTTTCTGGTTCTTCACTTTGGAAGTCTTCAGTAAACCAGATTAAGGCTCAACCTGCTTCAGTTGGGCCAGTTATAGTTATTTAGTTATTTTGTTAACTAAAAATAACATCTTCAAGAGATCCTATTTAAAATGGACTCAAACCCACAAGGACATGAATTAAGATTACAAACATGTCTCCATCGGGGTACATAATGCAAACTACCACACCTATCCTCCCAAAAACCCTAAGGACTCTAGTTGCTACTTATGCCTCCCCATCTTGACTCCATCTTCTGCCCAGTGGAAATAATATCAATCCTTCCCATGCTACAGGACTGCTGTGAGGAACCAGGAAGATGGGAAGGCCCTGGGCACAAGTAAAACAATCACCAGGGTGCCCCCGTAAGAGTACAGGGATCCTGGTAAGAACAGCTCCAACGCATAGAGCCACATTCTGCAGCCCCCAAAGAGAATGCCTCCAGTGGGACCAGAACCACATACCAACGGGAAGTCTCCCGGTGGGGATGAATGGACCATGTTGGTGCTGCTGTTTCAGATGCTTACAAACAAGCCTTTAGGAAACTGGGTCAGGGCACAGCAGAGGCGGGACCTATAGTCTTTTCTTCACTCTTCCCCTCTACTTCCTCTCCCTTTCTCAATTTCCCTCTACCTCCGAATCAGTGCTTTTAGAGTCATTATAATGGCCTTAGCTGCTCAGGAAGCTATCCCGTGGGCAGCTCACGAGGGCAGAAGCTAAAGACATGGGAGAACAGCCTGATGCCCGAGTTGCCAACTTCATCCACCCTCTGCCTCCCCCACAGTGCCTGGCCTTAGAGCAGGCTGTTCTGAGGACATGTTGTCTACAAGAAGTGTAGAGGGAAACTTTCCCCTCCTTTCCTCAATCTATCTGAATCCCTCGAGGCTCAAGTGATGCTTGACCAGTGTAAGAATGAACTCAACCCACTCTCTACCTAGAGTAGACCATGCCCTCAAAAATTCTTGATAACCTTAAAGTCTTGGGATCTATTATACAGCAATTGTTTGGTTAGCTGTAATTTTCTGTCTTGTTTCACTCTCCCAAGAACAGATGAGGCTGCTGAAGGTTCACAGACATTGATCGAAGATGTATACAAGGATTTAGATATGAGTCTGTTCACCAATGCTGTCTATGATAGCAGAAAATTAGAAACAGAATAAATGCACAACAATAGAGATTGTTTAAATACATTATGGTACACCCATACAATAGAATACTGCGCAGCTATTAAAAATCATGCTGTAGAAGAATAGATGGAATGATGTTCACAACCTATTGTTAAAGGGAAAAGGCAAGCTACAAAAACAGGCTGCTGTACAAAGAGGGATATTTTTCAAAAGATATGTTACCAGTGATTGCAAGTTACTGGAGTTAGGAACGGATTATTTTAATGTCTTCTTTTTTGCTTACATGTATTTTCCAAGTTCTCTACAGTGACGTGCATTGTTTTTTATATAAGCACACAAAAAAATCCAACCAAACAAACAAAAACAATAAAAGCTTATTTTGCTAGCAAGAAAAAAAATAGGGAAGGGCCTCTTTCAAGGCTGTCTTCCATGGCCTTGTTCTACTGGATGGATCTGTGGCCAGCTGGGATCCCACCTCCAGTTTGCCTACAGCCCCATGGAGGCCACCATGGGACTATGCAGAAGCTTCCTTAAGACAAGTTTTCAAAAATGGCGACTGTCCTGGCCAACCTCTCATCCCACTTCAGTCCAGAAAAAACAGTGGCTTCAGGGCCTGTGCGTTTCTGAAGCTGAGCAGCAGCCCTAGCATGTAAAAGGAACTTCCCTCCCTCCAAAGGTTTGCAGACAGCTCCCTTTCCATCCCACAAGAGGAGACAGGGCAGATGAGTCATAGCACTGGCTCAGATTAAAGGAGTATTATTGTGTTAACAGAAATGAATCTATTTTATTATCTGTTTCTTGACACCTTCCAAATAGATAGGCTTTTCCCACCAGACAGGCAATTTCCTTAAAAAGCCAAAAATTTCACTTGCTGAAGTTAAGAAATGACCAATAAGAGTTAGATATTCATGTGTCTGAAGAGCTGCCAGGCTGAAAAGATGTAGTGGAAATATTGAGGAAGGTGGTTTATAAGCCTCAGACTCCAGATTCAAGTCTGCAAAGTGATGCCATTCTCTAAAAATATACAGAGGAACTACAGAAACCCTTTCCCCTTTTCTAAGAGTTTTTTTTTTTTAAAGAACTATACTAGGATTGACTTGTAAAGGAGATTTGCTCCCTCAGATTTCACTGTTTGCATGAAGGTGATGGTAGTGGGACACTGTATTAAGAACTTCCTTCTCTTACACAGATTATTCCATACTGGGAGTACAGATAAGGCATGTTTCTCGAATGTTCCTCATTAAACATACACATGTGCCAGCAGTCATTTCCCTTTGTATTGCTGTCCCATGACAACAGATTGCAGATCATAGGAAATTGGAATGGAGACCTTATTTAGTTTGGCTCTCTCTTCTTCATTGTTTTCTCCACATTCAATTTTTCATTCATTCTAATGTCTGTCTCCTTTTGCAGAAATATACTATGACCAAATATAGGAGCAGATAAATTAACAGGTGTTGTTCATATAAAGACTTATCTCATAGACTTTTCAAGGATGCTTTGGCCAGCTCCTCTCTCCCTGCTCCCAAGCATTTTATCTCTGAGTCAAAATGTCATAGATACCGGTCGAGATTCAATGACTGATGGACATACACGTGTTGTCAATGTGCTATCCTGGTCCTCTGTTGCTCAAGTTTCAGTAAGTGGGCTTCCCTGTTTCCCTTTATCGCTGCTATACATAACTGTTACAGTGGTATCACTGTTTCCCTGACCCTTCAACCCAGACTGCCTGTCCATTAAAAAATAACCAACAAACAAAACCAGAAAAGCTTCCACCGAATGCCAGGAAAGGAGGTCTGAGGGGATAGAGAAAGTTTCATATTTCCTGTTGTTGAATATTAGGCATGGGCTTTAGAGGAAGCTGAATGCCTTTTCAATCCAACATGCGCTGTCCTGTGGAATTAAGACTGCATGCAAAGCTATTACAGCAAACTTTAAAAAATTATTCCAGTTATTTTATTTTTGAGTATCAACTTTTATCCAAATTTTGCCGTTTCTTTTTTCTTTTCATTTAAAAATGTGATTTAAAAAAATATTTAGCTTTTGTAAATGTGATCCATTAAATGAAAGAACTAATGCTCTTTCCATGATAATGGCTAAGATTTATCAAACATTAACTATGTGCCAGGCATTGTGTAATAGCTTCCACACTCATTTCATTTACTCCTTACAATCAACCAACGGAGATGCCAACACATGAGGAAACAGAGGGAGGTTAACCCACTTGCCCAAGATCACAACACACTTAAGTGTGTGGCTCTTGGCCACACCATGGAAATCCACCCTACTTATCACAAAATCCATGAGTTTGACCTTCCAGAAAACTTTTTCTGAGAACACAAAGTATTGGCACTTGAAGAAGCCCACTCCGTCACTAACAGATGCCGTCCACAGGTAGGCAAGAAGCCAAAATTCACTTGTGACATGATCATGGTGGTTAGGAGCAGATCTGAACATCAGATTTCAAGTCCCAGCTCATCCACATCCGGGGTGTGAGAACACAGAAAAGTTACCTCCCCTCTCTAAGGCTCAACTTCCTCATCTGTAAAATGGGGATAGTAATTTAAGTTGAACTCTATGAAATTGCCAACTTTCACTCATTTTTTTTTTTTACCTCCAAAAAGCATTTTCAAATGGTCCAACCCAAATTCTTCACAGTACAGATTAACTGAGTGAACATAGGAAACCCAATAAATGGCAATGATTTTGTTTTGCTCAGGACAACCAATACAGTTAGCTGGCAATCTGAGTGCACCTTTTATGCAGAGAAGCCAACCTGAATCATGTAAATGTTGGGGCCGATAACTCAGGGAGACAATAGAACTGCATGGATAATCAAGAATTAATTACAAGAATTAATCAATAATTAATAATAATAGATTAGTAATAATCTCCTGAGCCCTTGCTGCTCTGTGCACCCCCCAGTTTAGTTTCTTAATAAATTCGCAATTTTTTTTTCTTTTAGAAAGTTGGGGGACAGGCGCTGAGGAAGTTTAAGGCCCTGTGTTTAAACCCCACCAGACAAAGGTTTTAAAATCGATTCTTGCCCCGGGAATCTCGGCTGCGCGAAGTGGTACGGCTCCTTGACTGACATGGCGGATCCAGCCTTGGAGGCTACGGCTTCGACTCACCCAGCTCTAGGAACCAGCTCAACCGCTGCTTCCCTAACCTGTCCCGCCCACGCCGGGCGAAGACTAATGTCTGCAACCAGAGTTAGCATTACCTGCTGCGTGTTGTTTAATTCCTCGTTAGGAAAATCCTTCACATGCCTTATCTTATTTACTCCCCACAGCATTCCTTCATGGAGGGCACTATCATTATCCCCATTTTCCAGATGAGAAACTGCGAGGTTGAATCACTCGCACGAGGTCTCCGAATGAAGGAATGGAATTCGAAGCCGAGCAGCCCCAGAACTCCCAATTGGAACCTCTCCTTTTCCTTCGTGCGTAGAGGTGCTTTTTCATCTAAGAATCCTCCAAACTTGGCCACACTCAAGGAAAGAGGCACGGCCTCGCCGACCCGCACAGCCATGCGGCGCGCAGCAAGTTAGGGTTCTGGGTGCCGGGGACCCGGGGGGCGGAGCTGCCTCTGGGGTATTTAATCGCCGTCTGGCGCTCGCGGAGCGCTCAGCGTTTCCACTCCTCCCAGCTCACGCCTCTCCGCCCTCCTCCCTGCTCTCTCTCGCCGCGCCCCACCCTCCACCCCGCGCTCGCCTCGCGCGCAGGCACCCGCCGGCGGGCGCTGGGAGCCGGGCGCGGGCGGCGCTCGGACGGCGCTCGCCTCTGCGGAGCCGCCCCCTGGCCGAGGCCACCGCTCACCGCCCAGCTCTCGCCGCCCTGCTTTCCCGCACCGAGTGTACCGCGGCAGCCCGAGCCGGGACGCCGGGACGCCGGTCCGAGCGCCCCGCAGACTGGCGGGCGGCTGAGGACGCCCGGCCACAGCCCACAGCATGGATTCGGACTCCGGCGAGCAGAGCGAGGGCGAGCCAGTAGGCGCCGCAGGTACCGAGGGGCCGCGGCCGCCCGGCTGGGAGGGCTCGGGCCGGGGAGGAGGGGAAGCCGGGACAGGAATTCGCGAGTATTTCTTCGAGCTGCCAGGAGGGAGGCCGATCCCCAGCAGCCCGAGCCCTTCCAGGCCCGGACTGGGGCTTGCTGTGAGTTTGCTTTGAGGCTTTCCCCCCATTGCACTTGGGCGCGTCGGGGCGAGAGGAGGTGGATTTGCGGTGGCTGTCCGCGCTGCGGGACTCTTGCGGCCGGCGGGGTGGGGGTGGGGGTGGGGGTGGGGCAGGGCTCGGGAAATACGCGTCCTATAGTTTGCTGCAGCGAGGTTGCAACACATTTACCTTTTGAAATAACTTTCCGAGCGCGGGCCGGGTCCTGGAACCTGGGGCGCCGGGGCCACGCTGCGGGGCAGGCAACCTCGTCCGAGGGCGTGTCGGGGGACTCTGGGAAGGAAAGGTCCGGGTGGTGGACCGCAGGGGTCAAACGGAATCTGGCGGCTGCGGTTCACGAGGTTGCTAGGCGAGCCAGTGTAGACGCGCTTGCCCATCCTTGCCCCGCAACTGTCAGAGGCCGTCCCGGAACGCAGACGCGGGGGCGCGCGGGAGCCGGGCTTCGCCTTTAAGAAGCTTCACCGGCTTTTCGCAATCGATAGTTATCGAAGCAAGGGGATGCTTACCTAGGGGAAAAAAATGTTTCTCCTCCCACGCCTCTCCCTGATACTGAGCAACAGGAGGAAGCCACCCACAGCCTTGGGTCGACTAACCAGCTAGCTTCTGCCCGCCCACGGCGTACACACCTGGCACCCGCCTGCCCTCCGCAGGTGCCCGCGGCTTCCCGCGCCGGAGGAGCCCAGAAGGCAGACCGGTAGCCTGCGTTTTGGGACCCTCTTAGTACAGAACTGAAGCCCCAGGTTAGTCCCCCACTTCCCAGCGTCAGTTCCTAGTCCTGAGGATGGAGGACAAGCGACAGGAGGCACCTCCAGCCCAGGCGGTGGTGTCAGAAAGGCAGGTTTTACTCTCCACCTGATGGGCAAGTTATTTAACCTCTCCAAACCTCAGTCGGGCAGGACAATGCCAGGCGATGTGCCAAGAGCCCTACATCTCTTCCTCCCTTTAATCCTCACCGGCATTCAGGGAGATGGTTATCTCCATTTTACAGAGACTCTGATAGGTTCAGTCTCACAACCAGGAGTAGCCAGTTCAGAGTGACTTCCTTTTCATTACATCATACTCCTAACAAGCGCTGTGGTAAACACCTTTGGGTGAGTGGGAAAGGGGAAAGGGCTGGCGAAAGGGAAGGTGGCCTCACCAAAATGCCTGGGTGTATGGATTCCTGCCTTGCTTAGGTATGTGTGGGTATAATTCATAAACATGAGCCCTTTGCACGACTGTATGTTTCCCTGACTATAAAGCACTAAGATTTCATTTCACAGGTGGCTTGTGGGTCTCCTTTTCATCATTTAAAAGTAATAGTGGGTGTTTTATTCTAAGTATTTTTTCAAAGCTCAAGAGGGCAGTGACCTTGACACTGATGCTTTACTCTCTTGCCATCCCTGGAATTACCATTCTTCTTGTTCTGTCTGCCCCCAACTATCCAACTTCTTGAAGAAGAGAAGGGATAAGGATAAGGAGGCCTAGAGAGAGAAAAGAAGGGGGCTGGGGAAGGAGAGAAACTCCAGAATAGTTTGTACCTAGATGAAAGGGTCAGGAAAAGAGCTCTTAAGTGCCCTGACACCTTCTTCCCTTGACCATGCCTCAGCACAGAGTGCAGTGTTCATGTGAGTTTGTGTCAGAAGGCTTCTGCCCAGCTAACAGCAAACTTTATCACCTGAAGTTAGGTGGGTCAGACGAGGAATAATAGGGCAGCCAGCTCCTGTGAGCTGTCACCATTTGTTTGCACCATGCTGTTCTCTACAGTCATTTCTTCTTTCTTCGTGTGCTTGACTCTCACAAATTGAACATTTATTCGAATGTCACAAGCCATTCTGCTAAATGGCATTCAGTCTCACTCATTTGCAGATCCTTAAAGTATTCTCCTTCGTGACAGAGCCTCGTAATAGGATGCTAATTCATCACCTCGTTTATGGCTGCATTCTGTCCAGTGAAACCCCTTGTTGCAACTTCAGAGGCAGGTTGAATGACAGATATGTTATCCATAGGGGCTGACCTTTGTCCTTATGGAAAACTTGGCATTCATCTGCGAACCTGTACCTACGCAAGCCAAGTAGGTGGAGGGGTTTGTAACTGAGAAAGACAACAGGGTAGGTGGAACCTCTTGGAGTATTTACATGTGTGTGTGTGTGTATGTTCCTCCCTCATAGGGAGTTGAAATATAAAGCTGCTTCCTCCTCAGCACCTTTTCCTTCCCAAAATTGTGAAAAAAACCTGCCTTACCAAGGACCTTATAAGATTAAAAGCCTGGACTCTGGTATCAGACAGTCCTAGGTTTTACTCTCCACCTGATGGGCAAGTTATTTAACCTCTCCAAACCTCAGTTTCCCCCTCTGTAAAAGGGGGGAGGGTTTACAATGGTATCACAAGGAGATTGTAAGTATTAAATAAAATAACATGAAAGTGTTCCTGATATATACTAATCATGCTAGCTGTTATTTTGATTATCACCTGGTTCGATTATTTTAAGAATACTACTAAATAAAGTACCCCAGAACTATAGAAATGTAAAGCACTAGGCATGTGCAAAATAATTAGTATTGTTATCATTATTTGCACATGAATATGATTGCTTAAGATTTATTTTGATTCTCTCCTTTTCACTCTCTTGTTCTTTCTCTGGTGTGTGTACAGTATGCATGTGCACCTGCCTATAAGTATATGTATGTTTGTTTAGGGTTTTGTTTTTTTTTTAAGTTGCCTCTTCTCACCCACATCCATCTTCCAGATCAAGACATGAAGATGGGAATATTCAAACCTGCTGCTTTCCCCACCTCCACCTCCAGTTCTAGGGAAAGCTGTAAAAAGCAGAGAGCCTCTACCCAACCCATCTGCTAACCTGGAGATGGGAGGGGTTCCCTCTGTCATGCCACTTCTAATGGAAGAAGAGGGGGCATCCACCCCCTACACTTATGAATTTTTTCCCTTCGCAGTGGTAGGAGACACAGAAGATACTCACCATCCTCCTTTCCATTTTGGCCCATTACAGTCACCTTCCTGGTCACAGACTGACAAAGGAGTGAGGAAATCTCTGCTGTCTGCTCACTTTTTACTGTACCCCTCTCAGGATACTTTTCCAAAGATCTCCCCTATTTTATGCTTGCAGATCTTTTATCCAGCAACACACTGTGGCCGGCGGGGGGTGGGGGTGGGGGATGGAGTTGGTTGCGATGGGACGGTGAGATGTGTCTCCATCTGCATCATCTGTTTTTCAGGAAGCACAGGATGATGTTTGTATGTCATTCTGCTGCCTGCAGCCCTGCTCTGCCTTTCTGTCATGTTATGGTTGTTTCTATGCTTAGGAAGGAGGCAGGGTTTCTGAAAGACTGGATTCATTCCAGAGACCCAACTTGGCAGCCTGTCCTTTGGCAAACCCACCACCGATCTCTCAGAAATCCTAGAGCTGAGTGTGTTAAGTCAGCAGTGATGGAGAGTATTTCCTGAGAGTAAACATTAGAGATGCAGCTTTTTCTCTTTCTGGCTCGGAGAACCAAGACATTCTACCTAGTTGAGGGAAGATGAGCTCCTTCCACCCACAACTAGATGGTGGGGGACAGTCCTGGGTGTGCTTGTGGCTGGGTAGGTGGTATGGATAAGCATTTCCATGTGATGAAATTAGGATGTGACAGGGGAACCTCAAGAGAAAAAAGAACTGGGAAAATCGCAGGCCCCTACCTCTGCCCTTCCTGTCCATCCCCTCCCACGTGAACAGAGTGACAAGGCGTGGGTAAGAGTCGATAGTTGGCCAGGAAAAAGAAGGGCATTCTGGAAGTCAGACACAGCTTGAGCAAAGGCACAGAGAGGCAACTGGAGTAGAGGGAGTAATGGGAAATAAAATGAGGAAGTGGAGGGAGGGCAAATTATAAGAGGGTCTTAAAAACTTGATCCCAATGGTTGATTGTTGAGCAGAGTCATGACAATGAAAGCCGGCTTTTCAGAAGCCAAGTCTAGCAGAGATGAAGGGCAGGCATTGCTTGGGCTTGGGGCCTCAGCTACCAGGTTGCGGCCACATCGGGAGGCAGTGTTAGCACTAAGAGGAGGCAGAAAAGGAATAATTCAAATGGCATTTCAGGGAAACAAACAGCAGAAGTTGGTGACAGATTGTACAAACGCAGCAAAAGGAGAGGAAGAGTGGAAGAATTCAGTGGCGTGTTGAGTAGGGGTGAGGGCAGAAGAGCCGAGTGCAAATGCCCTGGGGGTGGGGAAATGCAGGAGATAGGCTCACACACACACACACACAAATGCCCCCCAGTACCCCGTCTCTCTCTTTCCTTCGGACACTGAGTAGGGATTTTTTTTTTTTCCCTCTAAAAGCTCTTTCCCCTTCTCTCCTGCCCGTACGTTGTTTGGGGGATTGTTAGGTTTGTGGGTTTGTGGATCCTCATTGTTATGGACATAGCGCCTGACACATGGAGGCTGTTCAGTAACCTTTGTGGCCTGACACACTGATGAACTGGCCCAATGAGGTCAGGGACCACCTGGCGGTTATTTACCGTTTAGCTATTAGTTACATTCCCATTTTTTGTTCCTATTTGAACTTTTCCTGTGTCTCTGCTTCATCGAGACAATGAGATGTAGCTGCTTTGAGGGTAAGGTTCCCAAGATTTTATGAACATAATAAAATGAACATCTTGAGGCGCCTCCTGAGAACTTTGCACTAAAAGGCTAGACCTGCAGCCAGAACCCCATCCTTTAAAGTAAAACCGCCAAAGCTTTCCTTCAGTGTTTTATTCATTTATTTTATAAACCGGAGCATAATTTTAAGATTTCTTGTGCTTTCTGGGGCTCTGTGTTAGGAATTATGGGAGAATGCAAAGGGAGATAAGGGTACAGTCTATCCTGTGCTCCAGGACTTGAAATCCAGTTGGGGAGAAAGGACACATGCCGAGAGCCACAGCCCAAGCCAGTGTCTGAGAAAGGCTTCTGAGCCCCCTCGCTCTGCGATTATACCTTCAGCCGCTTCTCTGTTTCCATGATCTCCCTTGACACCAGCCACTTTCTTTTAGGTATTATGGTTATTCTTATACATGCCTCTTCCCCTGTACTTGACTGCTAGCTCCCTCAGGGCAAGGTCTGGGTCTTTTTAATTTGTGTCATCTACCCCAACCTGTGCCTTAAACACAGTGGGAAGTTGTTGGATGGATAGATGGATGCATGGATGGGATTGATGAATGGTGTTATAGGTAGTTTCCCAGGAAGCGGACTCTGAGCTGGAGATTAGCATGCAGAAGGTTTATTTGGAACTGCTCTTGGGATCAACACCTGTGGAAGGGAAGGGAAAGCAGCCAGACTGACAGAAGGAGAAGCTGAGCTACGACACAGGCCCGACAGCAGCCTCAATCAACCCCACAGGGAGCTCTGAAGCAGGAATGCACCTTCACAACTGTTCTGAGTTGGGATGCGGGGCCAGGATCAGTATTGGATGCAGACCATCCCCAGGAAGGGGGTGTGACCTTGGGTGAGGCCATTCCCTTCAGCTGAGGGCTTTCTGCTGGCAGCACTCCCGGCATCTCCTGGAATAAGTCCTTTATTCCTGGAGGGGAATCTGGGCAGTACATCACAGCGTCCACTACAGGTGGCTTCCAGAATTCTTCATGGATGCTTCTTTAGGGACAGGGTCCCCATTTTCCAGCAGTGTTCAAGGGGATTGTTGAGCTATAAATTTCATCCAGACCTTTTTAGGATAGTTTAGATTGCTAGATTAAATTAGCCATTTTGTCTAGACCTAGCTCTGCACCCATAATCCAATAGTGAGTGGTTGATCATCTGTTTTGTGTTCACACTGCCAATGGATTCCATGACGGTATTCAGAAACAGAATTAGATGTGGCCCTGCCCTCAGGAGGTTTACAGCCACCCAAAACGGAGTCTGTAAGATTGAGCGGCACCAGCCAAAAATAGTGTAGGATTTGGAGCGTTGGGCAATCTTTGTGATCCGGAGTCCTGGAGGGAAGACTTGCTGGAGGTGAGCCCTGAAGGGGTGAAGGATTTGGATGGGGGGAGACGAAAGAGCCAGGGAGAAGCAGAGAAGGTGGCAAGGCTAGGAGCCTGTGAAGAACCTGGCCTAGCTGAACTGGAGCCCTTCTGGGTATTGATGGGAGAAGAGGGTTGTCATGCTCAAAACGTAAAATCGGATGTTGTGATGGTGGTTGTAGCCAACAGGTATGTTTATGGAGATGGAGAGAGAATGTGTATGAGTGTGCTCATATATAATTCTATTTCTGTTATTTTTCTCTTTTAAAAAATATGGCACCTGCTTTTTCATTTGTCAGCAAAACTATAGTCACACTTTCCATGAGCACTTTTCCCTAACTGATTCATTTTTCTCTAGAATTACCATTGGCTCCTATTTGAATTCACATGTAAATTTCTATAAAGACACTATATAAATAATTTTGTTTTGTGCATCAGTCCCTGGCCTCCAATTCTTTGTGTAAAATGCCTGTGGAGGTGGGTGTTTAGGCTGTATTCTGTACACATATAGGAATGAAAAGGATAGAGAAAAAAGATTTAAAAATGATTTTCCTGGAACAATTCAATTCAAGGAAGCATATAAAGAGAATGAATACCCTTTTATTAAGACATGCTTGGAAAAAAACACACATATATATATTATACGTCAGAAATACTCTGTTTAGACAACTGCGTGGCACAAATTCTAAAGCTGGCTTAGAACAATCTTCACGTTCATATTGGGTTTCCTAAACATCATCGCCTGGGAATAAATTTGAGCCTGTTCATGGAAAATCTACTAGTGTACAGACTTTAAAAATGGAAGACTTGGCGGTACAGAAAGTGCTAGACACACCCTAATAGAAACCAGTATTTTGTAACTCAGTTCCTGGGGAAAAAAAGGAGTCACTTTGGTCATGTCCAAATATTGCTTTAAACTCTTAAAAACCCACAGGGGCAGCCACTGGCTTCTAGGTTCTTTTTTCAAAAGTAAAATATGCTTTCTGGGAAACTGTTCTAGTCTCTGAAAGGAAGCATTTTAGCGATAAGTAGCTTTACTGAGACTCCCAGTTTCTATTTTTATATTAGAGGCATCCAGTTTCATGTGCGAGAGGGAATTCTGTAAAGGGCTGTTGCTGTGAGCACACATGTCCCACATTCCAGATTTGGTACCCGTAGGTTATGCTGGGAAGTAAACAGATATATGGACATAGTGGATGACAGGGAGGTGATGGGGCCATCTCTGGGGCAGACTTCTGCAGTGGCTCTTTCCTATCACCTTACCAAATGAGTCTCCTTGGATAAGACTGAGGAAGTTAGAGAAGACTGGGTTTGGGGGCTGTAGGGTGAGAGAAGCTAGGGTTTAAGAAGTTGTGGGGAGCGGATATAGCTCAAGTGGTTGAGCTCCTGCTTCCCATGTACGAGGTCCCAGGTTCGATCCCCAGTACACCCTAAAAACAAACAAACAAGAAAACCAGCTCTCATTGGGGAGCAGACATAGCTCAGTGGTTGAGTGCCTGCTTTCCGTGTACGAGATCCTGGGTTCGATCCCCAGTACCTCCTAAAAAAAAAAAAAAAGTTGTAGTAAATATTAAACAAGATAAGAAACTCTTAGGATGGTCTTTGTCCAACTAGAGTCCAGTCTCAGAGGGCAAGTACTGGATGTAAAAATAATGGTGATAATGGCTACTACTAATTAAGCACTTGCCATGTATTAAGGATTAAGTTGACTTATCAGCCTTCTGGGCTCAGTGCTATAAATAGCCCATTTTCTATCCCAGGAAGCTGAGGTACAGAGAGGTTAAGTAACTTACTTGGGGTCATGTGTGGCTCGGCAATGGGTCCAAAACCAGTCTAGCTCCAAAGTCTGCCCTTGGGTCAGATGGCCTATGTAGGTAGGTTGGTGGCTGCCACCAGACTGCTTTGCATCTCCCACACGGCTGCCGCGGTGCCCAGAACCCTGACTGTGGGCTCCCTCTGCCAGGTTAGGGCATTCCATCTCCAGAAGGCTCTGTTTTAAGCTCTAAGCATTAGCCCACTAACACATGGGCAAGGGTTGGCTAGCACCATGAAACAGAGGGCTGGGGCTCAGTGGTTTGGGAGGTAGGGTGGGGTGAGTCAGCACAATACTCCTGCTGTAGAGGGAATGCCCTGGAAGGTGCCTGTAGCCATGGGCATCCCCAGGGTCGTGGGGACCTGTTGGGTGGTGAATGCAGCAAATGCCAAGAGGAGGGATTGGAAAGCAGAGGTAAGACAAACTTCCCCTTTTTCAGAGTGTCCTTAAGCCAGGGGTTCTTAACAAGGGGTCCGTGAGCTTGAGTTGAAATTCAAAAAAAATTATTCTTGTGGGGACATGTTGGTGCGGGTGTGATCTATTCATTTAATAATACACAGTATAGTGTGAACTTAGTAAGGGATTTTCACCTGACTGGCAAAGGGGTCTGTGGACCAAAAAAGGTTAAGAACCCCTGCCTTAAGCCTTTTTTCCCACCACCCCAACATTTAGCATCATTTTGTATATAGAATCCACAGGTGTTGGATTTGAGGGGGAGAGAAAATTCAAAGATGAGACTACCATGTAGCAAAGAGGACTTGAGATTTGGAGCTAGCCGAACTTGAATTTGGGTTAGCCTTGTGTTAGTTACTGCTTTTAAGTAACATTTTTTCTGATCATAGGAGTGCAAGCTCATTGTAAAATAGGTGAAAATAGTACAAGGAAGAAAATTAAGTTGAGCTCTGAGAAAGGATGCCCTTGTCCAAAGGAAAGAGAATAGTTCAAAAGCAATCCTGAAAATAAGCAAGAGGTTTATTTGGGGATTTTTATAAGAGAACACAAAACTAGAGCTTCCCAGGACTACAAGTCCTGCCCATCCTCTCTCCTGAGCAAGAATCTTGCCTTTCTAAAGGCTCCTGGGCCTCTCCTCCTGACTGAGCAAAAGATGCCTCAACTCAACACATCCATGCCCGGTATCTCTCCCTCACCTTTTCCTAATTCTGCTGGTGTCCTTGACAGCCACCACATCAGTTAAACAACTGTGAAATCATAAGATCAATGAAATGTCCTACACAAGTCATTTCATAGCAAAACCATGACATGGATAAAGCAGGGATTATTATTACTAGTTTACAGGTAAAGAAACAGATTCGGAGAGATTAAATTACCCCAAATCACAGAGTAAGTAGTGGATTTTCATTATTTAAAAGTGCCAAAGGAAAAAAAGAGGGCAGAAACAAGCCTAAATATCTAACCTGAATAAACAATTTAAATATTCAGTCAAATATTTTTTGAATGATTAAATACATAATATGGGGGGGGGCAAAACCCAGGTTCCTCTCCTCAGCCTTCTTCCAGCCCACCCATTGCCCCGGCTTCGCCGTCCCTTCTCTGGTAGCTCCGCACCATCCATCCCCTCTGTGCCTGCCCGGCCCTGCTCTTGTGAGCCCTCATACACTGAAGGAGATGTAGACAGACAGGGTAGGTGATGAGCCTGTGCCCTGGAGGCCTATGGACAGGCCAGGGGCACTGGGGCTCTCACAGGCTCTGTGAGATATGAGGTAGGAGAACCAGAGAAGTGTGGCTTCTCGCCACTCTGGCATTCTGCACACTCACTCCCATAGGGACTGGGGACTCCCCTCCATCCCTGACCTACATCCCAAATATGAGTGACTTTCACTTTCTACTTTTTTCATTTGTACATTGATTTTGTGTCCTTACTGCTTTGCAATTAGGAAAACAAAAAGGACATTAAAAGCCTGTTATAACAAGATCACTAGCTTTTAAGAGGTATTGGCCTACCACCCCCTTCCAAAAACTATTCATTATTGAGGAGTTGTATGATAATAAATATAATGTATATCTGTTTCTGAAGGAAACAGACAGAAATTTAATTGAGGATTTCTTGTGCATCTTGAAGCTTAAAATAAGGGAGCATATTATGGTCCCAGTATTCTTACTGCCTCCTTGCTCCCCCACCTTTCTAGCCTGCCCATCAAATAGAGGCAGTCCAGTAAGGCTGGAAGCTTGCAAGAAGTGCAAATGTTCACCCTTTACACTCACATTTATCCGAGTTTTTAACCCAGTTGTAAGTCAGCCCCAACCACTCTTAATAATTTGATAGCCCCTATCAGTCAGGAGTTTGTCTCTCTTTACTTTCTTGATTTATATTATGAAAAATATGTTTTTACCCCTACCAGATATAAAATGATGATATATATATTGACCGTGCATTTTCAACTCTTCCAGAAAATTTCCTTCTTCCATTAAAAGTAAATCACTCGGGAAGCGGCTATGGCTCAATCGGTGGGGCTCCCATTTACCATATGGGAGGCCCCGGGTTCGGTTCCCAGGGCCTCCTGGTGAAGGCAAGCCCGCCGCACGGCGTGGTTAGCTGACCCAGCGAGCACAAGCAGCAAGGGGGGGATAAATGAATAAATAAAATAAAATCTTTTAAAAAAAAATTTAAAAAAAAAAAAGTAAATCACTCTTTCTTAGTTTCAAGTGGAAAGCAGTATCAGTTCCCCTCTAAGCAGCCATATCTCTTTAGTGACTATGACCACTGTGATTTTTAAAGACGAGATCAGAGAATATGCGAGGCAGAATGATTGCACTAGGATGAATTCTTGGCAAAAGCTTGCATTCTCCTGGGAAAGATGGGTGAGCAAATGTGGTAAGCACACAGGCATGAGCTGCCAGAGAGCTATTACCAGCTACCCCCATCCAGGGAGGTCAGCGAT
Source organism: Tolypeutes matacus (assembly GCA_026826555.1). Classification (NCBI taxonomy): domain Eukaryota; kingdom Metazoa; phylum Chordata; class Mammalia; order Cingulata; family Chlamyphoridae; genus Tolypeutes; species Tolypeutes matacus. The sequence continues at coordinate 7,667,852 of JAKSZT010054395.1, forward strand.
GGGCTGAGGCTCAGGGACAGGATGAAGAGGTCGGTTGCCAACCATCTTTGTTTTGGTGGTGGTGGGGGGTTGTTGTTGAAAATAAACCATCTTTGTTTTGGTGGTGGTGGGGGGGTTGTTGTTGAAAATAAACGTCTCCACATAAAAAGAGCACTGCCCGATTGTCATAACCCAATGAGAGTGGTTGAGGTCTGAGCAGAGTGTGAAGAGGGGTGAAGGTTGATAGTAATTAGGGGCCAAGACTGTAATATAGGCAGAATCAAGACCAAGCAAGGGCCACAGGCCCTTCGGGTTGTTAGGAAGTCGGGGTCATGTGGCATCAGTGCCATAGCACCAGGCCTGTTCTCTTGAGAGTCACTTGCCTGCAGCCCATCTGCCAGGCATTGCTGTCCTAGACTTCTTGGGCCCCTCCACCTGGAGGGTAGCCCCTCTTGACCTTAAACTTCCAGAAAAGCTGGGACTATCACCCTCTCCTCTACAGCCCAGAAGCAATTCCTCCCTGACTTTGCCCCCAACCTCCCTGTCTCCCTGGTCCCAGCTCTGTACCTCATCCTTGATGCCTTCCCTTCCCCTGCAGCATCTTGGACCTATTGCTCCTCTCCATTTCCTCTGCCTTGGGCACTCCCCACCACAAGCCCTCCTGGGTACCAGAAGGACTAAGGCAGTGGGAACTACATGTCCTGTGGCTATGCCTTGAGACTGGTCATGAAGTGAAGATCTTTATACCTTCCAGAGAGAAAGATCAGGCCCTTACACAGGTACTGGCTTTCTAAATAGCAACGCTGAGAGCTATTCAACAGCGGTGCCATGCCTTTGAATTCTCAAGGCAAAGGATTTCCAACATAGAGTTATGAACCCAGACAAACCATCAATCAAGTGTGTAGATGGAATAAAGGAAGTAGGACGTGTAAGATTTTACAAAAATTATCTTACCATGTGCCCTTTCTTAGAGAGCTGCTAGATCAGGGGTTGGCTGACACAGGCCAACTTGGCTAAGGTCATTTGCCAACTCCTGTGCTGAACAATATGGTCCACTGAAATGGGACAGCAAGTTAAAAAAGAGGAAACCATGAGATCCCAGAAGCATCAGACAGAAACAGGAGAGAAGGGATGAATGATGAAAGGTAATCCCAGGATGACAGCCTGTATCAGGTGTAGAAGGAAATGTACACAGATTTGAGCTGAGGGACAAAGGACCCCCAGAGGGGTCTCCAGAGAGAAATATTGAAGTGGTGGATGAGCTGACATGTTTGAACTGATTATGAAGAACTTTACACTCTGGTAGAGAACACTTTGGGGATAAATTAGTGCTAACCAAATAAATAAATTGATAACTAATCAAAAGAAAAACACAGCTATGTTTACTCCTGGGAAAACAAAATGAATGAGAAAGGGGATCCAGTCATAGAAGTCATTGGACACTACATGACTCAGCTATGGTTGATGTCTAAATCATAGTAGTGTCATTGCTGAGGTTTGATTTAACTGAAAATTGAAATATAACTAAATTGGAAGGTGGAAAGAGAAATGGATGGGGAAGAGAGCTAAATCCTTAACTTCCATAGTAGGAAGCTAAAAGTGAATGAAATTAAAACCTAACAGTATGAGCATGTAATTTAAGCATATAGAGCTAATTATTGGTGGAATAAGTTATGACAGTTAAAAGTATTTTGCCTTTAAGGAGCCTGTATCAGAGGTGGACCAGAGGATGCTGTGTTTGGTTACAAGCCATAGAATGGTTCAACTTTTAAAATAATGTTACCTGTGTTAATTTAAAAATGTTTTTTTTTTTTTTCATTAGATGTAAAAGAAGAGTGACTGGTCTGCCCAGGAGGGGATGCCGTGGCCACCATGCCCAGGCAGCAGAGGGGCTCAGTGGGGGCTTCTAGGACCCCTAGGTGGAGGCAGCAGGCTTCAGTGTCCCAGGCCAGGTCTGATTATCATTATTGTCCCTGACATAAGTATGAATACATTTCAATAAAATGTCAAGACTGACAGCCACTTATTCATGCAGGGAGTGTTACCTGTGTTTCCAGTCCCCAGCTGGAGTTGCCAGGATGACGAAATCGTGACTCCTGCCCTCAAGGAGACCACAGACAGCTAAGAGATGTAGAGAGCCATCCGGCTAGGGACGATTGCTCTACACTGTGATAAGAATATACTAAAAGGAAAAGTGATTGCAGGGACATCACCCAGAGGTCAGATGCCCTTCTGGAGGTGACTCTCAGTGGAGCCCTAGAGTTTGAGTAGAAATTAGGTGGGTGCTGCGGCAGGGGGTGGGGGGAGTGTCCAAGCATGGAGAAGAGAATGTGCAAAGCTGCAGAGATTGCCCAGGCACAAGAGCCTGGTACGTGTGAGACCTGCCTGTGGTCCGGAGTCAGGAGCTCGGAGCATGGAGGTGATGCAGCTGGAGAGCAGAGGCCAAATCATCAGCCCAAGGGCCTGGCTTGCCATGCTGGAGTCTGGATTTTGTATTGAAGGTTATGGGAAGCTGGTCGAGCTTCTTACTGGAGGAGTGGCATCATCAAAGCTTGCACGCAGCACCATGTGAGGAACAGAATGGAGGCTGGGGTGGAGGCTGAGGAGACAGACAGACAGTCCAGGTGGGAAATGAAGAGAGTCTGTGCTAAGATGGTGTCGGCGAGGCAGAGGCATTTGAAGATGTTAAGGGGGCTGAATTCACAATCTAATGCCCCATTAGATGTGGGAGGGGAGGGAGAGAAATAAGACAAGGGTGACACCTAGGTTTGTGTCTGGACTCTGGGCGGGCGGCAGAGCCAGGTATAACACAAGGAAGAGGGCTTAGGGGGTTGGAGAGAGGGGAGGAGTGAAGGTTTGAACATATGAGTGTGAGGGGTCTGTGGGAATCCGGGGGGGGGGGTGTCTCCGGAGGGATCAGCACATGGGGAGGGGGTGACAGACACTCAGGGAGAGTGTGTGGCCAGAGGAAAGAGAGGACCCTGGGAAGCTCTTACTTAAAGCATGGGCAGAGGAAAAGAGACCTGGTGCTGGCTAAAAAGCAGCAATCAGAGAAGAAGGAGGGGGACCAGGGGAAGTGGGGTCAGGAGAGCAGAGACTGAGGGAGGGTCCTGTACTGCTAGCAGTCAGGGAAGCTGAGGACTGAAAAGCGTGTCTCTGGGCATGCCGAGTTGGGCGCTACAGGGCTATGGGTTAGCATATCTGGCCCCACCCACAGAGAGCCTGCAGAGGCCCTCACTCACGCTGTGACGACCCAGAATGCTCTCCCATGTTTCCAGACACTCCTCAGGGACAACTGGAAGATCATTTGGGGATGTTGGTGAGGGCAGTTGCAATTGTGTTTGGGGTGAAAGCCAGAGAAGAACAGAACCACAGCTCCTCATCCTAGTCCAGCCACTTCACCCTCTCCCTGAGCCCCCAGTCCTCTCCTCTTGTCAGTCCCCAGTAGCCGAGATTGCCAGCCCTCCTTCTCTCCCCCATGGCATCACCTCTTGCACTGGCCAGTCACTGTTTATTTTTTGAGGCTTAAATTTATTATTGAGCCCCTGCTGTGTGCCAGGAATACCATGAGAACACAGGACTCAAGGCCCCCTCCCTCCCTCCTGGAACTTGGTGAACAAACCAGTGTTCCCTGCCTGGGCCTGGGTGTGGATAGAGGGAGGACAGCAGGGGATACTTGGATCAGGGAGAAGACACATAGAGCAAAATGGTGTGAGACTAGGGAAAGGAGGAGTCCCCTTCTCTTTGGGGTAGTGAGGTGGGGTGACAGGGATGCAAGGCCTGGTGGGAAGAGCTGACCTTGAGGTTTCAAACACCACTGCCACGTAGAGCTATGTCAGCACAGGAGGGCTGAGGCCCCCGGTGGGGCTGGTGGCTTGGTGATGCTGGCAGGCTCCTGCTTGGTCTGTGGCCCTGAGGCCTCGGGGAGAGCCTGCATGACCGCCTGGTCTCTGGCCAGCACCAGCCATGAAGGCCTGAAGGGAAGAGTCAGGGCCCCAGGAAATATGGGGAAAGGGAGACATTTCGGAGGGTCAGTGCCCCAGCTTTTTTAGTGCGAGAGAAAAGCAGGAGACAAATCCTTGCTGATCCTTACTGAACCACGGCAGCAGAGCAGGGAGAGAGCTTGGAGGGGAAATGGTGCGTGAGAGCAAGCAAAGCTGCTAATCCATCCCACAGGCATCAGCACACATCTCTGATGTGTGTCCAGGGCTGTTTTTTATGGATTAAAATTTTTTTATTTCTGATTCTGAAGGAGGTACTACTAAATTGAGAATATAAACAAATTAGCAGAATCATCTAGTTTAGCTCCTTCATTTAGCAAATGGGGAAACCAGAAAGGTGAAGAGATGAACCCCTGGGCTCTTGGCGGGTGCATTGGCAGGGTCAGGACTGAGTCCCGTCTTTCCTCCACTCCCCACCGCTGGCTCTGTGGCTAGACACAGGACCAGGGCTTGGCTCCTTGGTTTTCCCGTCTTTGGGGAGTGGCTCAGTGGCCACAACCCAGGGCCACAGGACAGCCATTCTGATGGACAACCATTCTCAGGATCTTTGAGAACCAGTCAGGGAAGAGTATTACAGTCATTTTTGTGCTACCATTTTCCATTACCATGAAGAGTAAGTAATTTTACATCTACTGCTGTTGAAACAAGTATGGGAAGAGTTTACTTTGGAAAGGAAGACTCAGAGAGAGACACATTTATGAGTAACTTGCGGGATGCCATGTATCACAGCTAGTTTGACCCTTGCTCTTGAGTAGTATGAAAGGGACTCCCCCCTGGATTCAGAGTGGTTCCAATAATGTAAGGGGTCCCAGCTGAGCTTAGGAACCCCACCTTGGGGGACCTTGCAGGTGAGTGAGATACCCTCAACACTGTCACTCTTCCGCGCCAGACACCATGGCACAAGTGCATATCCAAAATGTGGTTTGATTCATGTCTCACATCTCAAGTCAATGAACAAAACAAATTACTACAGAAAATACATAAGGGGTGTTATAAACAGTGTATTACATGTGCCCCTTTCCAGGTGTTCCATGTTCAAATTGACTGAAATCCAAAACTGTCATTGTATAAAATTCATATTTTACTTTTTAAAAACTCAATAGAAAGAATATTGGGTAAGGCATAGTGTGCTGTCTGCCAAATCATCTCCATCCAGAAGTACTTTCTGGTTTTCTCTCCCTTATGTGTTCCATCCTCTCTAGTACAGCTCACAGAGTTTTTTTTCGTCGTTGTTTTGTTTTTTTAACTCCCTGAGTTGAAAGCTAATGTGTTCATGTATTATTCTAGTTAGAGTGCCTTCCAGGAGCCTTAGTCCTTTAGGCTCACAAATACCCACTGCCACAGACCATAGTTTGTTTATTTTTCCAATATAGACTGGAGTTTGTTCTATTTTATTGCCTGCTCTTTAACATTTTAAGTTATCTATCTACACTCCAAAAATTAAAGCACCCATCAATTTACTAATTTCACATTTCCAAGTTGGCATCCTTCTGCAGCTCTGAATGCGGCACCCTACCAGTATGTATGGTGGTCTGAGCCTGGGTATTTGAGCACCTGGTATGGTAGAGAACAGTTTTGGGAGCTGCCAGCAGAGAGCGGCGGTCACCCAGAGAGACAGATGTGGCCTGTGCTATTCTGATCCCGGACAGATCCTGGATATGAAAATAACTTGCGAGTGTGAAGGGGAGTGAATGGGAAGGCTCTGAAGGTACTGCTGCTATAAAGAGGGGTCCTGCTGGAATTAAACCCTTTGGGCACGGGGGGGCGGGTGGCACATCTGGCCCCCCAGGTGATGATGCTGATTGCCAGGGCACAAACAGGCAGAGCCTGATGGGCAGGGTGGGCGGCTCCTTGTGAAAGGTAAGAGGTGGGCCTTGTACTGAGTCAAGGCATTTGAGTGCATTCAATTCAGCCTGCACTTCCTGAACGCATACCCCCATTCCAGGTAGGTTTCCTGAACAGATAGAACCTGGGTCTCAAAGAACGAGAAAGAGTGCCCTAAAATCATTGATTCAGTCAAAAGACATTACTGAACAACTTGTACATAGCAGGCACTGTTCTAGTGTGAGAATACACCAGTCCTCTAAGAACTTGAGCAGTGAGCCAATCACAGTGCAGCAAGAAGAAGGGCTGTGTTGGAGCTGGGTGTAGAGCCACCCTCCCCAGGAAGGAGGATGTAAGGGTTAGCCTGGGGCTCCATGAGTGGAAGGAGGCTGATCAGAAGAGCTGCCAGCTGTGTGTCTTCCACCTGGGCAAAGGTCTGCCGGATTCAGCTGTTAGGCACAACAGGACATGGTTGGCAGTTAGAGGCCTCAGGGAGAGCCACCGTTGCTTTCAGGTACTCCTTGGCTCTCATCTACCTATCTTCACCCAGTTGGGCTAGGGCAGAGCTATCTTTGTGAGGGGCTGAGCTGCCCTTTAACTTCTGATTTGGACAACAGACCTTTGGTGGGAGGGTTGGGATGGGGGCAGGCAGAGCCTGATTTCAAGAGTCTGTTTGTTGGGCTCCTCCACAGTGTTTCCTGCCACTTACTGGCTTAAGAAGGGCCATTAGAAGGGAATCTTGCCATGTACCAATAGGAGTTTCTTTAGACACCCCTGACCCCACCATGCAGGCTGGTGCTGGGTTATTTGTTACTTTCTACAGACTCTTTATGTTGTTATAGCAAAAGCTGGAAACAGTTTGAAAATCTATCAATAGGAGGCTGGTAAAGGAAGTTGTAGCACATCTGTGGGGTAGAATATTATGTTCTCATAAAAAATGATGTAGAGCATTTATTGACATGGAAAGACATCCTCAATATTCTGAGTGGAAATGCAGGTTAGAAGATAGTGTTCAGTGACTGCATTTTCTGTGAATATTAAAATGTGTACACGTGGAAGAATGGGAAAATAGATGGTGTTAGCTATGGTGCATCATGGCATGGTGGGGACTCATTTTCTTCCTTTTAGCTTATCCATCTTTTCTGACTTTTCTCAATGCTCATGTATCTTTTTTGTAATAAAGTTAGTTAAGATAGAAACTACTTTGAGAAATAGCTCCTTAGTCTCCCCTTTTAAAATAAGACAAAAATGATAGTACTAAAAATTATATCAGTGGGGAGCAGATGTGGCTCAAGCAGTTGGGCGCCTGCTTCCCACATGGGAGGTCCTGGGTTCAGTTCCTGGTGCCTCCTAAAAACAAAATAAAAAACAAACAACAAGCAAACAAGTGAAAAAAACAACTCAGGGGAGCCAATGTGGCTCAGTGGTTGAGCACTGGCTTCCCACATATGAGGTCCCAGGTTCAATCCCTGGCCCCCAGTACCTGAAAAAAAAAAAAAAAATTATACCAGTGGATGATGTTTATCAATGTATTCCTGAGAGTGATCTGGCACTCAGGTCAACTGCCTACCATCAAGTGGCTATCTGGAGCAAGGGGTTGTTAAGGGCTGTGGGACATACAATGCAGTGCCCAGGACCATGAGGAGACTGTTTTCTAGAGAAGAGGGAACATTTGGAACCATGTATTTGGGGAATTCCTAGGGCCATACAAACATGCCCAAGATAAAACTCATGGGCAGAGGTTCAGGGAGGCTCCTATACTTTGGCTTGGACCTATTCTCTAAACTTACAGTTTGTATAGATGTGCCTTGAAGGAGAGCACTGAGGTCAATCTATAAAGTCTAGGAAAGGTGTTTTATTTTTTGTTTTGTTTTGTTTTGTTGTTGTTAGCTCCTGGTATTTAAGAAAAGCTCTGCCATAACACTAGTTGGATATAAGGTTAGAAATAGATGCCTCACAATCTAAATTTCAACAATAACACATTAAAATATCAAAATGTACAAGTTTCAAAAAAACATGGTGTAGCCACTATGGAGGACAGTTTGGCAGTTCCTCAGGAAGCTGTGTATAGAATTGCTATATGATCCAGCATTCCCATTACTAGGTATACCCAGAGGAATTGCAAACAAGGACATGAACAGATATATGCACACCAGTGTTCAGTGTTCATAGTAACATTATTCACAATTGCCAAAAGATGGAAGCAACCCAAATGTCCCTCAACAGATGAATGGAAAAACAAAATGTGGTATATACATATGATGAAATGTCATTCATTTGTAAGAAGGAATGAAATACTGATGCATGCGACAACATGGATGAGCCTTGAGGACCTCATGTTGAGTAAAGTTAGCCAGACACAAAAGAACAAATAGTACATGATCTCACTGATATGAACTAAGTATAGTGAGCAGACACATGAAGGTAGAGTCTAGAAGAGAGGATACTAGGACATAGAATGGGAGTAGAGAATGGTCAGCCAAAGCTTAATCTGTAGAATTTATAATTAAGTTGATTGTAATGGTTTAGAAATGATAGAGGTGATGGCGGCATAGTGATAAGTGTAATTAACAATGCTGAAACGTGGGTGAATGTGGGTGAAAGGGAAAGTTTTGGCTTTTACATGATGCTAGAAGGAAAGCTAAAGGATAAAATGGAGTACTGTGCAACACAGTGAACTCTAGAGTGACCAAAGATTGTGGTTAATAGTACATATATATGAAAGTTCTCTTAGGAGCTGTAAGAAATGTGCACCACTAGGACAGGGTGTCGATAGTAGGGTGGTATATGGGGAAAAGTGCACCTGAAGTGTACTTCTATGGGATATGAATGTATTCTTGTTGTCATACCTATGTTTTCTGGATAGATAGAGGCCCACACAGTAGCTTACAAAATATTAAACTTCCCTCCTGGGAAAGTCCTGCTACTTTCTCAAATAAGATGGCAAAAAAAAAAAAAAAAAAAAGTCTGGAGTATATAAGCCTTGCCTAATAAAAGAAAACAGGCCAAATAAGCCAAGTCTTAAAGCTTGCACTTATGAACCTTAGTCCCGTCATAATGAAACTACACCTAATTATATTTAATGCCTAAGCGTTACCTCCTGAAAACCTCCTTGTTACTCAAATGTGGCCTCTCTCTCAGCCAAACTCAGCAAATAAACTCACTACCTCCCCCATCACCCCATTCCCCCCAGCGTGAGACATGACTCCCATGGATGAGCCTCCCTGGCACCAAGGGATTATTACCAAGCATTAATCAGTGATGCATTTGGAAAAATACCTTGACTAAAAGGGGGAAATATTAAATAAAACAGTTTTTATGGCCAAGAGATTTCAGAGTGAGTCAGAAAGTTATTCCAGAGGTTATGCTTATGCAGGTCTCAGGCAGATTTCACAAACTGCCACAGTAAACAAAGCCTCAAACAAAAGTGCTCTCAAGGGCTCTAAGGACATCTGGACACCACAGGCAAGCCACACAGCCTCATGAAATCAATACCCCCTCGGTGGGCCCTATTTGGGAATATATGGAAATTTATTTTCCCAATATGACATACTTATACTCATTTATCATTCCCCTTAATCATTATTCTTCTACTTCTTTTATTTGAACCTATAATTTTCAATGTACATGTTAAATATATTTCTCAGAGACTTAAATCTTCAGATTGTTCATATGCCACTTGAGCCCTGAAACCCAGTCAACTCCTCCTCTCCAGTTCTTTGGGCTTGCCCTGGGCAACTAACAAAACCATGATGATGAACAAGTCCCATCCCCCTAACAAGGAGTATCTTCAACTGCAAGCAAAACAATTTATTTCCTCTGCCCCGTAATATCTAATTCCCCTCAGCATGAAGCAGTCAGAGTGGATGGCATTCCAAATCTCTCAAGATTGAGGAATGAACAAAAGTAAGGGAGAAGTGTAACCACAGACCAAAGCAGATTTACTGTTATTGTAGTTATTATCTTGTGTTAATGGATTAACTTATAACATTGATATAAAACTTTTAAAATTAAAAAAACCACATTGTGATACCATTTCATACCCATTAAAATGGCTGCCATTTAAAAATGGAAAATAAGTGTTGGAGTGGATGCAGAATAATAGAAATACTCATTTATTGCTGGTGGCAATGTAAAATGGTGCAGCCGCAGTGGAAGACAGTTTGGCAGTTCCACAGAAAGCTAAGTATAGAACTACCATATGACTTGGCAATCCCACTACTACATACCCAAAAGAATTGAAAACAGGCTCAACCAGATATCTGCACAACGATATTCATAGCAGCATTATTCACAATTGCCAAAAGATGGAAGCAACCCAGGTATCCTCCAACTGATGAATGGATTAATAAAATGTGATATATACAAACAATGGAATACTATTCAGCCATTAAAAGGAGTGAAGTCCTGATACATGGGACAACGTGTGAACCTGGAAGATATTATATTGAGTGAAATAAGCCAGACACAAAAGGACAAATATTGTATGATGTCACTAATTTGAAACAATTAGAATAAGCAAACTCATAGAGTCAGAATATAGAATATAGGTTACCAGGGGATGGATGGGGATAGGGAATGAGAAGTTAAGGCTTAAAATGTACAGGTTCCTATTTGGAATGATGGAAATGTTTTGGCAATGGATGGTGGTGATGATAGCACAACATTGGAACTTATACTACACAAACGTGGACCATAAGGTTAACCATGGACTTTAATTAATAGTACAATTATTAAAATGTGCTCTCATCAATTGTAACAAATATTCCACACCAATGCAAGGTGTTGGTGGTGGGATGGTATATGGGAATTCAGTATTTTATGCATGATTGTTCCGTAAACCCACAACTTCTCTAATAAAGAAAAAAATGTGCAAAGAGCTAAAGGAAGACATGGACAAAGAATTAAAGGAAAGCGTTAGATGAACATAAAGAGATTATCAGTAGAGAGATGGAAATTTTGAAAAGGAACCAAACAGCTGAAGACCACAGAAACAGAAGTTAAAAATTCCCTAGAGGGGTCCAACTACAGACTGGAGCTGGCAGAGGAAAGAATCAGTGTACTTGAGTTAAGACAATTGGAATCATTCGGTCTGAGGAGCAGAAAGAAGAAAGGATGAAGAAAAGTGAACAGCCTGAGGAACCTGTGGGACACCATCATGCACACCAATGTATGCATTGGGAGTCCCAGAAAGAGAAGAAAAGGAAAGGTCAGAAAGAATAGTCAAAGAAATAATGGCTGAAAACTTCCCAAATTTAATAAAAGACATGAATATACATATCCAAGACTTTCAGCGAACTCCAAACAGGATAAACCTAAGTAGACCCAGGCCACAGCATATTATAATCAAACTGTTGAACACCAGAGACAGGAGTGTGAAAGACACGAGAGAAGCAACACATCACATACAAGGGACCCCCAATCAGATTAAGAGCCAATTTCTCATTGGAAACTGTGGAAGTAAGAAGCAGTGGGAATAACATATTTAAAGTGCTGAATATCACAGTTAACAGTTTATATCAGATTTATTCAGGGTATTCATGGAATTTGACCAAATGATCCTAAAATTCATTTGGAAAGATAAAGGTAAGAATAGTCAAGACAATTTCTATGACAAATAGGATGGGGGTGGGGGTTGGAGTCTCCCCATGGCTATCAAAACTTAATATAAGTTGTAATAATTAACATAGTATGGTATTGGTACAGAAATAGGTAAATAGACCAATGGAACAGAGCAAAAAACTAAAAAATAGACCTGGGCAATATGGAAATTTGATAAGAAAAAGGTGGCCTAACAGATCAGTAGGGAAAGGATATTAAATTGAATAAATTTGAAGGAAAAAAAAAAAGATTCCCTACCTCACACAATACTCACAAATATGAGACCGATTAACAACTTAAATGTTAAAAGCAAAACTAAAAACTTGGAAAATACATGAGATTCTTTTATCACCTTGTAACAGTTTGGCAGTTTGATATAGTTATGAATTCCAAAAATATTGGATTATGCTTATAAACTGGTCTGTTCATCTGGGCATGATTAAGTTATGATTAGGGCGTTGACTGGGCGTCAGTAGGGCGTTGAGCCCCACCCCTTGGTGGGTGGGGTCTCAAAGATAAAAGACATGGCAAAGGACAGAGTTGGAGTTTTTGCGTTAGAGTTTTTTGAGTTGGAGTTCTGAAGCTGAGTTTTAATGCTGGAGCCCAGGGAAGCAGGCACACAGAGGAACTTGGTCATGAGGAAGGAGAGAAGGCCCTGGGAAGAGACAAGCCGTTCGCCTGATAGTCTACAGCTGACCTTGTGGAGGAAACAGGAGCTGAGCCAGGAGAGGAGCCCCAGGAAGAGAGGAACCCAAGAGGCTTGAGCCCTGGCAAATGGCAGCTGTCTTGCTCCAACACGTGGCAACAGACTTTGGTGAAGGAAGAAACTTATGCTTTGTGGTCTGGTAACTGTAAACTTCCACCCCAAATAAATACCCTTTATAAAAACCAACCAATTATTGATATTTTGCATCAGCACCCCTTTGGCTGACTTTTACTCACCTCATAGTAGGAAAGGATTTGAAAAACAATATACAAAAGCCACAAACCATAAAGGAAAATATTGATTGATAATTTGACTATATTAAAATTTTAAATTTCTGTACAACTAAAGACATCCTAAATAAAGTTAAAAGACAATATTTCACACTGGGAGGAGATAATCAACAGAGGATTAGAATCCATCTAAAAACTCCTTCAGATGAACAAGAAAAAGACATGCAACCCAGTTGGGGGGAAAAAAAGTAAATTATATGAATAACCGATTCACAGAAGAGAAAAACCTGAATGCCCAATAAACATGAAAACATGTTCAGTCACAATAATAATCAGGGAAATGCAAAGCAAAACAAATACCATTTTGTTTCCGTCAGACTAGCAGAAATTAAAAAGGGGGACTCTTTGAAGTGTTGATGAGGAAGTGGAACCACAGGAAGTCTCAAACGCTGCTGCTGGGAGTGAAAATTAGCGTAGGCTCACTGAAGAGCATTTGGCAGCATCTGGTAGAGGATGTGCCTACCACATTTTAGGTAAAGAACCCAAGAGGCTGGTGTGCATGCCCAAGGAGACAGGGCTGTGGTCTTTTTGTTTGCAGAAATTGGAAAGAATTTAAATGTCCACCAATAGGAAACATGGTTATATAATATATTCATACAAGCAATTAAATGACTAACAAGATAAGTCTTGAAAGCATAATGTTGAATGAAGAGTAGTAGAAGGATCTGTGTATAACACCTTGTTTGTGAAGTTTTAAAGCACTCTAAATAATGTGGATGAATGCATAATCATGAGGTAAAAGTATAAAACATGGGACAAAGACACGTCAAGTTAAGTGTAATTTGCTCTGGAGAGAGAGCAGGAGAGGGAGGGAGTTGAAAACAAAGGGGGCTTTACGTCAATGCCCTCTGTGAGAGCAAAATACTAAGATTTGTTCAGTCTGCATGGTGGCCACACAAGGTACTCGTTTTATTATCTTCTGGTTTTTGTATATTTGAAATACATCCTGATTTTTTAAAAATCTAAGACAAAAACCTGCTTGCTTGCTTTTCATCTTGTAGTGGGCAGTAATTGAAAAGAATTGATGTTTGCCGTTTTGTGGATGGCAGTTTCATGTGGTGGCACAGGATGCTGGAGCAGCTGCCTGGGGCTGAGTGCCAGCTCTGCCAGCTCTGCCACCTCCCAAGTGGGCAACTTTACGTGAGTTATTGAATCTATCTTTGCCTTGGTTCCCTGGAATGTAAAATGGGGATGATTATGATGATGACGACGATGATATTAGTACCTACTTCATAGAGTTGTTGTGAAGATATGATGAGTTACTGAACATAAAGCATTTAGAAGAGTGAGCACTACATAAATGGACTCTATTATTATTATGCCTGAATATATGCCCTACCACCCAGAGAGACACTCGTTATTTGTTATGTGCCAGAGAGGGAAAGAGAGAGAATGAACAAGCTTTCATTAAAAGAAATCATGTAAGTGGATGTTTTTAGTAGTGATGGTTGCTCTTCTAATGCAGCAAGACAAAAATATCTCTCAGAAATCCAAAATTGGATTGAGTTGGGAATGATTCACTCCCTAGTGACTTCACAACTATCCGCTTCAGTTAACTCTGGTAAGTAAAATTATCAAATGCACATTGAGGTTTCAGAGCTGGCTGTAAAATCAACATGAAAAACAAAATCAGTATGGAACTCTGTTGAAATATATAGAGTTCCCTCTAAAAATGAAAGCTACCTCTACAGGTTTTGATGAATATGTTCTATCATATAATAAGACTGTGGATTATAGATGTGGATTATAAGATGGGATTTTAAATTGAGGCCTATTTAATGTCTCAAATAAGTGAGAAATCAGTCATTAGGGAGCCAGGGGTAATTTTCTGAGACCAGATGCAATAAGGCAAAAACGGCAGGCTTTATCTGGAATTGGCCTAGACTTGGGCCCACCTGTGCAGCTTTGAAAGCAAGCCTTAAATCATCAGCTGTGCCTTTGTCTGTAAAAATGGGACTCACCATACCTCTCTTGTAGGATTGTTGAAAATATTAGCTCCATGGTGTACACTACCTCAGGTGCTTAGTCTCCGCTCAGTAGTTATATTTCAGTAGTTATAACTGAGTACTGATTGCTTGATGCTAATGCTAAGTGGATTGAAGGTCTACAACAAGATGAGAGTAGGTGCTGAAAGGTTTACAGCTGACCCTACCAATCTCTCTCCGCATCACCTGAAAAAGTAAGTTATGTCATTTTTTGAAATGAAAAAAACTTGGTCTTCATCTTGAAGATGATCAAATGCTGCCTTAAAAGTGTAGTTCTTCAGTGCAAGATATTGAAGTGATTTGAACCTGTTTTCCTATGAGAAATGCCCTGCTTCAATTACCATTGCATTTGTATGTCTTTGCCCAGAACCCTTAAATATCTGATAGAGCTAGGATATATATATATGTCTGGCCCCCTAAAAAAACTCATTCTCCATTCATAGTGGCTACTGCATGAATGGATCTCTAGGACTGAGCAGCCACCAAGGAAAGCCAAAATTCTGTGCTCACTCCCATGCCTGAGCCAAAGGCAAGATTTCAGAGGCACCCAAGCCCAAACCTAGGAGGCAGGATGACTGACCACGTGGGAAAAGGAGGCAAGGTTGGCTAATGCCACCTCCTGTTCTGCATTTGGTTGTCTTTAGCAATTCAGTCCTTCTTCCTCCCCATCTCCACCCAAGTCCTACTGCACCCAGGCCTGCCTCTCCCTTCCCATGCTAATTTTTTAATAATCAGACTCTTAGTGGGGGGGGCAGGTTGGTGGTGGGCTGAAAAGGGGAGAGAGAATCCCTATAGAGGTTACCTTGTGGCTGCTTCACAGTAAGCTGTGAGCAGAGACTACAGCTAACCAGTAAATAGGTATTTGCCTTTCAAAGGAAAAACCTGTTTACCCCTCAGGAGCCCTGCTTGGCAAATTATTTCAGGAGGATGAGCTGTTTCACCATCTCTTAATGGGAAGGAATAGAGTTTGGATGGGCAAATCGGAAGCTCAGGGTAGGACAGGCTGAGTTTAAGATGCCTCCTGGACAGGCTCCTGTGGCCATCTCCACGCATATGCCCCACATAGTACCTCAAACTCATCATGCTCAGGTCTGAATGCATCTCCCACCACCACCACCAGTGCCCTGCCTTGGTCCTTCCTCCAAGATTCCTGTTTCAATCGGTGGCACAGTAATGGCCCCATCTCCCAAGCTAGAGGAAACAGCATCATCCTTGACTCATCCCCTCTCCCCCTCTCCCATCAGCATGTGCTCGTTACTCGTTGTGCACTCCCTGTCACCCAAAGTACAAGCTACAGATCAGCCAACAATGCCGTGAACTGCTTCTGATTGTGATGTCTTCCACCTGCCTTGGGGAGTATCTCAAGGCAAGTAAAAGTGTTTGAAATCCATATTTCAAACAGTCTTACTAAAATTTTTGGAATTTTAATGACCCATTTTTTTCTCAGGCTGATTAGATCCTTACTTTTACCTTATAAGGTAGCTGGGGAAAGCTCTTACTTCCATTTTCTTGCTGTTCACATGGGCTTGCATGATTAGGGTATTGTCTTCAGTCCTCAGTTTGGTTTCTTGCAGGAATCTTTTGAAATCATTGGTCCATTTTGTAAGGATTAGTTTAGTTAGAACTAAGTAATATAATCAGTGAGTCTGTTTAACCAAGCACACATAAACATATGCTGTAGTAAGTCAAAACTGCTGAAAGGAAACAAGTGAGGGATACAGCATGGTTGTGTACAGTGTGATGGGGTCACAGGGGGGATACGTTCCCCTCTTCCCTCTGAATGCCACACATCAGTGAGAGACCAGGGTCAGTCTGTATATTAAATATTAGTAAAGCTTAATTTATCTCTTCAAAAAAAAAGTAAACATAGAGATTCTAATATTTTCAATTTGCATACTTCATTGAGGTACATGGTGGAGGCTTCTGCCTCAGAGTCATGGTCACCCCACCCATAGGACCCAAAAGCTGTTTATTTCTTGTTGCAGGTGGTAGAAATTTGGGGGCCCTAGGTCTTCCAGCAGCAGGTATGAGCCCAGGACAACTATCTTCAAGGCAGGTGGCTCCCTTGGAGACCCAAGAGAGGTGTGCAGGGTTTACCCTCAGCCAGAAAAATCCATTCTTCAGCCCTGCCCCATCTTCTAAATTTTACTGTGAGGTCTTTCAAAGTATGCCAGAATACCTTTCTCAAGCTTCAGGAATTCTGTCTCACTCAAGTATGAAAAGGATTGGGCCAAGAAAAGGCATTTTTTCATGAGCTGCTAAGCTTTGATCATTTCTGGGTGGGGAGGGCAGGATCAAGGTTTTCACTTGTCCTTGACACAAAGGCCCCACCGGCCCTTGACTAGTGCCTTGTACCTCCCTGTGGTATTTCTTTAATATTCCAGGGATATAGGAGCCACAGTTTTGTACAAGGGAAGGACAATAATTTCTAGTTTGACTCTACTGGAGATGCATCTATTCAGATAGTCTTTCTGGAAACTATAACTGTTAGCTTTTCATTTCAAAACACTAAGGTTCCTTAATAGTTTGACCCCACAGCTACTTAGGGACAACCAAGAACTAAGACAGAGGCAATGTGTTGTCATTGCCATGGATATCCCACCCCACCCACTACCTCATCCCCACAGCCACCCCATTCCCCATCATTCACCCAGAAAACAGAAAAGGAAATGGGAGGGGCTGGGAGGGGAAGCATATCACTTCCTCCACTGCCTACTGGACTCTCCACTGGCTCCTGATCCCTAATGATAGTGAAGAATGGAGCCTCCTGAGGGACATGACAGGTCCAATCTGATTTTCTGGGTGCATAATCAGTTGAGTAGAAGGATGAGCACACGTCATGAAATGCCAAGTTGAAAGTAGTTTGTGAGGCTGCTCCATCTTGGGGAGCCTTGCTTTAAGTTTTTTTGTTTTTGTTTTTCCCAAATGTGAATGATTGAGTTCCAGAAACCTGAACTATCTTGAGTCACTCTGCCCAGGGCCTTACCCCTCCCCAGGTCCCTGGGGCTCTCCTCTCACCTCTGTACTCTGCCTCTGTACCCTGGGTCCCCTGCCTTGATCAATGGTGCTTATTAGTACTACAGATTACATTTTTCACTGGATACCATCTCCACTTCTAATTTATACTTAAGACTTTTAAAATTCTCTTCCCTGAGATCATCTTAATCTGTTTACAGAAACGAAGTGACTGTGTGTTACAAATAACTTCCGATTATAGCATTTCGACACAGCTGTCCATACTTATGCACCAGCTCTCCACACACTCCTTAACCACAGGCAGAGAAACTAGAGTCCTATGAAGAAAAGGAGGGAATAGGTGAGGGCTGTCCCCTAGCCCCTCCCCACCACCGCTGATCCTGGGTTGATGCTCAGAGCCCATCATCTTTTATAACTATCATTAACTTTATCTTCCCCAAAGTTTATTACTATGCTAAAGCTCATGTGCCACTTTTATACCCACTCACCTAGCTTGGTGAAATCTTCTTGCTGTTTATCACCACTAACTTGGCATTTTGCCATCTGGGAAAGTTTAGTGTTTTCTGGAAACGTGGAAACATCACTTGTGCTTCTACTAAACATCATTTATAAAAGCATCAACTCAGACTAACCCCAGCACTTTCCATGGAGTGACGTATCCACTTAAATCGTCTTTTGCTTTTTCTCCAAACTGCTTCATTCCCATCGTTGCGCTATCTCCCAACATAGTTCTAGTACTTTTCCTTTCTTTGTAAATGTTCTAAGGCACTTATTCTCAGAGCACTGCCTTCATATTTCTTTTATGTGAGCTCTTTCATCAATCTTGATTTAAGGAAGCCCCGGATTTCCGTTAAAGAGTTAATTTGCACTTCCTTAATCTTGTCTTATTGGGCTGGCCAGGTGAGCTCTACTGTAGCTGTATACTCACATTTTTATCTCCATTCTCAGAGACTGAAGTGCTGTAAAAAAAAAAAAAAATCCATTACCTCTCACCATTGGGGAATGGGAACTTTTGTTCAAATATGGTTAAGAGAATTTTCCCTGGCTAAAAGAGGCTTCCTAAGGCTTGCACACAGGAATAAAAGAACAATTTTGCCAAGACCTATCCTAAATCTCTTGGTGTTTCCCCAAACAAACAGGCTCACAAGTTAGTTATTTCCCCAAATATTCCAAGCACACTCCTGACTTTGACTCACACTCCTCTCAGCCCACAGTGTCCCTCACTGGTGGGTTGCCAAGGTGGTCCCTCTGCAGAAGGCTGAGACAGAATGATGGATGGAAACAGTCCAAGACTTCCATGTGTGAAAAGTCTTCTACATAGGATTGCCAGCACCCAGCTCTCCGCTGGTGCACACACCCTCCCTTAAAGCATGTGTTACATTATGCATTGATTTTTTTGTCCTTTCCTTTCAACCTGCAGAACTCTCTTCACATCTCCTGTAGGTCTGGTCTAGTGGTAGATTCCCTCAGCTTTTGTTTCACTGAGAATGTCTTAATCTCTCCTTCACTTTTGAAAGATAGTTTTGCCAGATATAGAATTCTTGGTTGGCAGTTTTCACTTTCAGCACTTTAAATCTGTCATCCCATTGCCTTCTTGCCTCCATAGTTTCTGATGAGAAACTTGCACTTAATCTTATTGACACTCCCTCATACATTTAAAGGAGCTTCTCTCTTGTGGCATTCAGAATTCTCTCTTTATCTTTGGTATTCACCAGTTTGATTATATGCTGTAGCATGGTCCTGTTTAGGTTCATCCTGTTTGAAGGTCATTGAGCGTTTTGGATATGTACATTCATGTCTTTCACTAAATTTGTAAAGTTTCTAGCCATTATTTCTTTGCATATTCTCTCTGCCCTGTTCGCTCTCTCTTCTCCTTCTGGGACTCCCTCAGTGCATACATTGGTGTGCTTGATGGTGTCCCATAGGTTCCTCAGTCTCTGTTCACTTTTCTTCCTTCTTTTTTCTTTCTACTCCTCAGACTGAATGATTTCAATTTCTTTACTCAAGTTCACTGACTCTTTCTTCTGCCAGCTCCAATCTGTGGTTGAATCCCTCTAAGAAATTTTTAACTTCTGTTATTGTGGTCTTCAGCTCTATTTGGTCCCTTTTCTTAATTCCCATCTCTTTGATATTCTCTTTGTTTTTCTGGTTTCCTTTAGTTCTTTGTCCATGTTTTCCCTCGACTCTTTGAGCATACTTAGAACCCCCCCCCCCTTTTTTTTAAGTCTTTGCCTATGTCCCAGGTCTGTTCCCTCTCTTTGGTTATTTCTAATGCTTTAGTCTTCTCCTTTGCCTGGGCCATCATTCCTTGTTTCTCTGTATGTTTTGTAATTTTTTTTTGTTGAAACTTGTACTTTTTGATATTTTAGTGTATTATCACTGAAATTTAGATTCTGAGGTGTCTGTTCCTTAACTTTGTATCCAACTAGTATCCAATAAGTGTTATGGCAGAGCATTCCTTGAATGGCAGGAGCTAACAAAAGAAATCCCTGCATGACTAATATCTTATTCTAGAAGGCAATGATTCTGGAAGAAATAGTTAGAATTTTGAAGATACATGGCCCCACTAAAAGGATAAAGATGGTAGTAAGTGGGTCCAGAAAGGGGGCCAGCTATGACATACTGAACCACAAGAGTGAGAAAGGCCAGGTGCCTTCAGAGGCTGCATCCTCCCAAAGTTGATGGGAAATAGGATTCTTCCTTGAGTTCTTTTATGCTGTTGGTTAATTTTAGGGAGGGATTGTGGTTGACCTGCTGGGTTTGGGTATAAACTGCTAACCCCAGTTTCCACAGCAGTGGTTATGCTTAGGACAGCTAGGAGAGGTATGAAGAGAGGCATGTCCCAGACATAAACTCACAAAGACATATAGGCAACAACAAGACAGGCATATGGCAAGCAAAATAAAGACAGTGCTAAAGAGAGCCATTCCTTTATCTTATAGTCACATTCATTAATTACTTAGAAAATGAATTGATTTACCAAGACTTTTAACATGTACAGAATCCCTCTGCATATGATTTAGAAGAGATATCATAATCATCAGGCATATAGGTACTTAATATCAATCAATACACAAGTTCCTCTTTGAGCTGCAGTTAATAGATCTAAGCTCCAGGTTTGCAATACCATACGTGTTATCTCTCCATGGAGTAGGCCATAATGCCATTTGTGTTTAAGTTCTACTCACATCACCCTGGTAACCATTCCTCCACTTGTATCCCCTTCACACAGCTGGCATGCTGCAGCACTCTTGACCTAGAGAGAAGCTAGTAAAGTAGGTTCCAGTATTTCACTGGCCTGGTGCATAGCGCCCTTCAGCACTATGAAACAGAGCCAGTCTGGAGGCAATGTCCATTGTACATCTGGCCATATCGAGCCATTGCCAGCTGCTGTAGGAGTCTGGAACTGCAACGTCCTCTCCATCCACTTCAGGAGCATAACCAGAGATATAGTAGATACTTTTATTGTCTTTTATTGTCTTGTCAGTGACCAACCTGGCCAGTAACTCAAATGGAGAGGCAAAATGCAGTGTATTGAAGGCCTGGTTTGAATGTACAAGAGAGTTTGACAATGCTGAAGTCTCTCTCTTTTGATTTTTATATACTTTATAGACACTTCCAATGCAGTGTATACTATATCAAATGAACTTAACTATTTTAGTACTTTGCTTTTTACTTCTACACCTTTCCCATGAAGATGTTAATTAACGGGTATTTTACTTTAGCTGTACATGAAAAACTACTTTCTCAATCATTTTATGAAAACTGAAGATTATTTTTCCTACCACCACTTTAATATGCAGATTGAGGTGGCCTCTGACAGGTTTCCCTGTTTTGAAGTTACTTTTTGTTATTAATATCAATTTAGATTTCTAATAAATAATGGCTTCCTGGAATTAGCAATGTTTCCGTTTAGAAGATGCTTTTATAAACTTCTGGTAATTAACTAGAAGTTACTTTACTTTTAAATAAGTTTATTAAATTACAGTTAGCAACCAATAAAATTTAGTTTGTTCATTTAAGAGGACAGATCTACAATTCCTTCAACTTAATTTCATTAAAAACGAACTTACAACTTTAGCCATCTTAAAGATTTAATACTTATAAAGTTAATTTATTTAGTTGGTATTTAATAAACCTAGGGAGATAACACCCAAGCTAAATAAAATTGAAACAATTATAATTTGTGCAAGGAATGTTCTTTTTTCCTTCCTTTACAGGAGGCCAAAACTATTTTTGTAATAAATCTTAAAAGCATACTGACTGCTAGGTTTTGGAATATATTACAGTTGTTTAATTTGTTTTATTTATAATTTAGATAAGATCTTTCCATAGCTTTTAAGGACTTTTCCTTTACTTGCTGAAATTTGGTAATAAAATTATTAACCACCCTTATTTTAAGGCTGTTAAAAGGTTTAAATTGGAGAATTACAGGGCAAACTGATTCTTAATTCCCCAGCCTAGCAGATAGCTTTAATCTTCCACATCTAGCCCCTCCCTCAGAGCCCTTGCAAAGAGAAGGCCCTGGGGGCTGGGGAGGTCAAAGATCTCAAGAAAATCTTTTCCCTTTCCCAATAGTTTCTATATTCAGATTTCTATATGACCTTTCCATCCTACTTAGCCTAATTTGGGCTCCAGGAATATTCATTCATATATATAGCTGCATATTTAATTTTTAACAATTTGAATAGAGCTCTTTTAAGAATTTGTTAATTTGATATTACCATCCCGATGTATGAAGATATACACTGAGCAAATAGGCAGACACAAATAATAGAGAGTTAGACACACACAAAAACACAACTCATTAAAAATGACTTAAAACTTCAATTGTTTTACAAAATAAGTTTAACTGTAAAATAACATTTAAATGCTTTCTTTAGGGAAACGGATGTGGCTCAAGAGGTTCGGCGTCCGTCTACCATATGGAGAGACCTGGGTTCGATCCCCGGTACCTCCCGGTATAAAAAAAAAAAAAAAAAAAAATTCTATTAAAAAAAAAAATAAAAAAATAAAAAATAAAATAAATGCTTTCTTTGAAGGCTATGTCTAATTAATCTAATTTACACTGTGACCATACAGTTTTGCACAAGAATTTCATTCTTTAATTATTGGCTTATAACCAAAATGTCCCCAATGCTTTAAAATACACTTTTCCTTTGCTTCAGAACTTTGCTTATTTCCCATTTTGACTTTGGCAGACCTTGGATGAGCAAAACTAATTCTAGTATACACTCACTGAGGTCATTGAAGCCTCAGGGAAACTGGTTTCTCTCATGAACTGCTGCTTTTAGGAACCTCAGCAATCTAGGTGGGAGACCCCCACTCTCAGTCATCAGAGATAACAGGACTCTGGCGGCACTGGCCTAGAAGAGTGGGCATTCAGCCCCGACAGTCGAGAATTCGACCAGGCAGCAGTTTAGTCCACACTTGGAGTCATGAGAGAAAGCAGGGTTAGTGGTACCAGTGGAAGGACAAGAGACAGGGATGTCTCAAGTTTGCTTTCCCCTGAGCCATAGGGGGCAGAAGTTGTCATGAAATAACCATAAGCAAAGGGAAGGAATGAGGCTAGACCTGAAATAACTATAAACAATGGTAAACTCAATTTACAATTACCATCACCGTAGCTGAAGTCTAAGGGCAGGTGAAGCTAGTGAGCTAAAGCAAGGGTGTAGCTTGACCTGGAGTAACTATAAACAAAGGTAAATTTGTTTAATATCACCCTTACAATAGCTAAAGTCTAGGCTACATCCACCCAGTTATAATAATTTCAGTCATTATCCTTCTGCTGTTTTATAATATAAAGGCATCTATATAATGACCTTAACTCTTAGTTACAGTTTCTAATAAATTTCCACTTTAAAATAATTTGGGCATATCCATTTATTAACTAAGCAACTAAAAGAGTTTTATTGGTAACTTTACTAAGTTTTTCTGCTTTTTTCACAGTTGATAATTCACTTGTGATATCTTTATACATCAAATTCAATTGCAAGATAGTATTGACATTTAAAGACTCGTTTTTTTGTTTTGTTTTGTTTGTTTTTTTTGTTTTGTTTTGTTTTGTTTTTTGTTTGGTTTTTTGTTTTTGTGTGTGTGTGAATCAAACAATATATTACACAATATATTTGGTTCATAGTAATGTATTCATACAGTATTTGTCCTTTTGTGTCTGGCTTGCTTCACTCAACATAATATCCTCCAGATTCATCCATGTTGCCATATGCTTTATGACTTCATTTCTTCTTACAGCTGCATAATATTCCATCGTGTGAATAGACCACAGTTTATCCATTCATCTGTTGATGGACACCTGGGTTGTTTCCAACTTTTGGCAATGATGAATAATGTGGCTATGAACATCGGTGTGCAGATGTCTGTTCGTGTCACTGCTCTCAGTTCTTCTGGGTATATACCCAGTAGTGGTATTGCAGGGTCACGTGGCAAGTCTATATTCAACTTCTTTAGGAACTGTCAAACAGTCCTCCATAGTGGTTGTACCATCCTGCATTCCCACCAACAGTGAAGAAGTGTTCCTATCTCTCCACATCCTCTCCCACACTTGTAGTTCTGTCTTTTTAATAGTGGCCATTCTGATAGATGTGAAATGATATCTCGTTGTAGTTTTGATTTGCATTTCCCTAATCACGAAGACTCGTTTTTTTTTTTTTAGTTTACCTTTCACCATTATCCAACAGGCAAACCCCAAATCTGATTTACAAGTTCCTAGGCTCGAGCAGACTAACAAAATTAAAGCGAGCACAGTTTAGAACAGAAGAGAGAATTTTACATCCTTAGCTTAGCTTAGGGAAAGAATTGACTTTAGAATCGCCTGAATGCAAAACTCTCAGTGTCTGTCCATGGCAGAAACTTCATACAGGACCCTCCAGCTTAGTTCTTCCAGGAAAATCCCTGGGCAGCTGCTAGGTCCAGAGAAGCCCTGCCCCTGACAGACATGAATTGGGGCTGCCCTGGGGGCTGCATCCCATTAGTTACCTCCCAGCAAGGGGTAAAGCCCTCCCAGGGCTTTTTTCACTGAAAGGATTGAAGGGTTACAAGGGAATAGGCAGGGAGCTAGGAATAGTTAGGAACCTTTTAATCTTAGTGCATTTCCTCATCCCTTTAAGGAGACATGGCCACGTGGTCTCTGGCCCTCAGATCTGTCTGTCCTCTCCTCTCATTCACAGGTTTAACTGGAATTCAGGGTCCCATACATAGCCCACTCTCAGCCATACTGTGGCCACATGGTGTGGCAGGAAAAGATTAGCCTCTTCTTTTTTAGACCATCAGTAGGTAAGATGTCCCAGTTTTTGAGAAGGCGTCCCAATAGGGAGTATGCTGGAATGTTAGAAGAGCCACCCATTATCCTAGGTGAGGATAAGACACGTGTCAGTCTGAGAGCGTCCTACCACCAGTCCTGTCGCTCACCGATCCAACATCCTGGAATTGGGAGCCCTGTTCACTGTCCTCTTGTTCTGGGGATCAGGAGCCTTATGTCTCTGGGCATCCCCAGAGCCTTAGAGGTCTTGGGGGCATCTGGGTCCAGCTCCCAGACCAAACATCCAAGCCAGCTGACCCTAGGAAAACAAGCTGGCTAGAGACCTTTCCTTTGCCTACTTTGTAGCGGTCTTAGGAGCCGGCTATGAGTGAGCTCACCCCTAGCCACTTCCAGGAGTTCCTCAGTTAAACCCAACATTTAAAGCCCATAAAAGAACTAGAGACTAATTGTCCTGTGACTTGGAAATGGAGCAAAGCCTCAGGGTACTACTGAGGGTGGGGCTCATACCTCACTAACAAATGCATTTTCGGTTTCTGAGGCATTCTAAAGCATATCATAGACCCAAAGTGAGGACAGCAGTAGTTGGAAGATCAAAGGCACTTTTCATTAAAAGGAGTTAACTAGGGGTCGGAGGTGGCTCAACTGGTTGGGCGTCCGTCTCCCATATGGAGGGACCCAGGTTCGATCCCCGGGGCCTCCCGGTAAAAAAATAATAATAATAAAATAAAAGGAGTTTAACTAGGGGTCTGAGGAAAGATACAATGGGTGATAGCCATTCTGAACTCACAGAGAGGGCTTGATAAACTTCTGGCAGACTCCTGCTTGACTTAGGCCATGTGCCCAGTCAGGTCTCAAGCGCGGTTTCACCCGCCACCCAGAACATGTTGGATTTACATGATGTGGGGACTTGCCCCTGCCACTTCCGGAGAGGGGGCCAGAAATCTGGGGAGAGAGAGTTTATGTCCTGTGGGAGCTTATCCAGGAACGCTCTTTAAAATGGCAAAACCAAAAGAGGGCACAGACAGGCCTTAATTAAAACTCACCAGTATCTGGAGGGGGTCGGGGAGAACCACTCACCTACCTGCCTCTTGGCAATGGCTCGCCAAATGAAGACAAGGAAGTGTTAGATTCCTCTAGATTCTCGGCTATGTTGCATAACAGACTTTAAGAACACGCCAGTTTAGTTAGGCCAGTAAAAAGAATTTATTGGGAAATGGGGGAAAGAACAGACCTTGCTGAGAAATGGGGGAGAAGTACAAAATATACACTGAGATTTGGCGCGGGCCCCCCTAGGCAGAGAAAGCGAGCTCTGCCTTGTGTGGTTACCTTTTAAACTATTAATTATTTCTCCCCCTTGCCTAATGCTAAGGGGAGAGACCCCAGCTGTTACTGGTTACCCCACCAATAGTGGGGGCCAATGCTGAGGACTGTTTGGAATATCCGGGGCCAAGGGGAGGTCCCGGAAAGAGAAACTGGACCTCAAGGTTAAACACAATGTCTCAGCGAGGTCTTGGAGCCATGTTGTCTGTCAGCCATCTTGTGGCTGGTCTTCTCCTTGTTTCCCTGGCTAACCTGCCCCATTCTTATATTGTTTCAAAAATAACCTTAATGATAACTCACTCCGGGAGTAGTTTTTTTAACCTTTGGAGATTGATGGTGACCCAAATATTATGATGGAGTGATCAAGTAAAATTTTTTCAAGCATAAAAGCATATATTAAACTTCTGTTGGTAAAATAGAATACAGATAAAATTTCAAGGAGAAAAAAGAACAATAAAATACCTCCAGTTGTTTAAAGAACATCCTGCTTGTGTAGTTTTTTAAATGGACAATGATGGATATTATAGCACTGTGGTATTTATATTATATTGGATATATTTAAAAGAGGAATTTAACAGGTTATTTTGAAAATGTCAACAAGTACAATACCTAGAAATTATATCTGTATTAGTCAGGGTTCTCCAGAGAAACAGAACCAAGAAGATATAACTATATATATATATTATTCACACAGAGATCTGGCAAACATGGTAGGTGATCAAAATGGGCAGGAATATTATTTAACTCAAACTTGGGAAAAGCATGAATATGTGTATATATGTGTATATATGTGTGTGTGTATATATATGTATGCATATATACATATAGAGATTTTTTTATTGTAAGGAATTGGTTCATGGGACCATGGGGGCTGGCAAGTCTGAGCCCCTTAGGGCAGGTTGCAAGCTAGAAACTCCAGTGAAGGTAATGTTGAAGTTCTTACTCTGAATTCTCCAGGGGAATCTGGCTGGTTGGAAATTCTGCCAAGAGCCAATGTTGAAAGTTGAGACATTGTTCTGAAAGACCTCCAGCTTTTTGGATGAGGAGACTCCCCACGTTGCTGAGGGTAATCGCCTATGTTGATTGTGGAAACAACTGTGGATACAAATCCCCATATGAAATAGCATCATGGTAACAGCAGGGCTGGTGCTTGACCAAACAACTGGGCACCATAACCTAGCCAAGCTGACACATGAAATTAACCACCGCAATATCTTTCCTAACTATTTAGCATTAAAGTGAAAAACATTTTCTGTTTTTCTGTCAAGTTAAAAAGTATGCAAGGAGGTACGTAGTTTTTTAAAATTCTAATGGGGATATGTGAACAAAAGACGTGAGGACCGCTCTCTAGAGGAGAAGACTAGAAATGGTGGTGGTAGAAAGAGCAGAGTTTGGAATCAGGCTAGCAGAGAAACCTCAGTAAAAATGCCTGCTTCACCAGGCTTTTAAGAGTGAAAACAGCAAAGTTTGGTACAGACAGAGTTCAATCCACCAGTACCTGCTATGTGCTGCCAGTGTACTAGGCATTGGGCAAACAGTAGGCCAAACAGACAGAAGGCCTGCTCTCCTGGCACTTACTTTCTAATGGGCACTTATTTAGCAGATCCATTGCTTCTGTGTAATACGTGTGAGCTGTATATCTAGGGAGCCTTTAAAAATATTTTATTCTCAAGCAGTTTTTAGGAGCTGTGACTTCAAAATGACTCATTCTTTGATTCTTCCAGAAACAGACCCTTCTAGATTGTATTGTTTCCATCAGAATAATCACCTGAGGGGGCATACACTTATTTCAGTGACAGGGCCATTACTCAAAAATCTTAAAGCTTTTTTCTTTGGAACTGACTTCAAAGCACGCAGCACAATCTTTTGAACATCCCTGCTGCTTGTAAATATTTGTCTTTGGAGGATGAATTTGAACTTTTGGGAACAAAGGTCATTCGCATAGAGGTCTGGAGACCATGGTAGTAATCAAACTGGGCAGGAATATTATTTGTCTCAAACTCTGGCAGAGCTGAATCAGGAAGTTGGGGCTTTTTCTTGTTAAGCGAAGAGCCAGGAAATGCCATTACTTCCTATTTTGTCCTGCACAATGACTGTGGTTCCCTTTGCCCCCAGGCTTGTCAGGGTCACCTGGCTGTGAAGTTGCTTGAAGGCTCTGTGGTCTCACTTTGAGGAGAGCGCTTCTGGGGCTGTGGGCGCCCATGGTGCCTCCGGCTTTAGTTCTGCTGATCCCACTGCATCTATGCCTCTCCAAGCCTGCAACTGGAAAGGCTCAAGTGCGGAAGAAGTAGCTGTCCTGGAAGGACGGGGTTCCAAGGCTGGGCCAGTCTGAGAGGGGGCAGGCGTTTGGAGGGAGTGCTGGGGCCTGTGTTTAAATTGTGTTTAAGTGTTTATTGAGTCTGTGTCTGTAAGGCCTGAGCGTCCTCAGTGATCAATCACTGTCCACTGAGGGAATGAAGCTGGGGTGGACTACGAGATGGGGAGGGGCCAGAACGAGCAGACCAGAAGCTGGCATGCCTGGCCCTCCGTCTGTCTATGCTATCTCTCACATCTGTCACTTCCATGTGGCCACAGAGCACTGGACAGAAGCTTTAACTGAGCCCTAAGGTTCTGTGAGATCCTAGAGGGCTCTCGATCTCAACAGAAACTCGGTGTTTCTTAGTAGAAGTTTGGTATGCACTACACTTTACTATTTTTCTTATTCTGCAGTATTTTTCTCTTATTTTACTCACTCTATTCCTATGCCATCCCTGTGCCTAAAACTGAGCTAGGTGCTGTGGGAGACTTTGTCTCTGTCCTCAGGCAACTCAAAGCCTCTTGGGAAGATAAGAGCAATAGGCATACATGCTCTAATTGAGGACGGCCAAGGAGTTTGGTATCAAATGCCAACTCCAGCCAATTGGTGACTCCATGGAGTATAGCACCAAATCTAAAATGCCATCGCTTGTAGGATACCATTATTTTATATGCTCTTAGGAAAGAAAAAAATGCCGCTGGGAAGCGGCTGTGGCTCAATCAGTAGGGCTCCCGTTTACCATATGGGAGGCCCGGGGTTCGTTTCCCGGGGCCTCCTGGTGAAGGCAAGCCCGCCCGCACGGCGTGGTTGGCTGACCCAGCGATCACAAGCAGCAAGGGGGGGGATAAATGAATAAATAAATAAAATCTAAAAAAAAAAAATGCCGCTAATTAAAGTAGAAGCTATTACCTTCTTATTACTTAGAGTTTTTATTTTATACTTATTGAAAGAGCTTTTTTAGACTTACTTAGACATAGTGATTTTTCTTTTTAACATATATTGCTTCTTTCTTTCATTAAAATGAAAGTATCAGTGAAATAAATTGGTTACAGTTTTTTTGTGTGGCTTCTTCACATTCAGAATCTGATTTTTCTGAAGCATTTTTGACTCAGAATCTCTGATGTCTGTGTTTCCCACAAAATGCCATTCTCTACACTATCAAGAGCATTGATGAGGCACTGTTTCTTACAAGAGTGCTCTACAATTATTTCCTGGCTTTTCTCCCAAATCTGACACATATTCTGTAAATTGACATGCACAGAGGTTGTGATAATCACAGCTCAGCTGCCACCTGGCAACAGTGACCGTAAAACACATCCCAATTTCCAAGAAGTCAAATGTGGAAAAATGCAACTTAGACTCAATGAAATATGGATTCTGAGACTTAGTCAAAAAGACTGCCATGATCTTCTGTGAAGATGGAGTTGGCATTAGTGCTAGCATATTGCCAATAAGCAATAATCTGCTCCTGTGTAATCTGCAAAGCTGAATGATTACCAGTGCTACTGCAGTTGTAGGAAGTTGTGTTTGAGCGAGTAGTCAGGAAGACTTTATTCATGAAGTAGGTTTTAAAAGGTGAGATCTGGCCTGGATAAGAGAAGACCACTTCCAGCAAAGGAAGAGCGTGAGCACACTTTAGAAGGTTCAGAAGTGGAAACAACCATGTCATGTGGAGAGGGCAGTGGGGTGGGGTTTAATTAGAGAGTAGTGGGATATAAAGACATGAGTTTTTACTCAAGTTCAAGTTAATGTGTTTCACTTGCCAAAACAGTTCTCGCATTTCTATAACTTTTCTTTCTTTACCGTAGGTCCCGATGTCTTTAGTTCAAAGAGCCTTGCCCTTCAAGCCCAGAAGAAGATTCTGAGCAAAATAGCCAGCAAAACTGTGGCCAATATGTTGATAGATGACACCAGCAGCGAGATCTTTGACGAGCTCTACAAAATCACCAGAGAGCACACCCACAACAAGAAGGAAGCCCACAAGATCATGAAAGACTTAATCAAGGTGGCAATCAAAATCGGGATCCTCTACCGAAACAACCAGTTCAACCAGGAGGAGATTGTTATCGTGGAGAAGTTCAGGAAGAAGCTGAACCAGACCGCCATGACCATTGTCAGCTTCTATGAGGTGGAATACACCTTCGACAGGAACGTGCTCTCCAAGCTTCTGCATGAGTGCAAGGACCTGGTGCATGAACTGGTGCAGCGACACCTGACGCCCAGGACCCATGGGCGCATCAATCATGTCTTCAACCACTTTGCAGATGTAGAGTTCCTCTCCACCCTCTATAATCTGGATGGAGACTGTAGGCCCAACCTCAAGAGGATTTGTGATGGAATCCATAAATTGCTAGATGAGAAAGTCCTTTGAATGCCTTCCCTCCTTCTGAACTTTACTATTTTAAAGTGATAGCACCCAATGTGGTCCAGGTGAGAATCAAGAAAACAAGAAGAAACCCATGTCAAAGATGTCAACATTCTATCCTAGTCATCCTTCTGATGCGAATGCTGCCCTGAGATCAAATGTGTGTATTCCCGGACCGCTCTGATGAGGTCTGTACTTAAAATCACCTTTGTTTGCAAGCTCAAAAGACATTTAATCCATTCTAAGCAGCAAGGCTGCTCTGCTCATCAAGGTGAGGTCTGTTTAACAGCTCATCTTGTGGAGTGAAAGGAGGCCTGACCAGGAGTGAGAAACATGGATTCGGTTCCCAGCTCCACCAGTTACGACCCTGTCCTCTTTATCCTGGAACCATGATGCCTGCCTGCCTACCTCACAGGGCTGTTGTGAGGATCAAAAGAGATGATGTTCATGCTTTTGAAAACTCTAATGTAAAGTCTTACTATTTTCTTTCTTAGTATGAAAGAGATAAGCCTGGATCTAGACTATAAAGCAGAAGAGAAGAAAAGAATAGTATCTAATCGGCTGGTTTTGCAATCTATCTCTAGATATGCTATTTCAAACAAAATAAAGACAAACCCAAGGTGTGAAAAAGAATAGCTGCAAATTGGGAAGATGCTTTCACAAAAGCCCTGTTTTCTAGGTCTTAGATGTGCAAGTCTATGATCTTACAGAGGGAAACTTTCCTTGGGGTAGGGTGGGCTGTGGTGGGGGAAGATTTTTCCCATCCATAGCACAGAAGTGGCAAAGCACTGTGCTCCTGCAGTACTGGCCCTCCCTCATCTGGGAGGTGCCATCCGTGAGGCACAGGGAGGGTTTATTTTGTATACATGGGAGAATAGGACAGAATGAACCCCTGTCCATCTTTCTTGGCCCATCAGTCATTTTGTGCTATTTTCTCTGGTTCATTAATAAATTGAAACTACCCTTCAAACAAGAGGTTTTGGAGTTGTGATTCCAAAATAAAAATTATTGGAGTTAGATACAATGTCAAGAATAACGGGATTGAAAGAAAGAAGAAATGGAAGAGCAAGAGCTCTGCACTTAGATGGCCAGCAGCCTCAGACCTTAGGAGACGTAGCCTCAAGGGGAGCAAGACTGGAGCAGGGCCTGCATGTGGGTCAGTGGGAAGCTAGCACACAGATATGGATGCCACCCCAACCACTTTCTCTCTGCACGTGTCACAGCCTTGCTTTCACATGCATCTTTTCATCCTGGTCTTATGATGAAAACGTATGGCAAGATATTTATTTCCTTATAATGTTATCTGGAAGGTGCCACTTTAAAAGACTTGCTCCTCCTCCCACTCCCTCCTGTGTTCTCTTGTAGCTGCTGACAATGTAGAAATGCCATACTAACTCAGCTCCATGGTTTTTCTCACCCATGATCTGTCCCCAGCAGTGGCATCTCAAGATGGTTTGTGGGAGGGTGTGGAATCATGTCCATTAAACCTACACTGGCTCTTCAGCCTTAACTGGCCACTGTGGCCAACATTAATGCAAACCACTCAATTAAGTTCTTTAGCCAATGGCTCCCTAAATTAGTTCATAGGGAGGGTGTCAAGTGGGGACTATAGAATATTTAAATCAGCCCCTGTTTTCCACATTTGATAAACATGGCCTAGCCCTTCCTCAAAGACCCAAAGGCTAACAGTGATGCACATCTGGGCTGAGGTGGTTGGTGGTCATTTGGGCAGTGCTGGAAGAAACTTCTGGCAGCAGGTTCCCCTTCCTTCCCACCTGTCTGCTAGGCAATGGTTCAGCAGTAGCTGGGTTTTCACATACAGAGTCCTGATGCCTGGCCATTGTACTAGTCTGATTAAGGACAGCTGTCTAATTCAAGAGATGGTTCTAGAAGCAGGTTCTTTTTCATTAAGTGAGTGGGTCTTTACAGAGAACTCAGAACCAGGAGGAATGGGTGGAACTGTCTTCTTTCCATACAATGGGGAAGAAGGGAGGGTCCCACCAAAGAGGGATG
Organism: Tolypeutes matacus; assembly: GCA_026826555.1. Lineage (NCBI taxonomy): Eukaryota > Metazoa > Chordata > Mammalia > Cingulata > Chlamyphoridae > Tolypeutes > Tolypeutes matacus. The sequence goes on from JAKSZT010054395.1 coordinate 7,700,487, forward strand.
CAAGTTCTCCCCACTCTGTAGCCCCAGCATACAGCACTGGCTGCAGAAGAGGGCCGAGTTGGGTTCTGCCAGCCCATGAGTCTCTGAGGAACCAGGGCCCTTCTGTTCTGGTCAGGGAAAGATCAGCACTTCTACCAGCAGGTCTCAGCAAGTGCACCAGCAAAGTGTGGAACCGGAATATATTCTATTGCCTTAGGCTTCTCCAGTGGATCCTCTATGGCAAGGCCAGCTGGTGTAAGCTGAGCTTGTCAGCAGGCTGCCCAGGCACAAGTCCTCCAAAAACATAGAGCCAAACCAAGCTCAAGTGTACATTTCAAATGTACCATTGGCATCTGAACTCAATTTTATCTCTAAGTTTCATCAACCAGCCAGAAAGACTACACAGTTAAAATGCTTTATATAACAATATAGCGCCCCCAAAAAAGAATCTCATTACACAGTCATAGTCCTTTATCCTGAGGACTCCAATCACGTCACTTGGCACTGAAAACCTGTTTGGGCTGAAAAACACATCTCAGGCCTGCAGACGCTTTCAAAAACAGGACTCCATACAGAATTTTCCATAATGAGGACCTACAAAAGCAAAGTTAGAATATCTTCATTTAGATTTAAAAGACTATCATTTCACACAATTGAGAATGGAAACTGATTTCAAAGAAGCAACAGTAAAAAAATAAATAAATAAAAATCAACTGGGTAAGCCCCGCACAAACTTCAGCAAGCAAAGCCAAGGATTTGACAAAAGTCTGGCTCAGTCAGTCAAGTACAGGGAGGCAACTTATTCTTTAAGGTGGGGGTGGCAGGAGCAGCATGTAAGTCATCTGGAAGCATCCCTGGGTTCTCAGCCCTCCCTGAGTGCTCAGCTCTGTCCTGTAGGAGGACACCATGGGCTTGTGCTGAAAGTCCCACCTGCCCCTTGGTATGTGTCCTTCCTCACATGCCTAAAACTTGCAGAAACACCCTCCCTGCCTGCTGCTACCTGCCATGTGCCTGGATCATTCTTCCTCCCTGTGTTTGCACCTGTGACTCCTGACACCTTCAGTAACTCCAGGTCTCTGCACAGTGACAAAGCAAAATGAAAAGACTTCTCCATCTGTGCTTCTCCTCCAAACTCCCATCTCCCCCATCTGCACATTTTTCAGAAGCAAATCAGTAAATTCACTGGCTGTTCCAATGAACTTGTATCCATTTATGTTTTTTTTTTAAAGAGCTCAAGTCAGGTCTACATATTTCTGCCCCCAATATCTTTGGGCCTTTTTTTCTTTCAAATCGATGTGGCCCCAGATGTCAAGACCAAAACTAATCTGAAAATTCTAGATCAGCTAACTGGCTTAGTATAGGAAGAGGTAGCATTAACAAGAGCTGTTCAATGATGGAACAGGATGTTGAAGATAGAATCATGAATCAAATGGCCCCTGGAGGAGAGGGGCACCAACACCCTCTCAAACTCAGCGTTGCAGGGTCTATTGGATTTCTCTTGTTTAGTCTGACCCTACTAAGTGAGCCACAGCCCAAGCTCAGTCCAACCTCCTGCTCTTTCCTTAGATGGAGGTCTTGCTTGTTAGGGGGAAAGAGTCTTCTACAACAGTGTTTCTCAAAATGGCATTTTCAGATCCCTAAAAGTTTTGGAGAGAAGTGCAGGGGGGATCTGTGAGTTCCAAAAGGAATTTTTAGGTTTTTGCTTCATTTTGACAACTTGAAAAAAAATCAAAATCAATGTAAGTACATTTTGAATCATGTGGGGGTGACTATCTATAGCCAAGTGATGCCATCTGGTTTCAGGTTCTGAGTTTCTCAGTGTTTAAAATGTCATTAGTGCTGATTGATTACCTCACATAACAGAAAAGAAGTTAACTTAATGTGTTTCTCAAACTAGGTCTGGCTATGCCCTAGGGGTCTGCAGACGCAGCTTGAGGGGGCCTCAATTTAAGTTCTCAATTTTAGGAAACATTGCTACAACTTACGGAAGTGGAGAAGGAGTGTCAACTTTGCCCATGACAGTGACAGAATTGTGGGGGCTCAAAGGTTAAGGGGTGAACGAGTAGGAGGGCATACAGGCTTTTTGCAGAAAGAGGGGGGCTCCCACATGTAATGTCTACCCTTTGAAAACTGGCAGGAAAAAGCTACCACATATAAAGCAGAGAACTAACCAACCAGTCCTGGCAATCCTAATTGTAAATCTCAAATGCAAATGAGTGGCGTCCCTGGACAAACCAGGCACTCTTCTTCCCAAGAAAGGGAGTGGAGGAGAAACCTTGCGAAGAAGAGAAGTCATCTGCACTTGCTCCCAATTCCAGTCTCACTTACTGGTGTGCAGACAGGAGTCCCAGGCGTCAAGAGTTTGCATTGCTCTGGAATCCTGGGAACTTATTCCTGATAAACTAGGCACGTGGAACTCAGATACTGGTGGTACCAAATTCCTCCAAGTCCCAAAAAAAGGAAGGGCCAGCCAAAGCAAGCACTGTGTCACGCCCGCGGTACCTCTGGTGCTGCCACTACTAACCTTTGCTTTCCCTCACCTGTCATTTTGCTGCGCTGGGGGAGGTCCCTGGCAGCCCACCCAGGCTGCCAGGCCTCCCAAGCGGTGGTAAAGAGCTCCTCTTACTGACTACTAAGGCCGTTCTGGACCAGTTCCAAGGACAAGGGAGTCTGGGGTTTGGCTCCTGCCTCGAGGAGGTGCTGGGTGGGAGCCAGAACTTGGCAGAGTGAGTGCTGGAAGCTAGTGGAGAAGTGGCAATTAGATTATGTTGCAGAGAGAAATACTCTGCAAGGCTCTGTCACTTCTGCAGGAAGAGCTTGTGGGCTGGTACCCAGAGAGCAATCTGCGCTCCTTCTGCCTCTCAGAGCAGGCAGCTTCCCTGCCAGGTGGGTCCTAGTTCCTCTCAGTGATGAATGGGGCTGCCCCTACTCTGTGTCTCAAACAGTTACAACTTCATTTTAGTAATAGATTGTTGGGTTTGGGGAGTTGAGTTATTTTGGGTTTTGTTTTCTTGTCAGCCTTCACAGGCAGGAGAAAGTGTAGAATATGGAACCAGGCTTGAGGCAGGAGGTTCTAGTCTTAACTGACTCATTAACATGGTGATTTCCTTACGCTTCACCTCCTTGGCCTCAGTTTCCTCAACTGTAAAAGGAGAGAGTTGCAATAGGTCTCTAAGACCTTCTAGTGTGTTTTGAGCATCTTAGGAAAGAAGCTCTGGACATTTCTGCATTGTAGGTTTCTTAGAAGGGAAGTTAATTAAATGAAGTAATAGCTTCCAAATAGACTGACAAATGACTCCTCAATGATCCCCTTCAGGACTTTTGATCATAGATCTAAATTTATGGATTTGAAAGGGAAAAGCTTTAAACCAGAATGTGCAAAGTAAATTCCAGGGAAATGGATGTGGCTCAAGGGGTTGGGCGTCCATCTACCATATGGAGAGACCGGGGTTCGATCCCCGGTACCTCCCGGTAAAAAAAAAAAAAAAAAAGTAAATTCCAGACTCCATAAAGCCCGGGGAACACTGTGGGCCAAGGTAGTAGGGCAGCCAGCCACTCAGCAGGCGCCTGCTGGGATTCACCCCTCTACTGAGATACACATTTCAGACTGAAATTTTGTTAGACTCCAGTAATGTGTCTCTGGTCAGATAATAGGGCAAATTCATGAAAATATCATTACTGTTTTGAGTCAAATATCATAGGAAATAATCAGACTTATTTTAAATATATTAATAAAGCCATTCCCCCAACAAATGAAAAATTTTGTAGAGATCTAAGACTTTATTAGCATTATAAAAGTTGATCTTTTCCCCCAAAATATCACAAATAAGAATTTCTCATTATTGGATTTGCTCTACAGTTTTGGGTTCAGAGCAAGCAAATCCCAGTTCCATTAGTGACTATGACTCCTGTGCTGAATTGCATCCTAAGTTGAACCTCCAGCATCATCTGTTCTCCACTTCAACTTGTCCTTAAGAAGCCCATCAAGGGAAACGGATGTGGCTCAAGCAATTGGGTTCCCGTCTACCATATAGGCGGTCCAGGGTTCGTTTCCCGGAGGGGGTGGGGTGGATAAATAAAATGAACCTTAAAAAAAAAAAAGAAGCCCATCAATTTCCTTAACGGGTGGTCTTTATGGGGAGGTGGATTCTGCGAAGTGTAAAGAATACCCAGCTGACAGCAAGAGTTGCTGGGGTTGGCAGCTCCCTCCTCATCCTGCCTTCCATCACTGGATGCCGAGAAAGACGAGGGCCATGTCCTGGTGGAGTTGTAGAAGAATTCAGGCACAGGGCAGGTCCTCTAAGTGCAGACCGACCCTGAACCCCTGCATCAGAATTCTTGGAGATGGGGGAATGATTCTGTGAAAAATGAAGAACCCACATCAGACCCCGAGAACTACCTGATCCAAACCTCTGGAGGGAGGGTCTGGGAAAATGCATTGTTGAAAAGCTCCCTGGTGATTGTTAGACATGGTGACTGACCCCAGGCTAGATTTGAAATCCTTCGCATCTCAAATTCTATGGTTCTCAGAGAATGTAATTCCCTCGTGAATTATTTTTACCTCCTGCTTTTCCAGCTTTGAAATTGAGACCCTCCCATTCTCCCTCTATGGCCATGAGGCACCCCCTGGGACCAGCTCACCCCTGTGCTGCTGTCCTCCTCAGGTATTGCCTCCCCAAGTCCTCTCAGCAAGCCTTGCCCTCCCCAGCTGTAAGCACCTGAAGGACAGCTGCCCACTCTACAGTGGGCACAGTCAGTTATCCCCAGTGCCAAGATTCTAGGCTACGTTTGGGAAGAGTTGCACAAGGTGACCCATATTGTCCTGGCAAAGCTGTTTCACATTTGCTGCATTTTCCCCCATTTCTCATCTTTCAATTAATTAATTACTTTCTAAATCATTCTCTGAAATTTTTCTTCTGAATTCAATGTTCTCTGATGCTGAAATTTCCAGAATTATATTTAGTCCACTTTTTGCAGGAAGAATAAACAAGGCCCCTAGGGGGCACATTAAAAATGTCTTCTGGTAGTTGCCTCTTTGGCCTTTTTCTTTCCAAGCCCCCTCTCTCCAGTACTGCTGAACAATCTGGAAATACCAGTTCCTGGAAATAGGAAGGATTAGTCCTGGAACCTGGAAGTCAAAGGAGACAGAAAGAGCCCCCTGGGTTACATGCCTTTCTTTCAGCTAGTGGAGAAACAATTTTTAAATTGAGTCTGCGCTCAGATCCCTTCACTGCCCTATTCAAGCTCTCTTTGAGCAAGGGAGAGCTGCCTTTTGCCAAAAGGAAAAAAGAAGGGGGCTTCATCTCATGCAGAGACCTTACAGTCAATAAGACAAAAAATAATTAGGGGCCTCCAGCCATATTGTGGGGATGGGATGCTCACAGGCCTCCCCAGGGCCAGGTTCCCTCACCTCAGGTCCTATAGTCCAGGGCTGTGGTTGCTGGTTTACAAGTCTACTCCAGAGTTGAGCAGGGCCTTGCAAAAGTGAGGCTCTGCCCCAGACCTCATGCCTCTAATCTGACAACTGCCGCTCATTTCTGGAGAGGCCGCCCAGCTGCTGGTTCAGGTCCTCAGGCCAAGCTCTGGCCACTTCCCCCAACTCAAGTCCCCAGAACTCGGCAGGGTGCCTCTCTCCATTCTATGTACACAGAGGTCCCTTCCGCTACCATTTATTTGGAAGGAGCAGGGAATTTAAAATGTATTTTTCTCCTGGCTGCTCAACACATGGACAGACACTTTCCCTTTGGATCTTCTGCCAAATTGCCCCTTGAGCCATCCTGTCTCTATCTGTATGACCTCCCGTCTCCCTGCTCCACCCCACTACTTTGGTGTTGGACCATCAAAATCATGAATTCTGCTCAGCAATGGGCATCAGCCCATGTCAGCACTCATCAGTCCAGGGAAACCAGGACTTCGTATGCAGGCTCACCTCTTCAAATCTCTCCAACTCCTCCTCTTCACTATTTTGCAATCACATATTTTCATATTTTTTGCCTAATTTTCTACCTATGTGATTTTTTTTTTTTTTTTAATTTAAAAATTAAAAAAGGAGAGAGACGTTCAGTCAGGGCACTGGTATATGCACACATGTGTATGTACAAGCACTGTTTGTTTCCTAACTTCCAACTATAGCAAAAAAAATTTTTTTATTCCTTTCTAAACGTTAAATCCACTGGACAAATTTCCCCAAATTCTTTTTTTTTTTTTTTAAAGATTTGTTTCTCCCCCGCCCCCATTGTTTCGACTCGCTCTCTGCTCTCTGTGTCCATTTGTTGTGTGCTCGTCTTCTTTTTTTTAGGAGGCACTGGGAACCGAACCCAGGACCTCCCATGTGGGAGGGAGGTGCCCAATCGCTTGAGCCACATCCACTCCCTGCTTGTTGTGGCACTCCTTGTGTTTCCTCATTGTGTCATCTCATTGTACCATCTTGTTGCGCCAGCTCGCCGCACCAGCCTGTGGCATCAGCCCCCAAATTCTTTGCGTTAACTGGAAACAACAGGATTGATTGAAAGATTTTTGGCTAAACTATTCATCTCTAAGAACTTGAACAAGGGAAACCAGCCCATTAGCACGCATGCTTGATGCCTCTGAGCCTGCAGCGAGCTTCAGACATTGCTAGTAGAAGGAAAAGGTAGTGACATTTTACCTCCCACCTCACCCCTCCCCTCATCTTCTGATTGACACTGGTCTCATTCTTGGACTAATTAACATCAGATTTATGTTAGGGGAGATTCTAGACCCCTTCACCCAGGAGGAAACTGCAGCTTGACTGGGCTGCTGAACTTGGTCTTTGTAAGGAACAGATTTCCCTGGCTCTCCTCCCCCACCTAGTAAATGCCCAGGGAGAAAAGGCCGTTGGGAATGGGTAACCCTCACAATTGTGGCTGGCCAATTCCTTACTTGCCTGTGAGTTCCCAGAGGAAATGCAAACAAATCAGACCGCACTTGGCTGCTGGCCAATGAATCATTGAACTTCTTCATTAAAATGTCTTTAAAACTTTGCTACTGGCCCAAATCTTTTGCTCCAGCATAGTAACTGCTGGGCCTCAAGTCTCTCTGTTTAGGAAAACAGTGTGTCTGTGGCATTTGAATAAGGGTGTTTATGTCAGAAATGGTTCCTTGAGTTCCACCTGGTTCTATAAGCTCACTACCCTTCCTGAAAATCTAGGCTCTGTACCTATACCTCCTAGAGCTGTTGTTGGATGTATTTATTTGTGAATGTCCCTAACTCTTCTTTCTTGTAAGCCCCCAATTGTGCCTTTTGAAAGGCCATAAAGGTTAATGAGTTTACACTGAAAACAGGACAAAAGAGACCAAACTCCCCAGCAGGAGGTGTTTAAAAGGTATGGGTCACTGGTATTCACTAACACTGTGGTCCCCGCACTACTGCTGTTTAAAAAAAAAAAAAAAAAAGTTTAAGGAATTGGTTGGATCTAAGGTGTAGCTTTTTCTCATACATAAAATGAGAAATTAGATTTTTTTTTCATTCTGCTTTTGTTGCTACCTGCTTCCAAAGCAGATTATATGCCAGATACCTGCTCTCCAAAGCCACATCTCTTGCCCTTATAACTAGAGGCTTGAGGAGAAGGAAGAACCACATTTTCCAGATCTAGGCATTTCCCTTAGCCTAATCAATACTCTCACCACTTCCACTTCTGCATCTTCCTGGAAATAATTTTATTGAGTCCACTTTGAGCCTTAGAAAGGAAGTCTGGAGCTCAGGGCAATTGTTAGCAAACCACTAAGCAGGTTTTCTTTTCAAATGACCACATCACCCTTTTACCTACACAACATGGACATTTAAATTCAAATAGCAGCCTGAACTATCCCCATGGGCCTCATGGGGATACTAGATTTGAACCTCCACAACCTGATATCGATCTGCTCCAAACCTGTAACACATCTGAAAAGTTCCCCCCAGAGAATCCTAATTAGCTAGAAAAGTAATATGAGCTCAGGGAGGATTCCAGTCGCAAATAAAGAAGAGAAAATCACAGATCATATCCTAGGCATATTTTTTTAGGAAACTGGAGTGAACGATCATTGCTAACCTATTTTCATAACTTTCCGTTAATTAATAGCTTGGTAGAATCAGGCCCAAACTGTTAATTTTCACCTGAATGACTTTTAGTGACAATAGATGGGAACCAACTCAGCATTAATGTTCTTTTATGGCACATTTCCAGGCATGTCACAGGGCACTGAGTATTGTAAAATAGAATTTTAGTTACTCTTAAAGTACCAGTATAAATTTATATGCACATAAAATTGGTGAGTCTAATATTTTTGGACACCGCCAAATCATTTATAAAGGTGGACATCATTAACTAGAGGGAAAAGGAGGTTTTAAAACTGCTTGCTCCTTGGAGTCCCTATTCAGGCAGCCTCTTTTTGGACTGGTAGCAATCCACATACTATCATCCCAAAAAAGGTTTACATTTGCCACCCATAACACAATTTCACATTCTATCATAATATTTGTGGATTAAATGTGATCCTTGACTTCATTTTGTTCTGTTTTCATTTTTTCCCCCCACCATTATATTCATATATTTACATGGTGTATTAGTCAAGGTTCTCTTGGGAAACAGAATCAACAGGAGATATCTGTCAATAACATGAGATTTTAAAAGAGACTCTCACACGACCATGGGGATGCACAAGTCCAGGTTCTGCAGGCAGGCTGCAAGCCAGGGCTCCGAAGAAAGTCCAATGAAAAGTCCTTGATGAGTTTCTGGGAGAAGATGGCTGTCCAAAGATAAGCTGGGAAACTCTCTCTGAATCTTGAAATCACTTCCCCTTTTAAGGCATTCAACTGATTGGATAAAAGCATCACCTATTGCTTATGCAATCTCCCTGATTGATACAGATGTAATCAGCCATCCATGCAGTAAACTCACTGGTGATTGAAGTCCATAAATGCTCTTGTATTACAATTAGCCCAGTGCTTGCTGGACCTAACACCTGGACACAATTACCTGGCTGAGTTGACACATTAGCCTAACCATCACACATGAAAATTTCAAAAATCCACCAGAACCCTGTTGGAGTGGGCAAATTATGAGACCAGATGAAATAACATTCATAGATATTTATGGGATTGTAACTTTCTAAAGCAGTATGAAGTCAACTCCTCATATGAATCTGCGATTTCTAATGCTGGGGTTTACAGCAAGGCATAAATGAGCCTGTTGGATGCCTATTTGGAGTAAAGGGTGCTTTTAGGGCTTTGAAGGAATCCCTTGTTGTTGGTCACTCTGCTTGACATTGTTCCTTCTTCCCAGGACATTCTGGATAAGTCATTTAAGAGGAGGCTGATCCTGGTGAGAGGCAGCCAAGGCTGCACATGAGGGGTGAAGTCACTGCACCTGCCCAGGTACAGAGTAAATTCCAATGCTTTCATGTTGTAGCCCGTCCTCCCTCAAGCTGCCTTGAGGCAGCTGGGAATTCACAAAGCCATGCATTTGCTTCTGCCTCTTTCCTCACCCCTCTCCTTCCTCTGCCTCTATCTTTGTTCTAGTTCTCCCTTCTGCCTAATTGCTTTGGAGCTCACACACAATTATCTGCCCTAATTTCTCCATCTTCCCTTTGTAGGCCCATCCTTGCCTTCTCCCCAGCCATGAAGCCAAATTCCTCTTCCATCCTACATTTTTACCATTAGAAAATAGCATGTAGCTATTCTGCTGATCAGCAAGCCTTGCTTGGAAGCCCATTTTAGAAAAATAAGAGCCAAAAACCCTCAGCTAGTTTCAATCTATGGACTGCCTGAGCCCATCTTGCTTTGTTTTCAGCTTCCCAAATTCTGGTCACTTTAGGAAAATCGAAGTTTCTCAGCAGGAAGAACCAACTTCATGTAAGCAGTACATGCTTGGTGAGGTTTTAAGAGTTGCCAAGAAAGGCCTTCTTTTGAGAGGTCCCATTTTTGGGGAGCCCTTCTTTTGAGTAAAGCATGATATTACCATGAACTTCTGTGCAAAGTTCAAATGTTCCTGAGGATACACAGTTGTTCATTATCATGCTATAATGCCTTAGCAAAACTGGATGTCAAAAAGCTAGTTGTTTTCTTGGGAAAAAAAAATAACGAGACACTGACATGGCAGTTTTTGTTAGATGATAAGTGTAAGATGTATGAGATATACAAAATCCAGGAAGGGGTGGCTCAATCCCCCTAAGTAGATTACAGTAATGGGGTGATATGTGCAACATTAAGCACCTATGGACCACAGGCCACTAACTGCTAGGGGGTGTGTTTTATTTCAAACACTCCCAAGAAAGGAGTCAGTCACCATTAGAGGTAGGGAGACTATATATCCTGGTTTGCTGAGGACAATCCTGATATAAACCAGTTGTCCTGAAATCCCATCTTTATTAGCATATGTCCTGGAATTGTCATCTTTTAATGAAGTATTATTATTAACAATTGCATTTAAATGAACTGGGATGTGTTTGGTAGATTTCCACTTAGTACTACCAGTTTCCACCATGGTAGATGCTCATGTGCAGTGAACAGATTTCTCACTTTACTAAACATGCAAGATGGCCAGTTCATTGCTCTTTTCTTAACCCTTTCCTGACATTACATAATTAATACCCCTCTTTCAAAGATGGCTTGCACGGTGTACACTGATGAAACACTGATTTTTTTTTTTTTTTAAGTGCACCTCTATACTAGTGACTAGGGCGAGCTAACAGCTGGTCTTGGGTGACTGTGGAAAAATTATTTGTCACTTTTACCAGCCTGTGGTGCCTTAGCTGGTGCCACAGCCTTTGCAATGAACAAAGTATCCAGACCACTAATTGGAAGGGCCAGCAAGAAGTTGTTGGAGTTGGTGTACTTGAAATACGTGAGGGGAACTAGAAGTAGAGCATGTAAAGGTTTTCTGCCCAGGTAAAGAGTGGATTCCAAAGCTCTTGATATTGTGATTTTGTCATTTTTATGGGATGTTAATCTACAACTATATATTTTATTGTTTGATAATACTTTTATATTTTGCAGTATATCCTTTCCGCAGCACTGAGCTCAAAAATGAATGTAAATTGTTAATGAAAAAGTAAGTACCAAATTTCAGTTTCCAAGAAAATTGTTAATGAATATGAAATTTGCACAAAATGTTTGTAGATATTTCACATCCACTATTGTGATATTACTGACTGCATGAGAATTAGAAGACAAATCTACAAAGAAGTGTGAGCATCAACTTTAAAAGATAGCAGTTATTGTAAGATGACCGCACCCAAAGACAATGATTTACCATGAACAGCTACAGAAGGTGTGTTTACATAGCACTCTGCAAAACACTCTTCGCTTAGATCAAGTGAGTCCCCTCTGAAATTGGTTTTGCTCATTTTTCATTCCAAGTTTTCTTATGAACAGACAAAAATTTAATTGGTAGCTGAACTTTGCAAACAGTTAAATGATACCAGTTTAATACTAGTGTTATCAGATGCTTCCGATGCCAATAATTTCTCAATTTTTTCATTTGAGTTTTTAAATATTTATTCTGTCAAAAGTGAAACACCTGCCATTTTTATGACTGTTATTCTAAATTCAATTAAAAATTCACACTGAAAACAGAATTATTTATTTTTGCAGTGATAATATAAACACAAATTTGGTAGAGTGTGGCATTGTAGTAAAATCAATGTTTTTAATAAATTAACAATCAATAGAGCAATAATGTTCTTGAAGGGGACTGTAGTGCACACAATTCATAATACAATATCATTAATAAATTGTAATATTCTACCATTTGAAATAGAAACTGTAGTTATCAAAATTTACATATATTTTATATGCAGAATAACTAAGCTACAAATTTTTTTGTGATAAAGGTTATATTGAATTTTATAAAAATGTACTACCAAAGAATGGTAGTACACAAATCTCTCTTTAGTACCCATAATTAACCAGATTTCAGATGTGTTGGAGTGTTTTTTGTTTTGTTTTGTTTTTTGTTTTTTTTTAATGGAAGTACCTGAGATTGAACCTGGGACCTCATATGTGGGAAGCTGGAGCTCAACCACTGAGCTACACCCACTCTCAGTGTTGGAATCTTTGAAGAATTACTTTTGAAGTCAACTTGAGTCTCCAAAATGGCATTGAACTTTTACAGAAATGAGACCTCAAAATTTTGGTTTCACTTTGTTCAAAATCAGTTGAAAGTCTTTAATTACAGTGTCCTCAAATGGAGTGCTAAAACTTCCGTTTTTGAAGCACTTATCAGAGTGCAGTTATGAAAAACAAAGCTTGCAATCAGAAAAGCAATGAAATGTAGTTGTATAAAATCAAGAGAGAACCTGAACAAATTAAATGATGAGCATTTAAATGGTATGCAAGATTTAATTCTGAAGTTCTATAATTGCACTTTGAAATATCTTGACCTATGGGAAGGATCTTTCGATGAAGCACCAATTTGTAATTGAGTAAATTTATATTCTATACCAATTCTGTAGCAGCTAAATTCAAGGGAAAAACACTCAAAAGAGTGTTTTTCACAAAAACAATTATTTAGCAAGTTTTGTTTTATAAAAATATTTGTAAAGGAAAGATGCCCTAAATGGAGCTAAAGAACAGTATCTGTGAAAATATTTGACTGATATATTTACCCTTTTCAATTTAAAATAAAATGAATTGAGCATATCCTACATGTAGTAGAACTTCATGAGTTTACCAGGTACCCCAGCACTTACATAGATAATAGCTTCTCAGTTAAAAATATTATGGTCAAAATTTCCAACAAGGAAAAAACCCAGTACCAGACAGCTTCACTGGTGATTTCTATGAAATGTTTAAAGATGTATTAACACCAAGCCTTCTCAAAGTCTTCCAAAAATAGAAGAGGAAGGAACATTTCCTACCTCATTCTATTAGGCTGGTATGAACATAGCAAAGCCAGATAAAAATATCACAAGAAAAGAAAACTACAGACCAATATCCCTTATGAATATAGATATAAAAAATCCTCAATAATATTCTGGCAAACTGAATCCAGAAGCATATACAAAGGGTTGTACACCGTGACCAAGTGGGATTTATCCCAGGAATCAAGGTTGGTTTGATATATGAAAATCAATCAATGTGATACACCATATTAGTAGAACAAAAGGGGGAAAAAACACAATTATCTCAAAAGGGGCAGAAAAAGCATTTCACAAACTCCAACACCCTTTCATGATAAAATACTAAACAAACTAGGAATAGAAAGGAACTTCATCAATCTGATAAAAAGGCATCTATGAAAAAACCCACAGCTAACATCATATTTAATGTTGAAAAAATGAAAGCTTTCAATCTAAAATCAGGCACAAGACAAAAATGTGCATGCTTGCCACTTCTATTTAACATTGCATTGGTGGTTATAGCCAGAGCAATTAGGAAAGAAAAAGAAATAAAAGACATCCAAATTGTAAAGGAAGATATAAAATAGCTCTATTTGCAAATGGCATGATATTATATATAGAATCTACAAAAAAAAAAAAAAAAACCAAAAAACTATTACCTAATAAACAAGCTCAACAAAGTTACAGGATACAAATAACAAGCAAACAAAAACAGTTTGTTTTCTATACACTAACAATGAAGAATCTGAAAATGAAATTAAGAAAACAGTTCTATTTATAATAGCATTAAAATGATTAAAATACTTGGGAATAAATTTAACCAAAGAAGTAGAAAATTTGTTCACTGAAAACTACAAAATATAGTTTAAGAAATTTAAAAAGGTCTAAATAAATGGAAAGATAGCTCATTTTCATAGATTGGAAGACTTAATATTTTTCAAATGGCAATACTCCCTAAATTGATCTATCAGTTCAATACAATCCTTATCAAAATTCAAAATGCCTTTTTCCCCCCAGAAATAGACAAGCTGATCATAATTCACACCATTTGCAGGGGACACAGACTAGCCAAAGCAATCTTGAGAAAAAAGAACAAAGTTGGAGGACTCACACTTCCTGATTTCAAAGTTTACTACAAAAATAAAGTAATCAAGACAGTATGGTCCTGGCGTATGACAAATATAGGCAAATGGAATAGAATTGAAAGTCCAGAAATAAATCCATACATTTATGATCAAGGTGCCAAGGTCATTCAATGGGGAAAGAAAAGCCTTTTCAACAAATGATGCTGGGACAACTGGATATACACATGCAAAAAAAATGGATCTGGACCCCTACTTCACACCATATACCAAACAATTCAAAATGAATCGAAGACCTAACTGTAAGTGCTAAAAGTATAAAAGTCTTAGAATGAAACTTAGATCATGAAAATCTTCATGACCCTCAGATTAAGTAACAATTTTTTAGAAATTATATCAAAAGCAAAAAGATAAATTGGACTTCATCAAAATAAAAAAAAAACCTTTTGTGCTTCAAAGGACTCTGTCAAGAAAGTGAAAACACAATCCAAAGAATGGGAGAAAATATTTGCAAATCAAATACCTGATAAAGGTCTAGTATCCAGAATATATAAAGAACACAACTCAACAATAATAAGACAGATAACCCAATTTTAAAATAGACAAAGGATTCAAATATACATTTCTCCAAGGAAGATTTTAAAATTGGACAATAGGCATATGGTCAAAAGCTCAACTCATAAGTCATTAGGGAAATGCAAATCAAAACCACAAAGAGAAACCACCTCACACTCACTAGGATGGCTATTAAAAAAAAAACAAAAACAGATAATAACAAGTATTTGGTGAAGATGCAGAGAACTGGAACTCTCATGCATTGCTGGTGGGAATGCAAAATGGTGCAGCTTCTATGGAAATCAGTTCAGCAGTTCCTCAAAAAGGTAAACATAGAATTATATGATTCAGAAATTCTATTCATAACTATAGGTGATAGATAGATAGGCTAATGTGTCAACTTGGCCAGGTGCTTGCCCAGTTGTTTGGTCAAGCAAGCACTAGGCTAATTGTAGAACAAGGGTATTTCATGGACTTTATCAGTGAGTTGATTGCATAGATGGCTGGTTATATCTACAATCAACTGAAGATATTGCCATCAGCAATGAGTGACGTGTCATCCAATCAGTTGAAGACCTTAAAAGGTGAAGTGATTTCAGCATTCAGAGAGAGAATTCCCATCTCTACTTCAGACAGACAGCATCTCCTGGGGTATTCACCAAGGACCTTCATCAGAGCCCTGGTTTGCAGCCTGCCCTATGGAATTTGGACTTGTGCATCCCCGCAGTTGCATGAGAAATTTTTATAAAATCTCACACTATTAACAGATAGCTCCTGTCAGTTCTGTTTCCCTAGAGAACCCTGAATAATACAGCTTGGTACCGGGAGTGGATCTTGAAAAATAGAATCTTAAAAATGGGATTTCTGAATTGGTTCTGGGATTTTTGAAATTGGCGCTCTACTCTGACTCCATTCAAGGGCACTAATGACTCTGTTTCCAATAATCAAGAGGCCACTGATAGTCCATGGTGTGAGTTGGTAATAGAGATACACAATCACTACTGCATATGACTACTTCCATGATTATAAGAGGCAAGGATCTGGGTGAGAGTGTTTTTAACACTTTAATAGAGTTTTGTGGAGTTAAAAGTTACAATGATATTGGCTGGCTGTTCTCTAAATATGCTGGGTACAATTACAAAACAAAGGGATGAGAAGAGTTCTAGGAAGATGGCATCAGAGTAGGCAAGCAGGGCTCAACTTTCTCCCAAAAACAATGGAGGAAGAGCCAAAAACTGTCCACAGGACCAGCTTTGGGGGTCAACAGATGAGGACAGTGCTGCATAACTCCCAGGAGGGTGAGGGACAGAGAGATGAGGAACCCAAAACAAAAAATGTGAGTTCCAACCCCCCGTGGCAGCTGAGAAGGGCTCCCATCCCTCACTCTCAAGGCATTAAGCCTGGAAAAAACCCCTGGCTCACTGCAGTCAACTGAGAAGGGAACACACATCTTCGTCTCTGTCATCTGCTACAAGGGAAGAGAAGGGTGAGTCAGAGGGTGTCTCTTCAGGGGGTTCAGCAAAACCCTCTTTGAGTCTGAGCTGTGGCCACACCAGAAACACTGGAAAGCAAAGGTTGAAGGAAGCACCTCTGTGGAAATGTTCGTTGACGAGCACATCAGCACATCACTGGTCAGGAAATTGCATGAAATTGCAATTGCATGAAGAAAAACTACTTTTAGATCTCTCTTAAACACCCTGGGAGAAAATCTGTGCCCCGTTAGTGAGTCCCTGGCCTGATTTTGATAACTCATGCTTGGCAATTTTAAAGACTTAGAATAAGTTGAAACAAATCAAAAAAGAGCTCTTCTCCTCCAGAAAAATACCTAGAGGATAGGCTGAAACAACCTAGAAAAAGATCTTCCAGGGTTTAGAACACCAGATGAAGGCTAGACACTGCCCAGAGGAGAGAGGGACAAAAGAGGGGAATCACAACAACAGAACCATGAGTTGAAATCAGCGGGTGCTGCTGCTGGCACCCTTCGCCATGCTAAAGACATTTTAGAATACTCAGGCCTCTGGACCTGCAGCTACAGACAAAGGGGGCTCCAGGGATCCACCACCCCAGGAAAAGGGCAAGAGAGGGACATAGCCTAAAACTGACACAGCTTCTGAACCACAAATTTGGTCTGCTATGTCCCACCAGCCCTTCCAGGCTGAGTGGGACCATGCCATAGTTTGCCATGGGAGCTGGCACAGGACTGGAGAAATCCAACCCACTCAATCTCCCTCTCTTCTAGCTGGGACTGATTGTTGAGGAGGCACTTCCCCAGGAAAGGGGAGAGAGAGGGACACAGCCAAAGGATGACTCAGCTTCTGACTCACAGATTTGGTCGGCTGTGTCCCAGGAGGCCTTCCAGTCTGGGTGGGGCTGCACCACTGCTTGCCTTGGGAGCTGGCAAGGGGCTAAAAATATACAACACTCCCATTCTCCTTCTCTACTAACCAGGACTGACTGTTGAGGATGCAGAAGGGAGTGGAAATATATCCTACCTGGGCAAAGGAAGAGGACTGCCAGAGAAGGCTGGAGAACTGTCTCTGAGAAAGTTCAAAATACAAAGCTTAGCCTCCAGGCAAGAAGCTTTAACATTGATCCAGTCTGTGCTCTGACCAGACATTGAACTGAGAGGGCTGCCAAAGAGCTCCAACTGCTGGCAGACCAAGGAAGTGCATGTGAGAAAATTAAAAAGTTTTTTTTCTGGTCTTTATAGCCTCCTTCCCCAAGGACCTAGGAAGCCAGTCTGCACCCAATTACTGGATCGAGCCCAGTTTTGAGCAACTAGCAGAGACAATCCTAATGATCCAGGTTGAGCCAAGAATCAAAGAGCAGCAGAAACACACAGCCTCCTGCCACTAAATCCCTACAAAAGAGAAAGTTTGAGAAAACTACATCTTAATCAAATGCCTAGATATCAGTAAAAACTTATGAGCCATACTAAGAAAATGGAAGACATGGCTCAAGAAAAGGACTATATCAAAGCCCCAGAAAAGATGCAGAATTTGAGAGAACTAATTGGAGAGATGCACACAAATTTCCAAAATCAAATTAATGAGTTGAAAGACAATATGGCTAAAGAGATAAATGACATCAAGAAGACATTGACCTCAAAAAAAAAAAAAAAAAAAAAGACATTGAACGAGTGCAAAGAAAGAATTTGAAATCCTGAACAGAAAAGTAACAGAGCTCATGGGAATGAAAGACACAATAGGTGAGATCAAAAACACATCAGTAAAATAAATTAGAAAAAAAAAAAAACACATTAGAGGCATACAACAGCAGACTTGAAATGACAGGAGAAAGAATAAGTGATACTTAAGACAGAACAGCTGAAATTGAAGAAAGAAAAGAACAGAGAGAGAAAAGAATGGAAAAAAAATTGATCAGGAGCTCAGAGTTGAATGACAACACAAAACATAACAAGATACATGTCATTGGAGTCCCAGAAGGAGAAGAGAAGGGAATAGGGGCAGGAAGAGTATTTAAGGAAATAATAGCAGAACATTTCCCAAATCTCATGAAAGAAATGAACTTACAAGTGCAAGAAGTGCACCATACCCCAATCAGAATTAATCCAAATAGGTCTACTCCAAGACACATACTACTCAGAATGTCAAAAGCCAAACAGGGGGGCGGATGTGGCTCAAATGGTTGGGCCTCCATCTCCCATATAGAGGGACCTGGGTTCAATCCCCAGGACCTTCCGGTAAAATAAATTAATAAATAAATAAAAAGTCAAATAGAAAGAGAAAGATCTACTCCAAGGCACATACTACTCAGAATGTCAAATGTCAAAGATAAAGAGAAAAGTCTCAGAGCAGCAAGGGAAAACAAACCATCACATACAAGAGACATCCAGTAAGACTTAGTGCAGATTTCTCATCAAAAACAATGGAGGCTAGAAGACAGTGGTATGATACAATTAGGACACTGAAAAAGAAAAACTGCCAGTTGAGAATTCTTTATCCAGCAAACCTGTCCTTCAGATATGAAGGTGCATATAAAATAGTCACAAACAAACAGAAACTAAGAGAGTTCATAAAAAAGAATCCACCTTTGCAGGAAATATGAAAGGAAACCTTAGAACCTGAAAGAAAAAGACAGGAGAGAGAGGCCTGGAGGAGAGTATAGAAGAAAGAATAACCAAAAGAGTAAAAAGACAGACAAAAATATGATATTATGTATGAAAACCAAAGAATAAAATGGTGGAAGTAAATAATGCATTTACAGTAATATTATTGAATGTGAATGGACTAAACTCCCCAATCAAAAGATACAGTCTGAGAGAATGGATTAAAAAAAAAAACATAAAACATGAGCCATTCATATGCTCCTTACAAGAAACTCACCTTAGACCCAGGGATACACAACAGTTGAAAGTGAAAGGTTGGAAAAGGATACTCCACGCAAAGAGTAACAAAAAATGAACAGGGGTAGATATACTAATATCGGACAAAACAGACTTTAAATACAAAAAAGTAATGAGAGATAGAGAAGGCCATTATATATTAATAAAAGGGACAATCCACCAGAAAGACATAACAGTCATAACTATCTATACACCTAACCAGGGTGCCCCAATATACATGAGAAAACTCTGGCAAAACTGAAGGGAGAAGTAGACATTTCTACAATAATTGTTGGAGACCTCAACACCCCACTCACATTCTTAGATAGAACAACTAGATAGAAGATCAACAAGGAAACAGAGAACTTAAACAATATGATAAACGAGTTAGACCTGACAGACATATACAGAATGCTGCATCAAACTCAGCAGGTTAAACATTCTTCTCAAGTGCCCATGGATCTTTCTCCAGGATAGACCACATGTTAGGGCAAAATGCAGCTCTCAATAAACATAAAAAGATTGAAATTATACAAAGTACCTTCTCAAATCATAATGGAATGAAACTGGAAATCAATAATAGATAGGAAAAAGTCAATTTGTGAATATGTGGAGGCTAAACAACACACTCCTAAATAATCAGTGGTCAAAGAAGAAATTGCAAGTGAAATCAGTAAATATATTGAGACAAATGAAAACAAGAACACAACTTATCAAAATTTAGGGGATACGTGATGGCTATCTTGAGAGGGAAATTTATAGCCCTAAACGCTTATTTTTTTAAAAGAAGAAAGAGCTAAATTCAAAGATTTAACCGAACAACTAGAGAAAGCAGAAAAAGAACAGCAAACCAATCACAAAGTGATATTAGAGCAGAAATAAATGAAATTGGGAACAAAAAAACTATAGAGAAAATCAACAAAACCAAAAGCTGTTTCTTTGAGAAGAGCAATAAAATCGACAAACCCCTAGCTGGACAAACAAAGAAAAAAAGAGAGAATATGCAAATAAATATAATCAGAAATGAAAGGGGGGAAGTTACGACTGACCCCACAGAAATAAAAGGATCATAAGAGGATATTATGAGAAACTGTAGGCCAACAAACTAGAAAATCTAGATGAAATGGACAGATTCCTAGAAATGCACAAAAACCTACA
Organism: Tolypeutes matacus; assembly: GCA_026826555.1. Lineage (NCBI taxonomy): Eukaryota > Metazoa > Chordata > Mammalia > Cingulata > Chlamyphoridae > Tolypeutes > Tolypeutes matacus. Next base: position 7,720,446 of record JAKSZT010054395.1, read on the forward strand.
CTGATGCTAAAAGAAATATAAGAACTTAACAAACCAATCACATTTAAAGAGATTGAATCTGTCATCAAAAATGTCCCAGCAAAGAAAAGTCCAGGGCCAGATGGCTTCATAGGTGAATTCTACCAAGCATTTCAAAAAGAATTAACACCAATCCTGTTTAAACTCTTCCAAAAAATTGAAGAGGAGGGAACATTACCCAACACATTTTATGAAGCCAACATCAACCTAAAACCAAAACCAGATAAAGATACTAAAAGAAAAGAAAATTACAGACCAATCTCTCTGATGAACATAGATACAAAAATTCTCAACAAACTACTTGCACATAGAATCCAACAGCATATCAAAAGACTTATACATCACGACCAAGTGGGATTTATTCCTGGTATGCAAGGCTGGTTCAACATAAGAAAATCAATCAATGTAATACACCACATTGACAAATTGAAGGAAAAAAACCCACATGATCATCTCAATTGATGCAGAAAAGGCATTCAACAAAATCCAGCATCCTTTTTTGATAAAAACATTTCAAAGGATAGGAATAGAAGGAAAATTCTTCAATATGATAAAAAGTATATATGAAAAACCCAGAGCCATCAACAATGGGAAAAGGTTGAAAGCTTTCCCTCTAAGATCAGGAACAAGACAAGGATGCCCAATGTCACCTTTGTTATTCAATATTGTACTAGAAGTTATAGCTAGGACAATTAGACAAGAAAAAAAAATTAAAGGCATCCAAATAGGAAAAAAGGAAGTAAAACTCTCACTATTTGAAGATGACATGATTCTGATTCTGTATTTAGAAAATTCTGAAGTATCCATGACAAAGCTACTTGGGCTAATAAATGAATTCAGCAAAGTGGCAGGATACAAGATCAACATGCAAAAATCAGTAATGTTTTGGTACACTAGTACAATATGAGGAGGAAATCAAGGGAAAAAATCCTTTTACAATAGCAACAAAAAGACTCAAATACCTAGAAATTAATTTAACCAAAGAAGTACAGAACCTATATGCAGAAAACTACAAAACAATGCTGAAAAGAAATCAGTGAAGACCTAAACAAATGGAAAGACATTCTGTCTTCATGGATTGGAAGAATAAATATCGTGAAGATGTCAATCCTACCCAAATTGATTTATACATTTAATGCAATACCAATCAAAATTCCAACAGCCTACTTTACAGAATTAGAAAAGGCAATTACCAAGTTCATTTGGAAAGGAAAATGCACCTGAATAGCCAAAAGCATTCTAAAAAAGAGAGTGACATGGGATGAATTTCACTGCCTGACCTTGAAACATATTACAAAGCTACAGTGGTCAAAACAGCGTGGTACTGGCATAAAAATAGTCACATTGATCAGTGGAATAGAATTGAAAATCCAGAAATAAACCCTCATGTATATGGTCAACTGGGTTTTTTTGTTTTGTTTTGTTTTTAAATTGGCTTTATTTTTTCTTTTTTGTGTGTGTACAGTTCTAACCACCACCCCTCACTTGCTGTCTGTGTCCATTCGCTGGGTGATCTTCTGTGTCTGTTTCTTACCTTCTCTTCCTATTTTTCTCCTCCAGGCTTCACTGGGATTTGATCCCAGTGACCTCCCATGTGGGAGAGAGGCACCCTGTCACTTGTGTCACCTCAGTTCCAGGTTTCTGGTGCATCTTGCCTTGGCTCTCCCGTGCATCTCTCTTTTGTTGTGTCATCATCTTGCTGCATGGCTCGGCTTGCCACACACAGGCCTGGGGCTTGCTGCGCGTCCATGTGGGCCTGTGGCTCACTGCATATGAGCCCGGTTCACCTACTTGCCTTTTTTTTTTTTTTTTTTTTTTACCAGAAGTTCCTGGGGATCAAACCTGTGTCCTTCCGTATGGTAGATGGATGCCCAACCACTTGAGCCACATCCGCTTCCCACAGTCAACTGGTGTTTGACAAACCTATGAAGTCCATCTTAACAGAACAAAACAGTCTCTTCAACAAATAGTGCTGGGAGGGAAGCGGCTGTGGCTCAATCCGTAGGGCTCCCGTTTACCATATGGGAGGCCCCGGGTTCGGTTCCCGGGGCCTCCTGGTGAAGGCAAGCCCTCCCGCATGGCGTGGTTAGCTGACCCAGCGAGCACAAGCAGCAAGGGGGGGATAAATGAATAAATAAATAAAATCTTTAAAAAAAAAAAAATAGTGCTGGGAGAACTGGATATCTATAATCAAAAGAATGAAAGAGGACCCCTGTCTCACTCCTTATACAAGAATCAACTCAAAATGGATCAAAGACCTAAATATAAAAGCCAGGACCATAAAACTACTAGAAGAAAATGTAGGGAAACATCTTCAAGACCTTGTAGTAGGTGGTGGTTTCTTGGACCTTATACCCAAAGCATGAGCAACAAAAGAAAAAATAGATAAATGGGACCTCCTCAAAATTAAACACTTTTGCTCCTCACAGGACTTTGTCAAAAAGGTGAAAAAGCAGCCGACTCAATGGGAGAAAATATTTGGAAATCACATGTCCGATAAGGGTTTACTATCCAGGATATATAAAGAGATGTTACAATTCAACAATAAAAAGACAAACGACCCAATTAAAAAATGGGCAAAAGACTTGAATAAACAATTGTCCAAAGAAGAAATACAAATTGCAAAAAAACATGAAAAAATGCTCAACATCACCAATGATTAAGGAAATGCAAATCAAAACTACAATGAGATATCATTTCACACCTATCAGAATGGCCACTATTAAAAAGACAGAGCGGGAAGTGGATGTGGCTCAAGTGACTGAGCTCCTGCCTACCACATGGGAGGTCTCGGGTTTGGTACCCAGTGCCTCCTAAAGAAGACAAACAAGATAGCAAGCTGATGCAACGTGCTGGCACAGCTAACTGACGCAACAAGATGATGCAAGAGACACAAGGAGGAAAACATAATGAGAGACACAACAAAGCAGGGAATGGAGGTGGCTCAAGTGATTAGGCACCTCCCTCCCACATGGGAGGTCCCAGGTTCGATTCCTGGTGCCTTCTAAAAAGGAAGATGAACAGACACAGCAAGCACAAACAACAAGGTGGGGAGAAATAAAAAAATAAAAATAAATCTTTAAAAAACAAACAGAGAGCTACAAGTGTTGGAGAGGATGTGGAGAGATAGGAACATTTATCCACTGTTGGTGGGAATGCAGAATGGTACAGCCACTGTGGAGGACTGTTTGACAGTTTCTAAAGAAGTTGAATATAGATTTGCCATTTGACCCTGCAATACCACTACTGGGTATATACCCAGAAGAACTAGAGCAGTGACACGAATAGACATCTGCACACCTATGTTCATAGCAGCATTATTCACAACAGCCAAAAGTTGGAAACATTCCAGGTGTCCATCAATGATGAATGGATAAACAAACTCATGTATTCACATGATGAAATATTATGCAGCTGTAAGAAGAAATGAAGTCATAAAGCATATGACAACATGGATGAACCTAGAGGACATGATGTCGAGTGAAGCAAGCCAGACACAAAAGTACAAATCCTGTATGATTGTGTTTCTATGAACCAAATATATTGTGTAACATATTGTATGATTTTTTTAAAAAAAAATTTATATACATCCAGCAAAAAAAAAAATCAAAAAAGAGCTGTGGAAAAAAAAAAAAAAAACCTAAGCAAGAGAGAGAAACTGACCAACATAAAAGCACCAACATATTTAGATGCCTAGACATCAGGAAAAATAACAAGCCATACTAGAAAAAAAGGAAGGGATGGCCCAGTAAAAGGAAAAAAACAAATGTCCTAAAGAGATATAGGATTTAAGACAACTAATCAATGATAATCACATAAATCTCCTAAATCATTTCAAAGAATTGAAGGAAAATATTACCAGAGAGATAGAGGATATTAACAAGACACTGGGTGAGCAAAAAGAATAATTTGAAAAGCTGGAAAGAAAAGTAACAGAGTGTATGGGAATGAAAGACATGATGGATGAGATTAAAAATACATAAGAGGTACATAAGAGCAGATTGAATTGCTTGAAAAAGAAAATAGTGATTTCAAGGACAGAACTCCTGAAATGGAAAAGATAGGAGAACAAAAAGAGAAAAGAATGGAAAAAATGGAGCAGGTCTCAGGGAATTGAATGACAATGCATAATGCACAAACATATGCATTATTGATGCCCCAGAAGAAGAGAATGGAAAGGGGGCAGAAAGAATATGTGAGGAAAATATGACCAAAAACTTACCATCCCTTATGAAAGACATAAATATAAATAACCAAGAAGGAAAAACGCACCCCAAACAGAATAAATCCAAATAGGCCTACCCAGAGACACCTGTTATTCAGAATGACAAATAGAGAAAAAGAATTCTGAAACCAGCAAGAGAAAAGGAAATAATCACATACAAAGGAATCTCAATAAAATTAAGTACTGACCTCTCATCAGAAGCCATGGAGGCAAGAAGAAGGTAGTATGATGTTGTATTAGTCAGCCAAAGGGGCACTAATGCAATATATCAGAGATTGGTTGGTCTTTATAAAGGGTATTTATTTGGGGTAGAAGTCCACAGTTACCAGGCCATAAAGCATAAGTTTCTTCCCTCACCAAAGTCCAATGTCATGTGTTGGAGCAAGACAGCTGCCGACGTTTGCCACAGTTCAGGCTTCTTGGGTTCCTCTCTTCCTGAGGCTGCGTTTCTCTCCGGGCTCAGCGCCTCTGTTTCCTCCACGTGGTCAGCTGTAGACTATGAGGCTCTCTAGGCTTTGCTTCTCTCCTCAGGGCTAGCTGTAAACTCTCAGCGAACAGCTTGTCTCTATCCCGAGGCCTTCTCTCCAACATCAAAACTGCTACTCAAAACTGCTGCTACTCTGTTCTTTGTGATGCCTTTTATATTTTCTTCCCCCACCCATCAAGGGTTGGGGCTCAATGCCCTACTGACGTGGCCCAGTCAACACCCTAATCATAACTTAATCATGCCCAGATTAACAGATCAGTTTACAAGCATGATCCAATTATATTTTTAGAATTCATAATTACATCAAATTGCCCAACAGCTACACTCCACCCTCTGAATTCCAAAAACACATTACAATATTCAAAAAAACCTTAACTCAGTAAAAATTCAAGCACAAAATCTTATCATAGGCAGTTTAAAGAAATACAGTTTGTCTTCAGGCAAAATCCCATCTGCTATAGACCTCTGAAACTTACAGAACCATTTAACTGCTTCCAATACGCAAATGGACAGAGAAAGGATAAACATTTTCATTATCATAAGGAGAAATTGGGATGTTAAACATGAGTCATGGATCCTTTACAGTTCAGTGAACCTGCAGGATATCCTCCATTCGATTTCAAAGTCTGAGTCATTCTTAAGATGATGGTTTCTTCTCCTTGGGGCCACATGGGAACCCACCCTTTCCACAGGCTTGCCCAATGGCCATTTTCATAGTTCCACCCTCATCAAGCATCTGGGTGTCGACCAAGCTCCAGACTTCACCCTCCAAGAGTGTTGGGGTGATTGCCACACCTTACCCAATCTTTGGGTTAGAGTCTTAGCCCCCCTAGCACAGTGAGGTTAAGACAACATTCCCCCTAACCTTTGGCATACAGGTTCAACCCTCCCAGAGCAATAGGTTGACCACCTGGCCTTCTCTAATCCATGGGGAACGGGCACATCCCTCTCAGACTTATGAGGTGTTGACCTTAACCGCTCTAATCTTTGAGGAATGTGCTCCACCCTCTCTGCACCCTGGGATGGCAAAACTCTCCCAGAACATCGGGTGGGGACATCCACCCTCTTCAACTGCTGGGGAAAACTCACCCTCTCTGTACACATGAGTGGGGCTCCTCTCTTGGCCCAAGGAGATGTCTTAATTCCAGATCTCTGCTTCTATGGTTTTTTTCTTAAAGCTGTTTCTCCTTCAATCTCTCCTTTCCATGTCCTTTTTTGTCCAAGCTGACAGTAGTTTTGTTCATACAGCACTACCAAAAACGTTGTTTGTTTAGCATGCAAGAAGCAGGGGTCCAGAGACTTCCGGGAAGATGGTGGGCTAGTAAGACACGGGAATCTCTTCTCCAGAAAAATAACTAGAGGACGGGCTGAAACAGCCCAGAAAAAGATCTTCTAGGGTTTAGGACAGCAGGTGAAGGCTGCACACCACCCAGAGGAGAGAGGGACAAAAGAGGGAAATTGCGATGACAGAACCGTGAGCTGGAACCAGCAGCAGAGCTGCTGCCAGCACCTTCCCCCACACTCTTTAGAATTCTCAGGCATTTGGGCCTGTGACTAAAGACAAAGGGGGCTCCAGGGATCTACCACTCCGAGAAAGGGGAAAGAGAGGGACACAGCCTAAGCTGACTCAGGTTCTGACCCACAAATTTGGGCTGTGGAGCCCCACAGACCCTTCCACATGGTGGTTTGCCCTGGGAGCCTAGGAAGGACTGGAGAAATCCGACCTTCCCAATCTCCCTCTCTTCTAGCCTGGACTAATTGTTGAGGACTCCACAGGAGAGAGGAGAGAGAGCCTGGGGCTGACCCTGCTTTTGACTCACAGGTTTGGTCTGCTCTGTCCCGAGAGGTGGGGCTGCGCCATTGTTTGCCTTGGAGCCTGCAAGGGGCTAGCTATACAAACCTCCCAATCTCCTCCTCTACTAACAGGGACTGATTGTTAAGGATTCAGAAAGGAGTGGAAATATTTCCTAGCTGGGAAAAGGGAGGGGGCTGCCAGAGAAGACTGGAGAACTGTCTCAGAAAGTTTGAATTAAGGCTCTTATCCCCCAGACAGGAAGCTCTCTCACATTGATCTGGTCTGTGTCACAACAAATACACTCCGACCAGGCATTTAATTGAGAGCTGCCAACGAGCGCCATCTACTGGCAAACAAGGGAAATGCATATAAGAAAATTAAAAATAAATAGGAGAGGCTTTTCCTGGCCTCTATAGCCTCCCTGCCCTAGGAAGCAACTCTACAACCAATTACTGGGTCCAGTGCCCACTTTTGAGCAACCAGCAGGACAATCCTAACAAATCAAGGTTGAGCCAAAAATCAAAGAGCTATGGTAACTCACAGCCTCCTGCCACTAAATCCCTATAAAAGACATAGAGCATCTAAGTAAACTACATCCTAACCAGATGCCTAAACACCAGCAAAAAATTATGAGCCATACTAAGAAAATAGAAGACATGGCCCAAGAATGGGAATACATCAAAATCCCAGAAGAGATGCAGAATTTGAGAGAACTAATCAGTGAGATGAGCACAAATTTCCAAAATCAAATTAATGAGATGAAAGACAATATAGTTAAAGAGATAAATGACATCAAGAAGACATTGAGTGAATGCAAAGAAGAATTTGAAATCCTGAGCAGAAAAGTAACAGAGTTCACGGAAATGAAAGACACAATAGGTGAAGTAAAAAACACAGTTGAGACATAAACAGCAGGCTCGAAATGATAGAAGAAAGAATAAGTGATACTGAAGACAGAGCAGCAAAAACTGAAGAGAGAAAAGAATGGAAAAAATTGAGCAGGGGCTCAGAGAGTTGAATGACAACACAAAACGCAACAACATACATGTCATGGGAGTTCCAGAAGGGGAAGAGAAGGGAAAAGGGGCAGACAGAGAATTTGAGGAAATAATAGCTGACAATTTCCCAACTCTCATGAAAGAAATGAACTTACATGTCCAAGAAGCACACCGTACCCCAATGAGAATAAATCCAAATAGACCTCCACCATGACACATACTATTCAGAATGTCAAATGAAAAGATAAAGAGAAAATTCTCAGAGCAGCAAGAGAGAACCAAATGATCACGTACAAAGGACGTCCAGTAAAACTTTGTGCAGATTTCTCTTCAGAAACCATGGAGGCAAGAAGACAGTGGTATGATACAATTAGGAAACAGAAAGAGAAAAACCTCCAGCTGAGAATTCTTTATCCAGCAAAACTGTCCTTCAAATATGAAGGTGAATATAAAGTATTCACAAACAAACAGAAACTAAGAGAGTTTGCAAAAAAGAATTCACATTTGCAGGAAATATTAAAGGAAACCTTAGAACCTGAAAGAAAAAGACAGGAGAGAGAGGCTTGGAGGAGAGTATAGAAGAAAGAATAGCAGAAAGGATAACCAAAAGAGTAAAAAGAGAGACAAAAATAAGATGACATATGAAAACCAAAGAATAAAATGGAGGAAATAAATAGTGCATTTTCAGTAATATCATTGAATGTGAATGGATTAAATTCCCCAATCAAAAGATACAGGCTGACAGAATGGGTAAAAAAACATGAGCCATCCATATGCTGTTTACAAGAAACTCACCTCAGACCCAGCGATACAAACCAGCTGAAAGTAAAAGATACTCCACGCGAATAGTAAACAGAAAAGAGCAGGGGTAGCTATACTAATATCAGACAAAACAAACTTTAAATGCAAAAAAATGATGAGATACGGAAGGCCATTATATATTAATAAAAGGGACGATCCTCCAGGAAGATATAACAGTCATAAACATCTACGCACCTAACCAGGGTGCCCCAAAATATATGAGACAAACTCTGGCAAAACTGAAGGGAGAAATAGACATTTCTACAATCATCGTTGGAGACTTCAACACCCCTCTCATATCATTAGATAGAACAACTAGACAGAAGATCAACAAGGAAACAGAGAACTTGAACAATATGATAAACAAGTAAGACCTAACAGATATATACAGTACACCGCATCCAAACTCAGCGGGTTATACATTCTTCTCAAGTGCCCATGGATCTTTCTCCAGGATAGACCACATGTTAGGCCACAATGCAGCTCTCAATAAATATAAAAAGATTCAAATTATACAAAGCACCTTCTCAGATCATAATGTAATGAAACTAGAAATCAATAACAGACCGGAAAAAAGTAAATTCACAAACGTGTGGAGACTGAACAACCCACTCCTAAATAATCGGTGGGTCAAAGAAGAAATTGCAATTGAAATCAGTAAATATATTGAGACATATGAAAATGAGAACACAGCATATCAAAACTTATGGGATACAGCAAAGGCAGTCTTGAGAGGGAAATTTATAGCCCTAAATGCCTATATTAAAAAACAAGAAAGAGCTAAACTCAAAGATTTAACTGAACAACTAGAAAAACTAGGAAAAGAACAGCAAACCAATCCCAAAGCAAGCAGAAGGAAAGAAATAATAAAGATTAGAGCAGAAATAAATGAAAATAAGAACAGAGAAACAATAGAGAAAATCAACAAAACCAAAAGCTGTTTCTTTGAGAAGATCAATAAAATTTACAAACCCCTTACTAAACTAACAAAGAAAAAAAGAGAGAAGATGCAAATAAATACAATCAGAAATGAAAGGGGGGAAATTACAAATGACCTCACAGAAATAAAAAGAATCATAAGAGGATATTATGAGAAACTATATGCCAACAAACTAGACAACCTAGATGAAATGGACAAATTTCTAGAAACGCACAACCAACCTACACTGACGCTACAAGAAATACAAGAACTTAACAAGCCAACCACAATTAAGGAGATTGAATCCGTCATAAAAAATCTCCCAGCAAAGAAAAGTCCAGGACCAGATGTCTTCACAAGTGAATTCTACCAAGCATTTCAAAAAGAATTAACACCAATCCTGTTTAAACTCTTCCAAAAAATTGAAGAGGAGGGAAAATTACCCAACACATTTTATGAAGCCAACATCACCCTAATACCAAAGCCAGATAAAGATTCCACAAGAAAAGAAAATTACAGACCAATCTCTCTCATGAACATAGATGCAAAAATTCTCAACAAAATACTTGCAAATCGAATCCAACAGCATATGAAAAGACTTATACATCACGACCAAGTGGGATTTATTCCTGGCATGCAAGGCTGTTTCAACATAAGAATATCAATCAATGTAATACACCACATTAACAAATTGAAGGGAAAAAAACACATGATCATCTCAATAGATGCAGAAAAGACATTCAACAAAATCCAACATCCTTTTTTGATAAAAATACTTCAAAAGATAGGAATGAAAGGAAAATTCCTCAATATGATAAAAGGCATATATGAAAAACCTGCAGCCAACATCATACTCAATGGGGAAAGGTTGAAAGCTTTCCCCCTAAGATCAGGAACAAGACAAGGATGCCCACTGTCACCATTGTTATTCAACATTGTACTAGAAGTTCTAGCTAGGGCATTTAGACAAGACAAAAATTAAAGGCATCCAAATAGGAAAAGAGGAAGTAAAACTCTCACTCTTTGCGGATGACATGATCCTGTACTTAGAAAATCCTGAAGTATCCACAACAAAGCTACTTGAACTAATAAATGAGTTCAGCAAAGTGGCAGGATACAAGATCAACACGCAAAAATCAGTAATGTTTTTGTACACTAGTACTGAACAACCTGAGGAGGAAATCAGGGGGAAAATTCCATTTTCAATAGCAACAAAAAGACTCAAATACCTAGGAGTTAATTTAACCAAAGAAGTACAGGACCTATATGCAGAAAACTACAAAACAATGCTAAAAGAAATTTAAAAAGACCTAAACAAATGGAAAGACATTCCGTGTTCATGGATTAGAAGAATAAATATCATGAAGATGTCAATCTTGCCCAAACTGATTTATAGATTCAATGCAATACCAATCAAAATCCAACAGCTTACTTTACAGAATTAGAGAAGGCAATTACCAAATTCATCTGGAAGGGTAAGTGCACCTGAATAGCCAAAAGCATTCTATAAAAGAAGAGCAATGTGGAGGAATTTCACTGCCTGACCTTAAACATATTATAAAGCTACAGTGATCAAAACAGCATGGTACTGGCATAAAGATAAGACCCATCTATCTTTATGCCAATAGAATTGAGAACCCAGAAATATACCCTCACATATACAGTCAACTGGTTTTTGATAAACCTACCAAGCCCACGCTAATGGGTAAAAACTATCTCTTCAACAAATGGTGTTGGGAGAACTGGATATCTATAATCAAAAGAATGAAAGAGGACCCCTATCTCACCCCCTATACAAGAATCAACTCAAAATGAATCAAAGATCTAAATATAAAAGCCAGGACCATAAAACTACTAGAAGAAAATATAGGGAAACATCTTCAAGACCTTGTTGTAGGTGGTGGTTTCTTGGACCTTATACCCAAAGCATGAGCAACAAAAGAAAAAATAGATAAATGGGACCTCCTCAAAATTAAACACTTTTGTACCTCACAGGACTTTGTCATAAGGGTGAAAAGACAGCCAACTCAATGGGAAAAAATATTTGGAAGTCACATATCTGATAAGGGTTTAATATCCAGGATATATAAAGAGATGTTACAACTCAACAATAAAAAGACAAACGACCCAATTAAAAAATGGGCCAAAGACTTGAATAGACATTTCTCCGAAGAAGAAATACAAATGGCAAAAAAACACATGAAGAAATGCTCAACATCACTCATGATTAGGGAAATGCAAATCAAAACTACAATGAGACATCATTTCACACCTATCAGAATGGCCACTATTAAAAAGACAGAGAATTACTAGTGTTGGAGAGGATGTGGAGAGATAGGAACACTTCTTCACTGTTGGTGGAAATGCAGAACAGTTACAACCACTATGGAGGACTGTTTGGCAATTCCTAAAAAGGTTGAATATAGACTTCCCACTTGACCCTGCAATACCACTACTGGGTATATACCCAGAAGAACTGAGAGCAGTGACACAAACAGACATCTGCTCACCGATGTTCATAGCAACATTATTCACCATTGCCAAAAGTTGGAAATAACCCAGGTGTCCATCAACAGATAAATGGATAAATAAACTGTGGTCTATTCACATGATGGAATATTATGCAGCTGCAAGAAGAAATGAAGTTGTAAAGCATATGACAACATGAATGAACCTGGAGGACATTATGTTGAGTGAAGCAAGCCAGACACAAAAGGACAAATACTGTATGAATGCATTACTATGAACCAAATATATTGTGTAACATATTGTTTGATTTTAAAAAAATTTATATGTATCCATTACATTTAATTGAGAAATGTATACATTTATTCATCTGTGTTTACTTTTTAGTTTTTAATTGTTTATATTTTCAATTATTAAATGTACAAAATAAAGTTTAAAAAAAAGAAGCAGGGGTCCAAGCCATCAGACAGTAAGACTTTCCACAAGTCTTTCTGAGATAACTGCATCTTCAATTCTGATTTACACGTTCCAGGTTTAGCTAAGTCTTCAAATGGGGCACTTTCATCTGGGAATTTGATTTCCAGAAACTTGGAAGTTCCAGAATCAGTTTCTGTTTTCTTTGTGCCCAAGACTTTAGTCATTAGCATATTTCTTTCATCTAGCATTTTGCTATAACCTGCAAGGAGAAGCCAAGCCACATTCTCTGGGTTTACTTTGGCAAATACTTCAGCTAAATGCTCAGGTTCACCATTTTCAAATTCTGTCTTCCATATAACACCAGGAATTAATCTTGCTAAGTTCTCTGCAACTTTAAAACATGGATTACCTTTCCTCCAGTTTCCAATAATAGTTTCATCATTTACTTCCAAGGCATCATAGAAAGTCTCTTTAGCATACATATTACTATCAACAGTCTCTTCAAAGTGATCTAGGCCTTTTCCATCAAGCATTTCACAATTCCTCAAAAAAATATCCCTTACCCATTTATAAAACCGTTCAAACATTTTGGTATATGCAAAGGCACTTCCCCACTCCTCGGTACCAAATTCTGTACTAGTCAGCCAAAGGGGCATTAATGCAATATACCAGAGATTGATTGGTCTTTATAAAGGGTATTTATTTGGGGTAGAAGTCCACAGTTACCAAGCCATAAAGCATAAGTTTTTTCCTCATCAAAGTCCATTGCCACGTGTTGGAGCAAGACAGCTGCCGACGTTTGCCACAGTTCAGGTTCTTGGGTTCCTCTTTTTCCGGAGCTGTGTTTCTCTCCAGGCTCAGCGCCTCTGTTTCCTCCACAAGGTCAGCTATAGACTATGAGGCTCTCTAGGCTTTGCTTCTCTCCTCAGGGCTAGCTGTAAACTCTCAGCGAACAGCTTGTCTCTATCCCGAGGCCTTCTCTCCAACATCAAAACTCCTACTCAAAACTGCTGCTACTTTGTTCTTTGTGATGCCTTTTATATTTTCTTTCCCCATCCACCAAGGGGTGGGGCTCAACGCCCTACTGATATGGCTCAGTCAACGCCCTAATCATAACTTAATCACGCCCAGATTAACAGATCAGTTTACAAGCATGATCCAATTATATTTTTGGAATTCATAATTACATCAAATTTCCCAACAGCTATGGATGTATTTAAGGTACTGAAAGAGAAAAACTGCCAGCCAAGAATTCTGTATCCAGCAAAAATGAGGGTGAACAAAAAGAAAAAGAAAAAAAAAAAAAAAAGAAAGAGGGTGAGTTCAAATTCTTCACAAACAAAAACAAAGAAAGTGTGTTACCAAAAGACCTGAATTACAAGAAATATTAAAAGGAGTGTTGCAACCTGAAAGGAAAAAACAAGGGCAAGAGACTTGGAGAAGAGTGTAGCAATGAAAATTATTAGGAAGGGTAATTTAAGGGTAAAAAGACCGACAATAGTAAGATATGGTGATGGAAAGGACAAAATGGATGAATTAAGTAATGCCTTTTACAGTAATAACATTGAATGTTAATGGCTTGAGTCCCCAATCAAAAGACATAGACCGATAGAATGTATTTAAAAATATATGAGTCATGTATATGCTTTTTACAAGAGACTCACCTCAAACATAAACACAAACTGGTTGAAAGTGATAGGTTGGAAAAAAGATATTCCATGCAAATGGTAACATTATATATTAATAAAAGGGACAATTCACCAAGAAGTAATAACTATAATAAGTATTTATGCACCTAACCTGGTTTTCCCAAGATACATGAGGCACACACTGGCAGAACTGAAGGAAGAAATAGATGTCTCTACAATAATTGTTGGAGATTTCAATACACCACTCTCAGTATTGGATAGAACATCTGGACAGAGGATAAATAAAGAAAGAGATAGTTTGAATAACATGATAAATGAACTACACCTAACAGACATTTATAGAGCATTGTACCCCAAAACAGCAGGATATACATTCATTTCAAGTCCTCATGCATCCTTCTTCAGGATAGACCATATGTTGGGTCACAAGACACATCTCAATAAATTTTAAAAGATTGATATTATACAAAACACTTTCTCTGATCATAACAGAATGAAACAGGAAATCAATAATGGAGGAAAGGGAAGCGGCTGTGGCTCAATCAGTAGGGCTCCCGTTTACCATATGGGAGGCCCCGGGTTCAGTTCCCGGGGCCTCCTGGTGAAGGCAAGCCTGCCCGCGCAGCGTGGTTAGCTGACCCAGCGAGCACAAGCAGCAAGGGGGGTATAAATGAATAAATAAATAAATAAAATCTCTAAAAAAAAAAAAAAAGAGTATATTAAAATTGTTTAAAAAAAAATAATGGAGGAAAAAGAGAAAAATGCATAAATATATGGAGATTAAACAACACACTTTTAAATAATCAGTGGATCAAAGAAGAAATTGCAAGACAATTCAGTAAATATCTTGAGATGAATGAAAATGAGAACACAACATATCAAAACCTATAAAGGCATTGCTTAGAGGGAAATTTATAGCCCTCAATGCTTACATTAAAGAAGAAGATAGAGCTAAAATTGAATATCTAACTGCACACTTGGAGGAACTAGAAAAAGAACAGCAAACTAATCCAAAGCCAAGCCAAAGGAAAGAAATAGTATAGATCAGAGCATAAATAAATGAAATTGAGAACAAAAACACAATAGAGGGAATCAACAAAACCAAAAGTTGGCTCTTTGAGAAGATCAATAAAATCGACAAACCCTTAGCTAGACTGACAATAAAAAAAAGATGATGCAAGGACATTATATTAAGAAAAGAGGAAATTCACCAGGAAGAAATAATAATCATAAATGTTTATGCACCTAACTAGGATGCCCCAAATTACATGAGGCATACACTGGAAAAACTGAAGACAGAAATAAATGTTTCTTCTATAATAGTTGGATACTTCAATACACCACTCTCAGCATTGGATAGAGCATCTGGGCCAAGGATCAATGAAGAAACAAGGAGCTTGAATAATATGATAAATGGACTAAACCTAGTACACATATACAGAACATTGTACCCCGAAAGAGAGGATATACATTCATCTCAAGTGCTCATGGAACTTTCTCCAGGGTAGCCATATATTGGGTCACAAAGCAAATCTCAATAAATTCAACAAGATTGAAATTACACAAAGCACTTTCTCTGATCATAATGGAATAAAGCTGGAAATCAACAACAGGTAGAAAAAGGGGAAATTCACAAATACATGGAGATTAAACAATACAGTCTTAAATAATCAGTAGATCAAAGAAAAAATTTTGAAAGAAATCAACAAATATTTTAAGATGAATGAAAATGAGAATACAACATATCAAAGCCTACGGGATACAGCAAAGGCAGTGCTGAGAGGGAAGTTTATAGCCCTCAATGCTTACATTAAAAAGAAGAAAGAGCTAAAATCAATGACCTAACTACACAGCTGGAGGAACTAGAAAAAGAACAGCAACTCACCCCAAAGCATGCAGAACGAATGAAATAACAAAGGTCAGAGCATTAATAAATGAAATCAAAAACAAAAAACAATAGACAGAATTAACAAAATAAAAATTTGGTTCTTCAATAAGATTAACAAAATCGACAAACCCTTAGCTATACTGACAAAGAAAAAAGAGAGAAGATGCAAATAAATAAAATAAAAAATGAAAATGGGGACATTACTACTGACCTCGCAGAAATAAAAGAGATCATAAGAGAATACTATCAACAATTGTATGCCAAAAAACTAGACAATGTAGATGAAGTGGAAAAATTCCTAGGAACATATGAACAACTTACACTGACCCTAGAAGATATAGAAAACCTCAACAAACTAATCACAAGTAAAAGGATTGAAACAATCATCAAACAACTCCCCAAGTGTGGCAGTTGGGTATTGTTTATGAATTCCAAAATAGATATTGGATTGTGTTTGTAAACTGGTCTGTTCCTCTGGGCCTATTAGATTGTATTAGATTCAGAAGATTCATTTTTACTTTATTAAATCAAGGTTAGGGCTTTTATTTGACCATGTCATTAGAGTGACTCGGTTTGAGTCCCTGACCCCCCCCCCCCGCCCCTTTGTAGGCTATATAAACAGATGCTCAATCAAAGACAAGAAGTAAATACACAGAGACGGAGAACACAGAGAATTTAGTTTTGGATGCTGGAGCCCTGGGGAGAGAGCTGAACGATTCGCCTGATAGTTTGCAGCTAAAGAGACCAGAGCCCTGAAGAGCTGAGAAAGCCCAGAAAGAAATGATCCCCAGGGAGAGAGAAAAACCTTATACTGCTTACAGCTGAGATTGGAAGGAGCTGGGACCATGGAGCCTTAGGAGGAAGAGGAAGGCTGAACTCTCACAGAGACCAGCAGCCATCTTGCTCCAACACGTGGCAACAGACTTTGGTAAGGGAAGTAATTTACACTTTATGGCCTTGTGGTTGTAAGCTTCTAGCCCAAATAAACACCCTTTATAGAAGCCAGCAGATTTCTGGTACTTTGCATTAGCACCCCTTTGGCTAACTAGTACACCAAAATAAAAAGCCGAAGACCAAATGGTTTCACAGGTGAGTTCTACCAAGCATTCAAAGAAGATTTAATACCAATCTTACCCAAACTCTTCCCAAAAATTGAACAAGAAGGAACGCTACCTAACTCATTTATGAAGACAATATCACCCTAATAACAAAGCCAGGTAAAGATATTATGAAAAAAAGAAAATTACAGACCCATTTCACTAAAGAATACTGTATTAATCAGCCAAAGGGGTGCTGATGCAAAGTACCAGAAATCTGTTTGCTTTTTTTTTTTTAAGATTTATTTTATTTATTTATTTCTCCCTACCCCCTTGTTGTTTGCACTTGCTATGTCTGTTCCTCTTTGTTTCTTTAGTAGGCACCAGGAACTGAACCCGGGACCTTCGATGTGGGAGGGAGGCACTTAAGCCATCTCTGTTCCCTGCTTTGTTGTCTCGTTATGTTTTTCCTCTTGTGTCTCTTGTTGCATCATCTTGTCGCATCAGCTCACCGTGCCTGCCCTTTGCGCCAGCTCACTGTCCTGCTTGTCCTCTTTTGGAGGCACCAGGAACCTCTGCTCCCTGCCTGTTGTGTCTCTCATTATGTTTTTCTTCTTGTGTCTCTTATTGCATCATCTTGTTGTCAGCTCACCACTCCTGCCCATCATGCCAGCATGCTATCTTCTTTAGGAGGCACCAGAAACTGAACTGTGAACCTCCCATGTGCTAGGCAGGAGCCCAATCACTTGAGACACATCTGCTTCCCTGTTGGATTTTATAAAGAGTATTTATTTGGCATAAAAGCTTCAGTTACAAGGCCCTAAAGAGTTCAACTCAAGGTTGCTTTCTCACCAAAATTAGTTGCCACATGTTGAAGCAATATAGCTTGTTTCTTTCCAGGTTCAGCTGCAAACTATCAGGTGAATGGCTCTTCTCTCTTCCCAGGCTGCAGGATCAAAGTTCTCTTCTCTGCCATGTCTATGGAGCTCTCTATCTTCTTGTGTTGTCTTCTGTGTCTATGGAGCTCTCTCTCTTCCTGTGTGTATTCTTGAGTGAGTGCCCATTTAGATCAGCCCACCAAGGGGGCGGGGACTCAACCCTGAGTCACGCATTACTGATGTGGTCAAACCAAAGCCCTAATCTTAACAAGTAATTTAATCAAGACATGTCAGCTGAATCTAATGCATTCAAAGGGTATCACACCCAGAGGAACATACCAGTTTACAAACATAATTTTTCTCTTTTTGGGGGGATTCATAAATAATACCAAACTGCCACAAATACAGCTGCAAAAATCCTCAACAAAATACTTGCTAATTGAATGAAACACATTAAAAGAATTATTCATCATGATCAAGTAAGTTTTAAACCAGGCATGCAAGGATGGGTCAACACAAGAAAATCAATATTAATACACCACATTAATAAATCAAAGAAGAAAAATCACATGATCTTATTGATTGATGCATAAAAGGCATTTGATAAAATATAACATCCTTTCTTGATAAAAATACTACAAAAGATAGGAATTGAAGGAAACTTTCTCAACATGATAAGGGCGATATGTGAAAAACCCACAGCTAACTTTGCACTCAATGATGAAAGACTGAAAGATATCCCATTGAGATCAGGAACAAGACAAGGATGCCCACTGTCACGACTGTTGTTCAATATGCTAGAAGTTCTAGCTAGGGCAATCAGGCTAGAACAAGAAATAAAAGGCATCCAAATCAGAAAGGAAATAGTAAAACTTTTGCTATTCACACATGATATGATCCTATACCTAGAAAGTTCTGAAAAATCTACAACAAAGCCGCTAGAGCTAATAAATGATTTCAGCAAAGTGGAAGGATACAATGTTAATATGCAAACATCAGCAGTGTTTCTATACTCTAGTAATGTGCAATCTGAGGAGGAAAGTCAGGGGAAAATTCCACTTACGATAGCAACCAAAAGAATGAAAGATTTAGGAATAAACTTAACCAAGAATATAAAGCACTTGTATCCAGAAAACTACAATGCATTGCTAAAATAAATTTAAAAGACCTAAATAAATGGAAGAACATTCCATGTTCATGGATTGGAAGGCTAAATATCATTAAGGTGTCAATTCTACCCAAATTAACATACAGATTCAATGCAATCCCGATAAAAAATTCCACCAGCATTTTTTTAAGAAATATAAAACACAACTATCAAGATTTTTTAGAAGGGTTAGGGGCCCTGAATAGCCAGAAACATCTTAAAAAGGAAGAGCGAAGTTGAAAGACTCTCACTTCTGGACTTTAAATCATATTACCTAGCTAAGGTGGTAAAAATAGCATGGTACTGGCATAAATATAGACACATAGACCAATGGAACAGAATTGATGGTTCAGAAACAGACCCTCACATCTATGGTCAAGTGATTTTTGACAAGCCTGTCAAACCCACACAGCTGGGCAGAACAGTCTATTCAACAAATGGTGCTGAGAGAACTGGATATCCATATCCAAAAGAAAGAAAGAGGACCCCTACCTCACACCTTATACAAAACTTAACTCAAAATGGACTAAGGACCTAAATATAAAAGCAACAACCATAAAATTCCTAGAAGAAAATGTAGGGAAACATTTTCAAGACCTTGTGGTAAGCAGTAGCTTCTTAAACCTTCCACCCAAAGCACGAGCAACAAATGAAAAAATAGATCCATGGGACCTCCTCAAAATTAAACATTTTTGTTCTTCAAAGAACTTTGTCAAAAGGATGAAAAGGCAGCTGACTCAATGGAAGAAAATAATTGGAAATCACATATCCAATAAGGGTTTAATATCCATTATATATAAAGAGATATTATAACTCTACAATAAAAGACAAATTACCCAATTTAAAAATGGGCAAAAGACTTGAAAAGACAATTGTCCAAAGAAAAAATGCAAATGGCAAAGAAACACATGAAGAAATGTCCAACATCACTAGCGATTAGAGAAATGAAAACCAAAACTATGAGATATCATTTCACACCTCTTAGAATGGCCACTATTAAAAAGCTGGAAAACTACAAATGTTGGAAAGGATGTGGAGATAGAAATGCAAATTTACTGTTGGTGAATGTAGAATGGTACAGCCACTGTGGAGGACCATTTGGCAGTTCCTAAGGAAGTTGAATATTGACTTGCCACATGACCCAGCAATATCATTACTAGGTATATTACCAGAAGAACTGAGAACAGTGAATAGTGGTATTATTCATGATTGCCAAAAAGATGGAAACAACCGAAGTGTCCACCAACAGGAGAATAAACAAATTGTGGTATATGCACACAATGGAATATTAAGAAGAAAAAATGAAGTCGTGAAGCATATGACAACATGGATGAACCTGGAAGACATTATGTTGAGTGAAGCAAGCCAGACACAAAAGGACAAATATCGTATGATTGCACTATCATGAACTAAATATATAGTGTAAGGAAAGCCAATGTAGCTCAGTGGTTGAGTGCCAGCTTCCCACATAGAAGGTCCTGAGTTCAATCCCTAGCCCCAGTTACCTTAAAAAAAAAAAAAAAATCTAAATATATCATGTAAACTCATGATAGAGTATAAGTCACCAGAAAATAGAATGAGGGTAGAGAATGGAAAGCTGTGAGTTAATCTGTGCAGAATCAGTAAAAAGGTAGTTTATAAATCTTTGGAAATTAATAGAAATGGTGAAAGCACATCATAGTGTTTGTCACTAGCAGAGCTATTATATGGGTATGACAGTGGTTGAAAGGGAAAGACTAAAGTCATGTATATTACTAGAAAGAAAGCTAAAAAATGTAACATGGGACTGTATAATATAGTGAAACCTCAGGTAAATACAAATATCATTGATATTGCTTATATAAGACTGTTTTTACAAAATATGAAGACAAATAAATTAGAGAGATGGAAACAGAATAGCAGCCATGTACAGTAGGGGAAGCATAGAGAGACGGAGAGATGATAAGGTTTTTTTGTTTGTTTTTTTGTTTATTATTATTATTATTGGAATAATGAAAATGCTCTAAAAATGATCAAAGTGATGAATGCACAACTGTGTAATTATAGCAAATACCATTGTTTTTACACCTTGGATCGGTTTATGCTTTATTAATATGTATCAATAAAATTTATTTGTTTAAAAAAAGGGGATGAGCTGAAGTCTTCAAATTTGTAACTTAAGCACTACATGAATGATGTGAAAGTTTCTATGCGTGCTTTGAAAAAAAGTCTTGTTTCATGCAGCCACAGACTTGAGATCTCTGAAAACCAGACTCATAGTCAAATAATACAAGTAGCAGAGTTACAACAGAAACTAAAATCTCAGCCTTGCAGGGTGTCTCTTGTTAAAGTGAGGACATTGATTGGAAAGGAGTGGAACCCTGAGGATTGGGATGGAGACATATGGTTTGATGATGATATTGGTGGGGATATTGAAACCCTAACTTTGCTGAGACTTTGCCAGATAAACCTCAGGGACTGCCCTAAGAAGATGACCCAAAGTCAGGCTTGTATCACCCAATCTCCAGCCTGCCCCAAGGAGTCTCGACCTCCTCCCTGCCCTGAAGAACCCATCAACCAATCTCCACCCAGCCCTGAGGAGTCTGCCAGCTAACCTCTACCTGAAGAGATTAATCCTGTCTCACCAGATGAAACTGCAAGAGAATGCCCTGAGTTAACTAGCTGGAAAAACACTTCTAATTCTTCTTCTTCCTCACCCCCACCACCCCTCTTCTCTTCCAGACCTATAACTAGACTAAAATCGCAACAAGCCCTCAAAGGTGAAGTACAAAGTGTGACTCATGAGGAAGTATGATATACTCTAAAAGAACTACATGAGTTTTCCAATTTTTATGGACAGAAATCAGGGGAATATATGGGGATATTAAGGGTATGGGATAATGGTGGAAGGAATATAAAGTTGGATTAGGCTGAGTTTATTGATATGGGCCCACTCAGCAGAGATTCTGGATTCAATGTTTTAGCTCAAGTGGTTAGAAAGAGCTCTAATAGTTTATTAGGGTGGCTGGCTGACACATGGACCAAAAGATGGCCTACAATGCCTGAGGTCGAGATGCCCGATTTACCCTGGTATACTGTAGATGAGAGGATCCAAAGGCTTAGAGCAATTGGAATGCTAGAATGGATTCACCATTTAAGGGATGCCCACCCACCCCATATGTTCAGAGAACATACCTTTTACCAGGACTGTGAGGAATAAATTTGTGAAACTAACTCCATCTTCCCTGAAGAGCTCTGTGGTTGCTCTTCTGACCTACAGCAGTGGGAACTGCTGTCATGGAACTAAAATCCTTAAACACTATGTGGGTGATCAGATCCCAGCCTGGCAGAAGCCAAGTAGCAGCACTTAATTGCCAAAGACAAAGTGGGCATGACTTCTGTAATGAAAGGTAGGCTCAAAGTAGCAACCAGGAGTCTGAGTCCATAGACCTATGGCATTAGCTAAAATTAGATCATGGGGTACTTAGAAGTAAAATAGATGGGCAGTCTACTAAATTCCTACTTGATGTATATAAGCATTAGATTTCTAGGTCGAATGAACAAAACCATAACTTGAATTATAGAAACAATTCCCTTAATCAATTCCCAGACTTGAGACAGTTTATAGATATAGAGCCCCTTGAATGAGGGGACAGCCTTGAGGAAGGATCCTGTTACTTTGCTAAAAATTTATATTGTTAATCTTCCTCCTAGCTTTCTCCAAAGACACCTATGGCCTTTTACCATGGTAACTGTGCAGTGGGGAAAAGGAAACAAGCAGGCATTTCATGCTGATTGCACCTAGTGAGCAAGAAGGAGCAATTACTCTAGATTTATTGGTAGGCATTTGTGTGAGAGAGGATAGTAGATAAACCCAACAAAAATACAGGAGTCTTCCACCTCATTGAAATTTTTAGGTGACCAGGGGTATGGAACGTGTTGAGATATCCTTTCTAAAGTGAAGGATAAGCTGTTGCATTTGGCCCCTCCTGTGACCAAAAAAGAGGCACAACTCTTAGTTGGTCTCTTCACATTTTGGAGACAACATATTTCCCATTAGCTTCATGTCATAGTATTTATGGATGTCAAGTTGAAGAGTGAATATTACCCAAGGACTTGCACCCTTTTTCTGGAGGGATTTAATGCATTTCTAGTCGTATGCAGGACAGTTGAATAATGTTAGGCAGAAAGAAAAATATATATGTATATATATATATGTAATTATTTTTATTCTGAGACTAAGTATGGCTTAAGGTATTGTGTGTGGCTGCCAAGTTGACAAGGAGTGGACTGTGATGGTTAAGCTAATGTGTCAAATCAGCCACGTAAAGGTGTCTAGTTGTTTGGTTAAGCAAGCACTGGGGTAACTGTAATATAAGGGCATTTCATGGACTTTAATCATCAGTGAGTTGATTGCAGAGATGGCTGGTTATAGCTACAATCTACTGAGGAGATTGCCATCAGCAATGAGTGATAAGGCAATCAGTTGAAGGCTTTAAAAGGTGAAGTGATTTCAGCTTCAGAGAGAAAATTCCCATCTCTACTTCAGACAGCCAGCTTCTCCTGAGGAACTCATCAAGGACCTTCACTGGAGCCCCTAGTTTGTAGCCTGCCCTACAGAATTTGGACTTGTGCATCCCCACAGTTGTGTGAGACAAGTTTATAAAATCTCATACTATTTACATACTATTATCTCATACTATTTATCTCCTGTCAGTTCTGTTTCCCTAGAGAACCTTGACTATTACAGTATATAACAGAGAGAATTGAAAACATATGTTCACACAAATACTTCCAGGGGTGCTCATAAAAGCATTATTCGCAATAGATAGAAAATGGAAAGAAGTCAAATGTCCCATCAACAAAAGAATGGATAAACAAATATGGTGTATCCATACAATGGAATATTATTTAGCCATAAGAAGGACTGAAGTATTGTTACATTATATCATATAGTGAAAACATTATGTTAAATGAAAGAAGCCAGACACAAAATGTCGCATACAGTATGATTCCATTTATATGAAATGTCAAGAGGTAATCCATGGAGATAGAAAGTATATTAGTGGTTGGAACATGGGGGAAGGAGGAATTGGGACTAACTACTAAGAGGGGTGGGGTTTCTTTTTGGGGTGATGAAAATGTTCTGGAATTAGTGGTGATAGTTGCACAATATAGTGAATATACTAAAAATGACTGTAGTGTACACTTTGAGTGGTGACTTTTATGTTATGTGAATTATCTCAGTAAAAATGCTAATATATATTATAG
Source organism: Tolypeutes matacus (assembly GCA_026826555.1). Taxonomy (NCBI): domain Eukaryota; kingdom Metazoa; phylum Chordata; class Mammalia; order Cingulata; family Chlamyphoridae; genus Tolypeutes; species Tolypeutes matacus. The sequence continues at coordinate 7,744,421 of JAKSZT010054395.1, forward strand.
TCTTCAGAAAATAATGTCAACAATTTCAAATTTATTAACTATAAAATACAACACTGAAGAAGATTGTGGACAACTTTAAGGAAAACCCTTTGATAACTTTTCCTTAATATTCTTCAGAAAAATACCAGTGACATGGTTGAGTGAATTGAAATAAAATAAGGCTTTTCACACTTTCCTGTTGCCTCGGCATCTCCAAAGTCAATAGTAATGTAAGGGGCTTCTGCATAGTCATAATGACTCAGGATCTTAGGGCCCATCATTAGGACCCTTGGTGATGGCTTCTGACTCTGCTTATACAAGATAAACAGCTTCTCCTTCTTCTCCCTAGTTCCTACCTGGGCTCGCCACCCCATAAAAGTAAAATACAAACTCCCTGATCCCCACTCTTGCTTGACCAACTGCTACGGCTTCATCCATGTAATACTATAAAGGCATAGTCCCCAGGTCCACTGTAACTTTTACTCCCCACTTGCTTGGATGAGCCTACACTCCTAACGTGTTCCCCGTGTGATCCTGTGAGGCATGCCACTCCTCTCTGTGCTAGGAGTTGTTAAGTACTAATTAACTTTTCTTTCCTACATCTCTGCTGTCACTTGTCCTTGCCACACCTGACTATCCATATAAAGATGCTTAGAACTCAGTTGAAATGGTAGGCAAGATATGCTAAGTCATGGCAGTCGGGAGATTCCAGACATATCTCATACTGCTTCTGATTAACAAGCCAGCTCTCTTGACTAGGTGAAACTATTCGGGTGGGCTCTCTGTCATGCTGGTGATCACACACGTGGCTTTATGTTGCCTATTTTGAGTATTGCCACAGCTCTCCACCCTAAATTGTGTCATGCAAGTAACATTCTGAGAATTCTCCAGGGCGCTACAGCCTTAGCTAGCAGAGTTCCTGGCTGACAAGAGGAGGACCCTAAGTCCTATTGCTCCCCTCCAAGAGTTCCTAAGCCTAGATTGTTTGGCTATTTACTCGGCAAGAACCCCTGCAGTGGGAGGTATTCATCACCACTATCAGGGTAAGAAGAGGACTACCTTCCCATGCCCACCACATCCCCATTAGCAAAATGGCACCAGGATAGGTGTTGGGTCATGTTCTTAGTGTGAGAAAAGGGCTGGGAGTGTGCAGAAGTGCACATTGCCCTCTGTGTCTGAGGGTGGCACTGGGTCTCAGGAGTTTGAGTTACACTTGCCTTTAACACCATTCCCCCTCCTGAGCCGTTACCAGTGATGGGGTGTCCCCTCCAGAAGAAATGTTATGTCACCTCCATAAAGGCGATACTGCAAGGGTCAGCCACCCCTCCCTTTGCTGCACTTCTTGCTTCTATCACTCTTCGTGTCCCGACCCTATGGGTTATTGTAGATACCATCCTTGGTTATTGGTGACACAAGAATTAATGCCACGGAATGGATAGCAGCAGCCTCCGCAAACCCCTGGAGATGGTCAGTCAATTGCTTTAGAAATGTAAAATGCCCTCACAATGCGCTTGGGCTTTACTAAGTGCAGCCGCATACCAACATGTAAAGGCACTCCTGCTCAGATCCAGCGGGCTGAAGACCCCCCCTACAAATGGCCCAGCCACCACAGTTCTGGTGCATGCAGATCCAGACTCCTCTGAGGTCAATTAGGACACCCTAGAACAAGAGGCAGCGTCTACATACAGGGTGCACTGGAAGGCACCTCATGATTCCTTCCGGTTACAATGCCCCGTGTTAAGATCACAGAGACAAGGAGGACTTCAAACCAAAACATGTAATTTTATAAGGCTGGAGGTTCATACCATTCTCAAAGACTTTTCACAAAAAGATGAGGGGAAAAGGAGCAGATTGGTTACTGAGAGTCTTTAATATGCGGTCCAAGTTGCTAGTCTTATCCCAGGAAATGAGGCAATTGGCCAGTATCACTAAAGACTCCCAGCCCCTCCCCTATTGACCTGTATATTTATGGCATAGAAAAAGGCACACCCGTCCATAGTGGTTATTACCACCAAGGCAGATACTTCCCAGAAAGGATAAACCCTTCTCCCACTGCCGTATTAATTACATACGACCACTTCCCATTACCGCCGTAGCTACCAGGTATGACTTGACTGGGATTGACTCTTATACTAGCCTCATGTTGGCCTTCCCCGTGTGACATGCAGCCAGGGAAGCCACAATTCCTGTCCTCATCAATTGTGCACTGGTTCCTTTTGGGTATCCTCATATTGTCAACTCAGATTTGGGAACCTACTTTCACTTCTTATACACGCAATAGTGGGACTCAAACAAGAAATCATTTAAAATTTTCGCTTGCCCTACTGCCCCCAGGTGGCAGGACTTGTCGAACAACACAGCCAGCTCCTCAAAGAACTATTACTTAAGTTACTAAATGGTAAATGAATGCCAAAGTGAGTTAAACTTTTGCCTCAAGCCTTAATACTCCTCAATTCTAGGCCAGAGGAGTTCCATATGCCCAACACAAATTATCTCCTAAAAAAAAAATTCTCCTGAAATGCCTCTTAAAACGCCTCTATTAGCCCTCACAGGAAACCCAGCCCACATCAGGGACAAGATGGCCATCTCCTCATCAAAACAATAAATAGCACTTCTCCTTTCACTATAACGTCTTGATTCGCCAACTCAATCAGGGGTGAATAGTGAAATGGGATTCCCGGGTAAATGACAGCCCAGCAGGGCCAATGGAGGGATTCATATTTAGACATATCCACCGAGGGAAAATTCCCAGCTCCAGATATCTTACCAGTGTAAACAGGATATAACAAGGGACTTCTCCCAGTTCTTTACAGGAGGTAGAAATTACAGCTGCAAGCCGGAGCAGATGTCGTGTGTGGGTTACAGTATGAGGTGAAAATAACTCCACCTAGTGGAGGTTGGCCATATATGGACATGACAATACCAGGCGAAAGCGAAACTCGAAGAGTGGGAACGCATGCTCAAGTGGGGCCCCATCCATATTCATTCTCAGCAAGGCAGCGCTGAACTGGGAGCTACAGCGGTATTTGAGACCCAACACCTCTCCCTTGGTAGTGGTTCAGCTACCTCAAACTGCAGAGGCAAATCACCAAAGCAGGTAAAATGCAAATGCACACCCTGGCTATGTCTCATATTCTTCTGAAGCCTGGTCCAGGTTATCGGGTTGCTGGCTAACCCAGTGGGTCTAACCATAATAGGAAAAGCCTGCAGCAACCAACACAAGGGGCCCAACATTGTCCCCAAAATTGGACCAGCTGCACATGCTGCAAGCTATAGAATATTATCTCAGGGCAGCAGCATGCCACCGGGCATGGAGAAATCCCAGCCTTAAGGAGCCTTTATTAAAAAAAAAAAAAAAAAAAAAAAAAGATACAGTGGCATTAATGCCTAAGCCACAGACCCACAGCAATCCAAATACTATGTGGTGAAGTGGCCATAGACTGACTACATGCCTACCCCCACTCGGGCTACTCTGTTAACAAACCCTATGCTTCAGTGAGCTACCTCTGGTGTTGGCAAGAGCAACCCTAGATTGTTCTTCTCCTAATACATCAAGCCACCACTAATGCAGCTTATAAAGGCACTGAGAAAATATGTCTTTTCTGGACAGAATGGTCCCAAGTTACCTACCCACTGAAAAGCAGCCCAGAGGTTGAATCAATGTATCCCTGATTGTCCCAGCACCCTAACGGAAATTTGTGAATACAGCAGCTGCAGGATCTTTTGCAAACAAATCCTGGCTCTCACAGCCCAAGAGTATACTACTAGCCCAGACCCTCTGGCCCTTACCTTTCTCTGGTGGATAGCCACCTGGGAAGCCCACCCCCCAGTGGGCCTGCCACCTCAGATGACATTGTCTCAGCCCAAGAACTCATTCCTGGAGATGACAAAGCCTCTCACCATGGGACCACCACCAACAGAGACTACACTCCCTCAGAACTTGCTTTTACCAGACAACTCTCACTTGTGCCCTGCTACCCCAATTCCTACCCCAACCCAGGTATCCAACAACAGCTTCGGAGATGTCTTCTCCAATATGATCCCCCTGTGTTCCACTTCCCTGAAATTGCTGTCTGCCTTCAAGCAAACAAACAAAAAACTAGCAGCTAAAGTCATATTGCCAAACTGCAAGTGACAAACCCCTCAATCTTAACTTCACCCTGAAATGCACACAAACCCTATGGGAGACCAGACAATGCTTACAAAACCACACCATGCACAGGGGGTTAACATCACACAATGCTTTCTTCACCATCCACCGAGAACTTGTCCATGAGAACTTGTCCATCCTTTGTATTCTTCTACAAATCCACCGTGACTCCTGTTGGCCAGAACTTCTAGCCAACACACAAACACCTTTTAACATCTTGCATAACACAAATAGCCAACATAATCAATCCTAACATTCCTGATCTGAGGCATCACAGGGTTGATTGTAGTGGATTAAAATAAAATAGGGCTTTTCACAAGGTCATGCTGCCTCTGTGGCCCTGTCCTTAGTAACATAAGGGGTTTTGCATTGGCATAATGCCTCAGCATCTTAGACCCCATTGTTAGGTCTCTCAGTGACCATCCCTAACACCTGCTTATACAAGATAAACAGCATCTTCCTCTCCTCTTCTTGACCTTTCCCAGTTCATGTCAGTACAAACTTCCCTATCCCCACTCTTGCTTGACCAACTGTTACAGCTTGGTCCACTGTAACCTTTACTCCCTGCCTGCTTGGTTAAGCCTATACTCCTGACTTGTTCCCCATGTGACCCTGTGAGGCATGCCACTCTTCTCTGTGCTAGGACTTGTAAATAAATACAAATTAACTTTTCTTTCATACATCTCTGGTGTCACTTGTCCTTGCCACACCCGACTATCCATATAAAGATGCTTATAACACTTGGTTTGGAGGACAGAAATGGCTAAGAAATGTGAATAATCCCAAGAATAATAATTCTTCTTATGTTATTTTTATGTTATTTTTAAATGATCAGATAATCAATATAAAGACTTGTTTAAATTTTGCTTTGATGTACATGAATTTATGTTATTTACATTTTTTTCAAAATTTTGTTGAGAATAGCTTTTTATTTTATTTACTTAGTTTTACTGATTCACCAATATAATAAAACCAATTTTTGATCAATAAATGAATATTTTTAAAATTATATAGTTTAAATTGTTTTTAAAAGCCTCACTTTTTCTCAAAAGTGTCTTAGTTTTGACAATAAATTATATGGTCACCCTATTTAGTAAAAGAAGTAGTCCAGAGTAACCTAAATAGCTCCTCTCTACCCTGTGCCCAAATGCGCAGGAACTAAGTCACCACACAACCTTAATGAAGAGACCGTCCTGTCTGAACACCCTGTGAGAAGAGGACTCCCACAGTTACCTGTCCCCATCCCCACCAGCGGAACATGTCATCAGATAGTTCTTCCAAATTCGGAACTCCCCTAGGGCAAGGATCTAGCACTGTGACTGATCTCCAAAAGTTGCTTAATTAACGGTGATTGGAATGAAGGGCCGTAGGAAAAGAGGGAGGGACGATTTCCTCCGTTTGTCCGCTGCATGCTCTGGTCCTGCAGTCCTAACTCCTTTGTTCCCCAGTGTCGAGTCCTGGGAGAATGATGGAAAGCCTGGCGTGATAACTAGCGCTTGCCCCTTCTCCTCTCTGGGCTTCTGGGACAGGGCTGCTGCGTCCCCGGGACCAAATAGTAAAGCTGCATCTTGGCCTCACAGTCTGCCTGACCTAACTTCAGACTGAATTCCTGTGGCTCCTACCGCTCTGGGCTTGCTCCCAGCACTCTGTACAGCAGCTGAAGGCCTGATTATTCTACACAGTGCACTGTTGGAGCCAATCTTGGCACACTGGCTGGGAACTTTATACTGAGGGTCTCAAGTTGATGTGGCTGAAATTTAGGAAGATATTTCGCAATATAAATAAAATAGTTAATTTCAAACGTTATGTTTATTTCATTAAAATATACATATATATTAGATATGATGTATCTGCTTCTCACTCATTTTTGGGTGGTGATTGTTTCTAATACAACACAATAAAAAATAACTGTGAATAATCAATCGTCAATGATTAACTGGTTGAAAAGTTTTCCTCTGGCTTTACAATTACCTGCTTCAATTAAATAAAATAATCACAACATTATTTAATTTAACTACCAAATTAATCTGAAATAAAACAAATTGGAGTAACCTCTTAATTTTCTTTAGTTTACCTGGACTTTCAGCATTTAGAATGACTTCAAACCTGCAAGTAACCGAAAAAGCAGAATGTGTCTCTCTCCAGTAGAAAAAGAACCCTCTCTATGACAGGCTGTGACTTGTCAATCTGCTCAGAGAAGTTATGGCAGCCTTCCCAAAGGGCCAGCTGCTCCTTATCAAAGCCAAGAGGTGTGGGAAAAAAAAAAAAAAAGAAAAAGAAAAATGAAATAAGATAAAAAGCAGAAGATATTCAAGGAAGAGCATAAATCCAAGTCTAAGTCCTGACTTTACTGCTGGATATCTGTGTGACCTTAAGCAAGTCATGTAAGCTCTTGAGCCTCTGTTTCCTTATCAGTAAAATAGGAAAATAATATCTTTGTTACAGATTAAGCATGATAATGTTTAGAATAACTTCTGACCCAATGGTATTCAATAAATGTTTTTTTACTGGGATGAAACACTACTTTTCCTTGGATTTAATTAGAGGTAGAGAATCATTATAGATAGCAGGCAAATCAAATGGAGACATTTCTGAGATATATTTGCAATCTACAAGTTGGGAACTCTCTAATATGAGAAAGGCTGATCGTTATAAACTAATTATGTACTACTTAAGACAGAGAGGACTAATAGGTTTCATTTTGAGTGGCAACTCAGATTAACTAGTAATGGATGCCTGAAGTGATGTGTTAGGAAGAATTCTGAAGCTGAGTCTAGACCCAGGAGTAGAAGTGACTTGATAGATTGCAATGTCTGTCATGAGCTCAGAAAAGGAAGCGATGGCACATGTGCCATTCCTGATCTTCTATGAATAAAAGGACATACCTGCAATGACTTTTGTAGCCAACTTCACAAGAGCCAGGAAGGCAATAATAGTTCTTAAACCAAGAATTAATTTAGTTGGGAATTACTTCATTTTAAAAAATTGTCTAACAAAGGAAAATGTCATTTCTGATAAGATCCATGGTGTTATATTGGCAACTTTTTAAGGTAAGAATATCCTACTTTACTGACTTACATGCTCAACTTGAAATCTGAGGAAGAGGTAGGGAAGAGACCGTTGGCTGACAAAAATTTCCAACACTTGTTAAGGTTGATGTCCATGGAAGAAAGTTTTATTTAAGAAACAAGGGGGTGGATGTGGCTCAAGTGGTTGGGCGTTCTTCTGCCATATGGAGGGACCCGGGTTCACTCCCTGGGACCTCCTGGTAAAATAAAATAAAATAAAATAGAAGGCGTGCAGGTGAGCCACTGGCCAGCACATGGCGATCCAGGCCCCAACCGAGCCACGCAGCAAGATGATGATGCAGCAAGGGAGAGATACAGGACAGAGCCAAGACCGGAAACCAGGAACTGAGGTGGCACAGGTGGCAGAGTGCCTCTTTCCCACATCAGAGGTCCCTAGGATCAAATCCTGGTGAAGACTGGAGAAGGATGAAAAGAGAAGGCAGGAAACAGACACAGAAGATTACCCAGTGAATGGATACAGATAGCAAGTGGGGTGGGGTGGGGGAATAAAGTAAATAAATAAATCTTAAAAAAAAAAAAAAATACTCTTCCCCTACTACCCACCCCACCCCCCAAAAAAAACTATTATGCAAACATTCATATCATAATAGTCCAAAGTTCACAGCCTTCTCCCACAAAGAGCATTTCCAACTCACAATGCTGGGGAGAGTTCAGTTCAGACTTGCCTACCACAGAGTTCTTAGCCTTGGAGTGCTCCAGCAAAGGCCCCTGTTCTGCACCCTCCTAGCTTGTCTGGCAGTGTCCTTGATGCAAATCTTCAGAAGTTTATTCTGATGGGAAGATTTTAAGAATTCTTCTCCTACTCCATTCAGCTCCCTTAACCAACATTTAGCTGATACAATAAGGGGCTCTTCCTTTTGCTGCTAATTGTCTTCCCTAATTGCAGCTTCATTAGCTTTAATAAGCTAGCCTAACACAAAACATACTGATGAGGGGTCTCTTGTCTACAGAAAATAACACATGCTTCTTCCTTCCAGATTCTATACTGAATTTGATCAAGTGCCTCTGGAATTCCTAGAATGGTGTTGGGAATGTCTCATTCATTAAATTAAAACCTGGTTAGAGCATTACCTCTTCTGGTCAAGATGACATAACAATGACAGGACTTACTCTCTCACCTTAAACAACTAGAAAACTGGGCATGGTTTTTGGACACCAGAAAACAAACAGCACAGAACTCTGATCTCCCTGGGAGAAGGGAAGCAAAATCAAGGTAAGCTCTGAGATTGTGTCAGTTTACTGCTAGGAGGCTGTTTCCAGAGGGCACAGCACAGGGAAGAAAAATCCTAAAAGAGCTTATTGGAGTTTGAAGATAACTCAAGGAAGTTATGGTGGCTAATATTTGGAAGGAAACAGTTTAAGTTTTCACTAGGACATCGGGTAGAATCCTCAGAAGAGTGGTGCATTAGTGGGGATAAATTAACCCTAGACTAAAAGATTCTCTGGACATGGCTTAATAATGCTTAAAAGCAAGTCTTTTTTTTTTTTTTTTTTAAAGATACTTAGATTACATAAATGTGACATTAAAAAAAATATAGGGGATTCCCATATGCCTGTTCCCCACACCTCCCACGTTTTCCCACATTAATAACATCCTTCATTAGTGTGGTACGTTCATTGCAATTGATGAACATGTTTGGGAGCATTGCCACTAAGCATGGATTATAGTTTACATTGTAGTTTACACTCTCTCCCACACAATTATGTATCTGTCATTGCAATGTCATTCAAGACAATTCCCAAGTCCCGAAAATGCCCCCGTATTATACCTGTTTTTCCCTCTTCCTGGCATCAGAACCTCCAGTGGCCACAGCCTCCACATCAATGATATAATTTCTTCCATTGGTAGAATCACAATAAGTCTATAGTAGAATACCAGTAAGACTACTTTCATCCATAGTTCATTCCCCAATCCTGAGGAGTCTGGGATGGTGATGCCGACTCCACCTCTAACTGAGAGGGAGCTTTGATCGCACATGGCTGATGGATGGGACCCTCTTGCTTGAAATTGTAGGCTCTCTCACTGCCTTGGTATGGTGGTTGTTCATCATCTCCTCCTTATTAGTTATCCTGGGTGGGTCAATGAACTGGAGAGAAAGTGTTGCCACTCCGTTGAGATTCAGGGCCCAGCTGGCACATGGACAGCCCAAAGATTTAAGTCCCTTGGATGTACACTTACCAACTCTAGTACTAATTATAGGTTCAAATAGAAGGGACAGTAGAGCCATGTATAGGAAAACCACAACTGAGTCCAATTCTGTCACACTGGGAAGCACAAGTCCCAAAGTAGGGCCCACTGGCAAGGCACTAATCTCATGAGCTATCTGCCCTGACCATAGTGCCTGGGTGTCTCCAGAGCCCTCAGGAGCCCTACTATTTGGAGTAGTGTCTAATTTGGCAGTCAATGAAATCCTGCCGAGATGTGCAAAAGTGTAACCTCTGGAATGACCTCCTGACTCACACAAAGTCTCTTAGCCACATAAACTCATTTGTCTTTACCTTTTCCCCCTTTTGGTTAAGGTCTTTTCCCAGGTGCATTGCTAGTTTGCGCTTGTAGTAATCCCTTGGTGCCAGGGAGGCTCATCCCTGGGAGTCACGTCCCACACTGGGGGGAAGTTATTGCATTTATATGCTGAGTTTGGCTTAGAGAGGGGCCACATTTGAGCAACAAGGAGGCTCTAGGAGGTAACGCTTAGGCACCCTATAATACTAGGCTAAGTTTCCTTTTCAAGAGTAAAGGTTAATAAGCACAATCATCAATATCAAGGGCCTGTCAATAGACCATCCTCCTTCACTAGCCATTGCCTCTGTTCTTGGGGGATTCTTGCTGCTCTATTAGAGAATGTGGCAGAGCTCCCCAGGATGGGAATTTGGGATTCTTTTGACTATTGTGTGAATCTCCACCCACTGTGACAATGCCCCATGAACATTTGAACACATTTATATGCTTTATATGTATGCCTAGGTAGACTTTCCTCCCATGCATCCCCCATCACTGACACTCTGCACCAATGATCCTCCCTTGCCACTGTTGTAATCCAAAACTTCTTCAAAAATGAAGCCAATAAAATAGCCAAATACTATTAACAAGAAAATGAAATAATAATGATAGCTTTAAAAATAAAATACAAAAAACTTGAAAAAATATATAAAAATTTTTGGGATAATAAAAAATATTTAAAATTTTTTTGACATTTTGGCTTTCATTAGTGTAACATCTATTGTACTGTATGTACAGTGACTTTCTCTTCCATTTTCTTCCAAGTAAGAAAAAAGTGTCTTACTTTTTTCATTTTGTCTTCAAAGAAGTTTTAGTTTACAGAAAAGTCACGTCCAGAATACAGAGGACTCCCATATACCCAACATTCTCCCCCCTTTTCCTCTTCCCCTATTAATAACATTTTATATGTGGATGGTACATTTATGACAACTGATGTACAAATATTGAGACATAGCTACCAACCATGGTCAATGGTTTACATTATGGTTTACATTTTGGACCATACATTTTTATAAATTCTGATGAAATTTAACATGGCCTGTATCTACCATTGCAAGATCATGTAGAACACCTCCATCGCCCCCCAAAAGCCCCATTCCATCTATTCTATTCCTCCCTCCACCTCCCCTTGGGACCCACGCAACTACCAGTCTTCACTTCTTGAAAGACAAGATTCATAGTTACTTGCAACAACACTGAGGGCTTGACACATTGGTCTGCTTTCCCCTATTAGGCACTGCCCATGCTCTCAAGAGACTCCTGCCTCTCTATTTGAGAACAAAGCGGGCCTCGCCAGGATGGGAGTCCAACACCTTCCCGCTCATTATGTGGATCTCTGCCCAGTGACAAGATGAACACTCACACACTCCCTAGAAGCCTGCCCCAGTTGCGCCCTGTCCTGAATGGCCCCCATATCAAAAGCAAGTCTTCAAAGAATCTGATTCCATGCTAACAAATGTACCACACTCATGTAAGATGTTATTAATAGGGGGAAATGTGAGAGGGGGAGGAGTTAGGGTACATGGGAATCCCCTATATTTTCAATATAACTTTTCTGTAATCTAAAACTTCTTTAAAAATAAAGTTAAAAAACAAAAAGGAGACTCTGATTCCAAGAAAGAATCTGATTCAACAAAGTTCAAGACTATGTAAAGGAACACAATAAAACCCAGCACCCAACAATGCTCACATCTGGAAGCTAGTAAAAAATTCCTAGCTATGCAAAAAACAGGAAAATATTAACAATAATCAGTAGAAAATGAAATCAATAGAAATAGACACAGAAATGACAGAGATGATGGAGTTATCAAAAAAGGACATTAAAACAGCTATTAAAAATGCAGTCCATATGTTTAAGAAAGTAAAGGAAAACATGAGCATGATGAAAAGAGAATGGAATATATAAAAAAAGATGCACATGGAACCTCTAGAAATGAAAAATATATCTGAAGTGAAAAATACACTGGATCAGAATAACATCAGATTTGTAAAAAAAGTTATAGAAAGGAGACAAGAAGAAAACAAATAAATATAAAATTCTTGTAGAAGTGGAGGAAATTCTTTCTTTTAAGGCATAATTCTCTCTGATTATTATTAAAGTTTAAGGATAGTACATATTTAAGGTTAGGATTAGCATCAAGGAAGGGATAGAACAATCACTGATTGTTCTAGGTTTGACCTTTGTAAGACTATAAATTGAGATCTTGATTGAAAGGTAGATCTAAGCCAGTACTGTTCAATAGAAATATAATGCAAGATACACATGTAATTTATAATTTTCTGGTAGCCACATTAAAAAAGAAAAAGAAACAGATGAAATCAATTAAATTTTTTTTCTTTATTAGTTGTGGGTTCACAAAATCATCATGCATAAAATACAGGATTCCAATATACCACCCTATTATTAACATCTTTCATCAATGTAGAATATTTCTTAAAATTGATGATAGCACATTTTTATAATTGATAATAGCACATTTGTACTATTAACTGCAGTGTACGGTTTAATTTAGGGTTTACTGTGTTGTATAAGTCCATGGATTTTTTTTTTTTTTCTGTTACCATATATACAATCTAACATTTCCCCTTTTAACCAGATTCAAATATATATTTTTAGTGCTGTTAATTCTGTTCACAATATTGTGCTACCATCACTACCATTCATTACCAAAACATTTCCATCATTCCAAATAGGAACCCTGTACATTTTAAGCCTTAACTTCCTATTCCTATGCCCACTCCATTCCCTCATAACTATTGTGCTGGTTTGAGTCTTATGGACTCCAGAAAATCCTGTACTTAAAGCCAATCCATTCCTGTGCATGTAAACCTATTATAGATGGGATCTTTTGATTAGATTCAGTAAGGGACCTCCTTTTGATCAGATCACTTAAGGGCCTTTGCTTAGCCAGGGTGGATCTTAGTTGTCTTACTGGAGTCCTTTATAAACAGAGGAATAAAAAAAAAAAAAAGCTGCAGACACAGAAAAAAAGTGGCAGAGACAGAGAAGAACCCCAAAGTTGAGAGAGAAGTCCCCAGGGACCAGAAACTGGAATCAATGGAAGACAACAGAACACAGAAGCTGAGAAGAAGTCACTTTAGCCAGAAGCTGAGAAGAGAGAGATGAGCAGACACTGCTGTGAGCCAGATTGCCCATAGCTGCAACTTGGTGAGACAGCATCTCTTGATGATGCTTTGATTTTGGACACTTTCATGGCTCAGAACTGTAAGCTTTTAATACCTATATTTTAGATTCTGACTCTATGAGTTGCTTATTCTAATTATTTCAAATCCATAAGATTATACAATATTTGTCATTTTGTGTTGGGCTTATTTCACTAAACATGGTATCTTCAAGGTTCATCCATGTCGTCATCTATCAGGACTTCATTCTTTTTTACACCTGAATAATATTCCATTGTGTGTGTGTGTATACGCCACATTTTATTTATCCATTCATCCGTTGATGAACACTTGGGGTGCTTCCATCTTTTGGCAATTGTGAATAATGCTGCTATGAACATCGGTGTGCAAATACCTGTTCGAGTCCCTGCTTTCAGTTCTTTTGGGTATATACCTAGTAGTGGGATTGCTGGGTCCTGGTAGTTCTATAATGAACTTTCTGAGGAACCACAAAACTGTCTTCCATAGTGACTGCACCATTTTACATTGTCACCAGCAATGAATAAGTGTACCTATTTCTCCACATCCTCTCCAACACTTATTTTCCATTTTTAAATAAGCAGTCATTCTAATCAGTATGAAATAATATCTCACTGTGGTTTTGATTTGTATTTCCCTGAGGTAAATGATGCTGAGCATCTTTTCATGTGCCTTCTGGCCGTTTGTATATCTTTTATGGAGAGATGTCTATTCAAGTCTTTTACCCATTTTATACTGGGTTGTCTTTTTGTTGTTAAGCTGAAGGATTTCTTTATATATTCTAGATACAAAACCCTTATCGGATATGTAGTTGCCAAATATTTTCTCCCATTGTATAGGCTTTTTCACTTTCTCTATAAAGTCCTTTGATATACAAGATTTAATTTTGATGAGGTCCTATTTTTTTTTTTTTTCCTTCTGTTGCTTATGCGTTGGGTATAAAGTCTAAGAAACCATTGGCTAACATAAGTTCCTGAAGATGCTTCCCTATGTTTTCTTCTAGGAGTTTGATAGTTCTGGCTCTTATATTTAGGTTTTTTGATATATTTTGAGTTAATTTTTGTATAAGGTGTGAGATAGGGGTCCTCCTTTTTTTTGCAAATGGAGATCCAGTTTTCCAAGCACCATTTGTTAAAGAGACTATTCTTTGGAGTGGTCTTTGCCCCCTTGTCAAACTTCAGTTGGCCATAGATATAAGGGTTGATTTCTGAGCTCTCAATTCTATTCCATTGGTCTATATCTGTCCTTGTGCCAGTACCATGCTGCTTTCATTACTGTGGCTTTGTAATAAGTTTAAGATTGGGAAATCTGAGTCCTCCAACTTCATTCTTCTTTTTTCAAAATGACTTTAGTTATACAGGGCCCCTTACCCTTCCATACAAACTTTATAATTGGCTTTTCCACTTCTGCAAAGAAGGTTGTTGGAATTTTAATTGACATTACATTGAATCTATAAATTGATTTTGGGTAGCATGGACATCTTAATGATATTTAGTCTTCAGATCCATGAACACAGTATCAATCATATTTTTCTAAAATTTCAGGAATGTTTTTAATATTTATTTGGGGCCCCTGCTTTGATTTTCTTCTTTAGGGGCTCCTATAATCTTGCCTAATTTCAGTATTTGTCACTTTTTCTCAAGTCTTTACCATCTTTTTAAAAGTGTATTTAATCTCTTCTTTTTCACCATCTATTTCTCTTAAGGCATTATTTTTGTGTTTATTCACACTCATGTTCCTTCTAATTTAGTCTTTAGTTCTAAAATTTTGAAATTTTCTGTTTCTCACCTGAATTGTTACATCCCATTTCTGAATTTATCTAGCACCAACTCACATTGTTCTTTCACATCTTGCATCATTTTCTTAATTTCATTTAGCTTAATTTTCATTTAGCTATTCTGTAGGCATGTCATTCTACTGTGTATTTTCTGTGGGATGTTATTCTGCTCCTTAATCTTTTTGTTTTTGTTTACAATGAACTTATATAGGATCTAAAGATGATATTTTTACATTGCTTGTATTTATATAATATTAGTTTTTCTAAATGTTTAGAAGGAGGTGTGATTCTAACTTTACAAAGTTCTCCTTTAGGTGTTTCTCTCCACCCACCTACCACCAGTGTTCAAATGTATGGCAACTTGCTTTCTGACATTTCCTGGCTCTGTTGCACTTCCTCTCTTTTTTTCTGGACCTTCTCTTTCTTTCATCTTTACTGACCCCACCTGCTCTTTTTTTTTTTTTTTCCTCATAACAATGTTAATAAACTGATATCTCATGGTTATGTGAACCATTACATGTATGATCTCGTTTCACAATAATTCTACAAGGTAGGTATTATTATTATCCTCATTATGCAGATGATAAACTGGGGCACAGAGTGGTTAAGTAATTTGTCTAAGGACACAAAGTAAGTAGGAGAGCCAGAAATAAAAATGTTCACAACCTGGCACCAGAGACTATGTACCCTGCTCAATTTTGATTCCTCTCCCAGCAGTTTCCCCTGTGTTTCTCTGTTCTGGAAGGGAACTGTGAAAATCAAGTCAGTTTCAAGAGTTCATATCAGCTATACCACTTCAGATTTTATTGTGTCCCCTTGTACTCACTATGGATTGTGCAAAACCCCTCCCAGTTCAACTGCTACTCTCAAATTGACCCATGGTGCTTTCTAGAAATCTCTTGGTTATTCTGAAGTTGTCCTAATCTCAGGTCTATTAAAACAATTGTTGCATCCCTTTGCTACTTTCTGCAGACACACAGATGGCATGCACATTATTCTGGTTGTGGTAATTTGTCCTTACCTGCTTGTATTTGATGATTCATGGAGTTATCTTGTTGCCTAGCTTTGTTGTAAACATTGTCCATGGGGTTACGGTTTTGCTCTCTTGTTTCTCTGCCCACTTTTACATAGAGATTGAGGGAAATTAAAACACTGCACTGCTACTGCCACCATCTCCCTAGGACCTACAAATTTTTATATACTGACAGAAGGTTCCTCCCCTTTACCTACCCAATCTTTCTGTATAATGCCATTACTTATCTCCCAATCACTCAATAGTTAATTACTTATAATCAATATCAATTGCAGAAAGGAGTGTGGAGAAAACACAATCACAAACCATCCCACTGAAGAAGAATGGGTGCAACAGTATCTAAAGCAGTGGTTCTTAACTTGGTTGCATATTGGAATTACCTGTGGACTGAACCTGTGTTACTGAAGCCTAGGTCCCACCCCCTCAGATTCTGATTTAATTGTCTGTGGTGTAGGCATTGGGATTCTTAAACAGTTCCCAAGTAATTCTAATGTGGAGGTTAAGGTTTAGAATCACTTATCTAAATAGACCAATATAGCTACATGGGCAACTCTCTAAGGAAGTCGGATTTTGTAAAAGATTTGTATAAAAGGTGAAAAGAAGGCTTCAGAAAAGACAGATTCCTAATACTGTTAGGTCATCGTGTGGAGGAACAAGCTATGTCCTGTGAAAAATACAAAGATGAATAAAAAGAGCTTTTAAAATATTTGTGGTGTGATATTTTAATAAAGCAGTAGGCCCACTGGTTGAGGGAAGGGCATCTGTACCTATCCTGTTCCAGTAACTTTATCCCTAATAAACATACATACCAATACTGGGGCACTGGCATTCCAAGGTATGGAGAAGCATCTTAATTATACACTTTCTAACATACATACCAAAAATTATAAAATAATAACGGTCCATTTGACCTCCACTAATAAATAACTCCATAAATACTCCTGTCTCCCACATTTTGTCCAGGAGGGATGCCAGAAGTAGCAACAATTAATTGCAAGACAGTAGAATATGGATTGTTCTGGGAGAAAATAACAGGGGTTTTACTTCTAAATTGGAGCTCACTTTGGGGATTATCACACGTCAGTATTTTTAAACTGCAAGTCACAACCCATCACTGGGTCATGAAATCAATCTAATGCGTTGCAACCAATTATTTATAATGGAATTGATCAAAATAGAAATTATCAGTGTTCATGGCACTGAATATGCCTAAGCACTGTTTCCTGCAATTTTCATTTCAGTAATATATATAATAAGTGAACTGGAACATGAAGTACTACATATTTCTTACTGTGCGTTACAGTAAAAAATAAGTTTGAAAGTCACTGCCCTTGACATTGGTCAAGCTGAATATAATTCCACATGTATAAGATAAAATTATGAAAGGCGGAGGTGGTTTAGCCTGCTACAGTTCAATTCAAATAGCTCCCTATTCTTCCTGACTGTAAATTCCCAGTCTTGTATCTTCCTCTCAGTTCTGTTCCTAAATCAAGTTATTTTCTGTAACTCAATCCTGGTTTTTGCTCACATGTCATTTAAATTTATTCTAGATGCTGGAGATTCACTAGTTGGTGGGGAGAACATGTGTGAATTCATCAGCATGAAACAACTCAGGCCAAAGAATATCTTACCAACACTCCTCATGTCACATTAACATCATATTTACCTGTTTTTGTTCCAGTACCTGCTCTTTGCATATGTTTTTCCATGACAACTGATATATATGGACAAATCTCAGAGACATACCCTGATCAAAAAAAGCTGGACACAAAAGTAAAGAGTACATCCTGAATGATTCTATTTATATGAAGTTCTGAAACAATCAAAACTAATCTATAATGAAAAAAAGATTGGAATAGTAGTTGCCTTGGGGTAAAGGGATCATGGCACACAGGAATTAACTGGGAAGGAAAAAGAGAAACTTACTGGGAGAATGGAAATGTTTCATGGCCTGACAGCATGTAAGTTATATGGCTGTCTCCATTTGATGAAATTAAGTAATTAATATTTGTGTATTTCAACATAGTCAAATAAAAGAACTATAAAAAATAATCTAATGGGAGTGAGGAGTGGGAAGGTATAGATGAAACAAGAATGGCAGAATGTTGGGAGTTGTTGAAATGGGCTCATGGTACATGGGGTTCATAATGCTATTGCTAATTTTGTATATATTTGAAATTGTTTGTAATAAACTTTTTTTTTTTTTAATTATTGCAGCTTAGGTATTTTCAGGTAGACTGCTGTTATTCATGGTGGTAGCTATTATAGGAAGTGAAAATGACATTCAACATCCTAATCATCTTCAACTTAATCTAAATCCAAGAAAGGGGTTTAGTTTGCCAAAAGTAACATACCATAAATGGGTTGGCTTTTACAATGGGGGTTTATTGGCTTGAAAGCTTACAGTTCTGAGGTTGAGAAAAGTGTCCAAATCAAGACATTATCAGCAGACACTCTCTGCCCAAAGACTGGCTGTGGGAGATCCTGAACTTCTCTGTCACAAGGGCATATTGCAGCGTTTGCCAGTGTCTGGGTTTCTGTCAGCCACTGTGGGTTCTTCTCAGAGCTGGTGTGTCCTTTCTCTCTGTATCACCCAGTTTATAAAGGACTCCAGTAAAAGGATTAAGACCCATCCTGGGTCAAACCTTACTGAAGTAATCTATTAATCAAAAGAAGGTCCCCCCCTCCCGGCCCCCCAAAAAAGGTCCCACCTCCAATAGGTTTATATCCACAGGAATGGATTAGCTCTAAGGACATGATCTGTTCTGGGGGTCATAAAAGCCTCAAACTACCACAGAAAGCAACATCAGAGAAACTATACATTTTCTAATTGAATGCTGATAAGTGATTCTGGCAAATGCTTTGCTCTGCAAAATACTCAAAGTTTTTCCCACAGTTCATAAAAACAGTAAGAGGCTAAGGCCTAATATCTATAGACTCTGGACCCCTCCTGCTTTACCTATAAAAACCCAAGTTCTTCTGGCTTCTAAGATATAGTTATTCTCTCTGTAAATGAAGACTGGTCCAATATTTGGGTTTAAATCATTTCATTTTTCTGAAAACTCTCTTTCACACACACACACAAAAACTGTCCTATTTAATCCAATCAACTATTAATCAATCAGCTAAGCTGGAAAAAAATAAATTCTCATACCTTGATATCTATTCATCAGTGGAGACCAGCTTGTTCTGGCCAATGGTTTTGCCCTTACCTCCATTAAATTATGAAGTAGCAATTGAAACCAAGTTCCTCCCATGAAAAAAAAATATATATGCTGTCATCATTCCTTAAATGTCCAGTTCAGCCTTTCTACTTGTCCCATAATATAAGGGGTGGAGAAGATGTGCAATTAAACAGATTTCTAAGCACTTTTCTCTCACTGAAACACAAATAATCTCTGGGCTCCAGTCTCTATCCATTTGGAACATGTCCTACCAGACCCCATCAGGGGAAAACTTCCTGAGGTCAGCCATTTAGTGGCATTGGCAGTTTAATGTTTTAGGGAAGGAAAAGTACTCATCCACTTATCAAAAGAGTTTAAAATAACTTAAGGAAATTGATTCCTTTGCTTGGAAAGAAGCCTACAGTCTAGCTGCAACCACTTAAAGGCCTATTTTTTCTAGCGTTAATGGTGCTCCAGAAAAATTCATGGTGTATGACTATTTACACTTTCTTCATACCCAGCCCCATCTTTTCTGTATCCAGGCCATACTCCTTAAATTCTCATGGTTCTTCCCAGCTTTCCTGATACTGTTGACCTAATGTTTAGTTGCCCCTCTCCATTATCATACTGCTCAGCTTTCTAAAGAAATAAGTGATGTGATTTAGCAGGGAAGTCTGCCTTTTCATGTTCACCAGCTCTCTTATCTTTAACTTCCATGATCAAATGTCTGCTGCTTTCTGTCCTAGAACAATTTCTTTTAGGTCAATAAAACTTTATGGATGTATACCATAATACAGAAAAGTTCACCCTACCAAAGTAATTTCTATCTAATCACATTATTTGCAGAGAGTACCTCTTAATTGGCAGGGCATGTGCTTAAAAGACTTAGCCTTTAGGCTGGTAGAGGTCTCATCAAACTTTCTCTCTACCATCTGGTACAAATGGCAAAAGCTATTTTCATTTGGAGCCCCTTTCTGCTGACTCATATCTATAAACCATACCTGACTGCTTTTCTTTACTTCTGGGAGAGCCACGGGATAAAATTTATTTATAAAATCAATCCCTAGGTATAATCTGGTCCCAGATTACTTATTTTAAGTGGACAGTCTCTCTAGACACTCATTCAACAAATTCAGTGCCTATTACTGAATGCCTATTATGTATCTGTCAAAAAAGGCCATAAAATATACACATAATTCTTAACCATAAAAAGCTTAGACTCTCATTATGCATAAACATAAACATAACCCTGACCCATTTGACTGCAGGCTCCCTTCAACAGCCTTTTCAATGCAGTAGGTATGGTGCATTTTAAACCTCTTTTTCCTTTGATCCCCCAAAGATGGGGCTTCAAGTTCCAGTTTTTCTCCAATACATTATAGCCAACAAGAGGCATAAACCAGTGGGATTTAAACTCCATTTCTGATCTGGCATTGTATTTTAGGATACACAATGCAGAGATGGCCAAGTAACTCAGACTCTTTAGTCACTAAGTTTCCAACTGATTTACCTTGTTTCTTGCATTTTGGGGCATCTGTAAGGATAGGGCATTCTAGAAACGGAATGCTGCTTTGAATGCTCTGGTCTGGCTAGGATGAAATCAGGGGATATGGACAGGCATCCTGACAACTAATCCACACTCTAACCTGTCTGAAGCCCCAGAGTTCTCTCTAAACATTATACAGAGGACTAGCAATACCTTTACTTTACCCAACTAGATCAGATTCTGTGGGGCTGTAATGAGTAAATTTTTCAACTAATGCCTATCAAATTACTGATTAAATAGTATTACTTAGTATTCAGCTATTTAGTTAATAAATAATATATAGACCAAAAACAGTATAGTTCACTTTGTATTTATTACATGTTTAATCGAAGTTTTTCACATTACAGAATTCAACTCCAAAATAAGGAAATAAATGCCTATTATTATTCACTTGCATTTTTCCCTCCTAAAATTTGAACACAGCAAAAGAACCCAAAGCCACATGAACAGGTTCAGTGCATTTTCAGTGGCTTACAATCATGAGACAAAGACCACATCTATCCATAAAAATATAAGACAACTCAAAATTTTAAAATATTAAGTACATAAAATAAAAGATAAAATACTGCACTTTTACCACAATTGCTTTGGTAGATGATAGGAAAATATTGTTTAAAATAATGTTCCTGTGCAGAGCATATGCTGTGCTGGGCATGCTTGACACATTAGCACTTAGTAACTGCTCAGCTTCCATCTGCAGTTTCTCTAGCAGGATCCTTTACTTGAGCCCACTTTCCCCTGAGTCCCTGTTCTGCTTTCACAGAAACCATTCCACAGGGAGCCTACCGTTCTTCTTCTACCTGCTCATAAGGCTTCCCTGGCTTTCCTTTATTTTCCCCCAGATTCACACCTCCTACCATCTCCATTCTCAGCAAGATACCGGGCATAGAACTCACACAGCTAAGCATCCCCACCATAAAGTTCTTGCCCCAGATGTTGCCCTTCCCCTAACAGACAAATTATGAAAAGGTAAAGGGAATGAATCTACACACACACACACACACACACACACAAATTCTCTCTACTTTATAGTCTTATTTCCTACAATGCAAAAAAGGTTGGTGATGCCTGATTTAGAACTTAAAACATTCAGTAAGTTTAGGCAGAATATATACTGCTCTGAAATTCTTTAATATCTACTGTTTTCTATTATTTGCTTTTTAAATCATAAAAATATAAAAATTGTAAACATTCTACTAAACATTTCAGTAGAAACCCTGTCACCCTGCTTTTTTTGGGTTCAGAAAGAACACAGTGACACCATATTCTGTTTGGCAGACCCAAAATTATGCTCCCAGCCCTAACCTCCCACTACACATCTCCCATCCACATTAAACGGTTCTTTACGCCAAGCATGTCTCTCATGACAACTGCTGCTGTCACTCATAATTACACCCTGTAACAAAGCAGCAGGAATAGCCTGTTGTAATCGCTCCACGATAGCTGTCCATCATGTTGCTGGACATCATACACCCACTGCTCCACAGTCATGCAGCCTCAACAACCATGTGAACACTTAGAAGTAAGGACATAAAACATTGGAGCACCAAGTTTGCCACAACGCTACATTCCTTTGCAAAGAAAGAGGGGATTTCCTCTTTCTTTGTCAGAGTAACAGCAGAAGCACGTAAAGCGGGAGGGAAGTCCTGCTGACAGAGGAAGCTGTTGTGGCTACTCCACCAGTGTCCACCATACTCCCAGACTTAGCACATTCCCTTCACCATGACACTGCTGAGAGCTTGAGGATGAATCTAATTTTCTATTCAAAAGGAGGAACCTATTATATGCAGGAAATTCCAGTCCCTTATCATTGTTCTTATAGCAAGGTTTACTGTATGTTTTTAAAAGAATGACATTAACAAGATGTTATATTTCTTAAAAATAACTTAAAATTAATTTAAAAAAATACTGCTTTTGTTTTCAGGGAGCAATACTCTAGATACAAATGACTAAAGAAATCTATCAACTTCTGGGGAAAACCCTTAGCATCTTTATCAACTATTAATGAGATAACATAATACCAGAATTCCTTACCTAGGCAGTAAACAGTACCATTTAACCAGAGTACTAACTGCAATGACTTAAAACTGTATTACCTGAATAGTTTCCATGGTGAAGTGTCAGAAAAAGTGACATAATAAATATTTTCCACAGCACCATAAGATTTTATAAAATACTATTTCAGTTTTTAACATCAATGTATAATCTCAATATTTTGGTCCAACATTCATATTAGGCTTAACCTCTTCTTTTACTGATAATAGTTCACAGAGACCATATAGGCATATTATTATAACTTGAAAACGGCATAGTTTGCTGAAGAACCTGCATGGTGTACTTAAGACAGTCACCACTTTGGCTATATCCATTGAGTACTAGTGGATTCAAAGGCCAGGAAGGATGGTTTTGCCATTTATACTCTAATCCCAAAATTAAATTGGCCAAAGGACCTAAGTGGTAATTAAGACATTTGCCATAACTAAAAAGTCCTTTCATCTCTGTTTGCTTTGATACTGTATGCTTTTAGGGGTTTTGTTTCTATATGATAATATTTTATAAATGGCTCTGAGTTTTTAAAATAAGAATACAGTGATTCCTTCTGAAATTTAAAATAAATGCAGCTGGCAAAGAGACAAATTTTATAGTCAAATTATCTGGAATCATGTGTAACAAATTATCTATAATAAAAAATACTTTAACACAGATTGGCTCCCCCCAATATTCAGCATGCCTATGGATATATTATAACTGTTAATGTTTGCTAGGCCAACTTTGTTCAATACTGATCTAAATCAAAACATAATTGAAAGTATTGGCTTGCCTACCAAAAAAGCATACACCACATTCCAAAGCCAAATATGAATTAGGTTTGGGATTATTAATTTCATGTCTCCCATCCATTAATGCAGAGAACCGAGACTTGGCTTTACTACAAATCAGCTAGCACTAAAGTAAACTTGCTAGAAAATTATTTATAACAAAATAAATATTTTCAGTCCCCCTACATTAAGTGTTATATAAATCATTGGCGGTTTACAACATTAGCTTAGGTCACTTTTTTGGGACCCAAACATACTGTACAATCCTGAGTAAAAGGTTAGGGATAGAGTTATTTGGGGATCTTTTGACCAGGCTTCATAAAGAAAACACAAAACACAATTCCTAATAATCCCCATTTTCATTAAAAGTACCATGAGTTCTCTTTACTTTGGTAAAAAATTTTATCTATGTAAACCTTTTATTTTGATGGAGTAAAATTTAAGCAGAGCTTCTGCTAGGATCCTTCCATCACCTTTTGACATTGATACAGTAAATAGTCAGGAAGAGTAGAGCAGGACGATCTGAACCATAGGGCTAATACATCAGCATGAACTTGAAAATGCAACAGGCAGGGGATGGATGGGAGCAGCTGACAGGCCAACAGCCCTTCGTTGCCTACAACAAAATGAAAATTAAAAATTCTTTAATATAGTTTGAATAACACACTCATCTGAATGATATTTATAACAGGAAATAAAGTTCTAAGAAATTTGACACTTGTAAGAGTTAATTTGTGTTCTGAAAATGAGAAAGTCCCTATAAATACAGAACTGCTTTTTCATAACTCTACGAACCTATAATGTCAACAACGTGAAGTCTTAGTTTCTGTTGCAAGGTCTTTAGGACAGAAGGCAGAGCAGCTTGAGGGTCAGACACTTTTACATTTTGCTTCACATCATTTCCAAAGGATAACCAAAGTTTGCCAAAGTCTTCAGTAGAAATTTTTAAGGGTCTGAAAATAATTTTTTTTAAATTAGATTTATATCCAAAAGAATGAAGTGATTCTAAACAAATACATTTCAAATAACACACATGAATAAAACACATATATTCTAATAATCCTTGTAAATGTGGGTCTCACAAAATTTATCTTTCTAAACCAGTGATGGTTAGAATGCTTAGCATCACCCTCCAATATTATATGATATACTGAATGCAGGAGATGTTATTATATGGCAAATGTCTTTTCCATAAAAATCACTCAGTTCTTTCTCTAAGTATTAGTTATTCTAGCAAGATTTTACCAATTTCATTAATCCTTCAAATAAAATATAAACCTTTTCTTTCATGTATACTTTGGACTTGGGGATAATGAAATACTCTATCAGAATTGTATAAAATAGTATGATTACAAAGACCCAGTACCTTAATAAATTTGATCAAAAGAAAGTATTTTAACAAATATATTAAAAAATGGCTCCTGAATAAACAGTTAACATTGGGTATTTTTGGGTGTAAGACTATAGGGAACTTTTCTGTTCTGCTTATATTTTTGTATAACATTTGAATCTTTATAGTAAGTATATATTAATTTTATAATCAAGAGAAAATATTTTTAAAATTAAGGATCTAGAGGATTTTATTGATATACACAGAAGAACCATTTATGTTACATATATTGTGCTTCTTCAGGTTACAAATGCTCACTGCCACGGGTTATACCTTCACAGTCTCAGAATATAAGTTTTTTGAAGGCCAGATTCTATCTTATACAGCACCATGGGCATATATATATACTCTTTGACTGACTGAAAGACATGTTTTCACTAAAAGATTTTAAAGAGTGGGAAAAAAATTATGGCAGTATAACACAAGTAGATTTGTGGAGGTTCAAACAATTTTACAGGTATCATTGGTATTCTGCATTCTCAGTTCAAGCGATCTTCATTTAAAATAATGTCCAAACACAGTACATTTATAAAACTAAAAGAGAACAGATTTCGTTAAAAGACTGTTTTCAATTATTTTGGAAATCATGCACAGTGCCTGGTATATGCTAAATACTTACTGTATATTTAATACAAGTTTTAATAACTGTGCCCTGTAATTTTCTTACAGATCTCAAAAGTTTAATGAGCAGATTTTATGAAAGAACTAACCAAATGAATGAAATACAAATTGTAAAAAAAGTCACAATGAGTTTCTGAAGTTGTATCAGTTTAAATGTTATTGCTCCCAGATGTTTTCCCAGATCACCAACCTAAATCAGGTTCCATATAATAAACTCTCCTTGTACCATTTACTTTCCCTTCATAGCACAATTCGTAATTTTGTATGTAGTTACTTGACTACTCAATGTCTCCCTCCCTAGAGTGGAAGGTCCGTGAAGGTAGAGACCGACCTGTTTTTTAATAGTTACTAATCCCTAGCATCTAGCATAGGGCCTCTGTCCAGAATGTGCTAGCTGAGTAAGTAACTTGAATTAACATCCCCCAAAATATATACCTAATGAAATCTAACAGCGATAAGGTTACTGAAATTTCCAGCTGAACAGAATGATTATCCACCATTTGATAATTTACAAAACCAGAAAGAATGCCCTCTGTACAAGGTTTTTCCATCTGCACACTATGTTGAAAGTTTTTGGTGCTTTCTGCTTCTATTACAGGTAAACAGGATCCAAGTTGTCCAGTGATCTGTAAAGGTAATGAAAGTATTCAATAATACAGACTATTAAATAAATACCAATTTCCCATTTAACTGAAGTGGTACAAAAGCATTCTAATGTGAGAAGTTAATAAATTGCATTACAAAGATGCCTGACAACTTCATCTGAGATATTTAAGAAGTAACAGGTCAAAATGATGTAACAAACATCATTACAATTAAATTCTCTACGTAATTTTAAAAAGAGATTATTCAACTCTATTTTTGGCTCCCAATCCTGGCTGGCACTAGCTTTTTTTGTTTTTGTTTTTTTACCGGGAGGTACCGGGGATCGAACCCTGGTCTCTCTGTATGGTAGACGGATGCCGAACCTCTTGAGCCACATCTGTTTCCCTGGCACCAGCTTTTTTAAGTTAGGATCTTTAAAAAAAATAATGCATATGTCGTCCCTTCTCATTCTCCACCTTATTCAAGCTTTGGTGGTAGAACACAGGCAACTGGATTGAAGACTTTTTTGGATTTGGTTTTTTAGGTTCCACAGGTGATTCTAACATACATCTAGCAGAAAGAACTTCTGCCCTGGTCAGTAATTCACAATATCCCATTCAATATATCTCTAGGTCAATGAAGAAATTTAAAAAGAAGATATTCACAAAGAAGAAAATTACAATGACATTGTCTTGAAACTAGGGAAGAAAAAGTACTAATGCATAAGCACTCAGTATAAAATAATAAATCAGTAAGAGAAAAAGGAAATAAACATCATACACATCTATCCTTCAATATTCTTACTCCTTGATATTCCTGGAGTTACATAAGCTTCATTTTAGTAAACAATTTGAGAATTTTGTTTGGGTGTTTATGACAAAAGTGAATAAGACATTTAAGGAGTGCAGGAAAAAAAACATAAAATATACATTGAAAATAATAACACAATAACACCATGTGCAATGCATTTCTGTAAGCATATTACAGACATTGTCTTATTTAATCCTTCATTTTACAAATGAGAAAACTGAGGCACAAAGCACAAATAACTTGTCCATGGTAACACAGCTAATAAGTAGCAAACGCCAAGATTCAAAGCCAAACAGTATGAGTCCAGAGCCTTCATTCTTAATTACTATGGTCTATCAAAATTCACTTTGTATTTATTTCCCCAAATACAATCTTTATCATGTTTCCTTCATTTGTCTCTGAGTAATTCTTCCCTACTAAATTTATTTTAAAATTCTCACACTTTTCTCTCTCTTTTTTTGCTAAAGAGGTAAGAAGGCTGTAGAAGAAATTTATAAACCATCAGAAGAGCCAACAGCAGAAACAGTAAGTAAGCATTTTCCATTTAAGGCACAAATGATGAACCATTCATTGTCTCACCTTGAAATTTTCTGCAGGAGCAATTTCTAAGTTGGTATTTTTCAATTCTGAACCACTCTTATTAGCAATTAACCAGACTATCAATAAACAATCATCTTTCCAAATTTTGTAGGAAGACACTGATATGGTTTCATTATTATAGACCTCCTTAAGATCTGAATGCAAGTGTTCAGTAGGTTCTTCCAACAAAGAGGAAACTAAAGATATTTCACTGGCAACTGAAGCTGCAGCAGACTGAGATGGGTGACATATTTCCATGTCGTTATCAGCAAACAAAGAAGGCATAGACAGGCTGCAATTTGAGAGTTTCTGAACCAAGGGCAGTTCTGTAAGTGACTCAGAATCCAAAAGTTCTGAACCGAGCGAAAATTTCTTTAATTCTTTGTCTCCTCTATCTTGCAAAGCATCCAAATAATAATCTTCATATGTTGCATTTGACAAAGAACTAAAGGAAGAACAAGCCATATTATGAATACTTGTTTCTCCGCTTTTGATTTCTTTGATTTTTGACTTCTTTCTGAATTTGTGAGAGATGGTATCTGCTTTTCCCAGCTGTGAAAATAAAACATACCAATAATACAAAAAGAAATCATTCTACTAGTTACGCGTTTTAAACATGCTTCTATCATTTCAACTGAGCAATTTACTAACTTGCTAAGTTTCCATCTATAAAGCATAGATTAGAAAAGAATCAGAGATGTATAAAATATTAATAAAAATAAAATTCTGACAGCTATATTACTTGGAACTATTAGCTAAATCTTCTTTCTCATTAAAAATACATAAAGTCATCAAAAGAAATAAGGTCAAAAAGTCAGTCATGAACAATTCTAAAAACGTGTTAGATTCAGAGTACTAGCTTACAGAATTTTACAAGATAAAAACAGTAAGAAACAGCTATTTTTTGACTTTGCAGAGTTGTCCTTTAGAATCCCAAGTTACTGTTCTAAAGGTTTGGATGGCCCAAACTCTTGTTTAATATATAATAATAAAGATTTCATGACCTGTGAGTCAATAAGCAGGAAGAAAAAAATGGTTTTATCTCAAGAATCAACTGGCAAAGAAATGAAAAGGAAAAAAAAAAAAAAAAAGAATCAACTGGCAGTGGATGAAGAATTCTATAACTGATTGGTAATCTGGATGAATCCGTCTCATGTCTTCCATTTCATAAATCTTTAAATCAGAGCTATGCTATTTAAAACAAAAATAAGGAGGAGCAGGGGTGGAATGGGGGAAGCAAAGGACTCAAATTGTCTCTTGTTTCTTTTTTTCTTTTTTTTTGTCTTTTCTTTCTGTGCTTCATTTTGGATAGTTTCTATAACTTTGTCTTCACGTTTACTGATCTTTTTTTCTCCTTCTGCATTGCCTAATTTGCTGTCAAGTAGAAGCTACACAAGTCAGAAGTTACCTTTATTAAAACACTCAAAGAAACAATCTAGAATTGCACACCTACAGAAAATATCTTTTAAAAATGAAGGTGAAAACAAAAGTGAACCTCCATCCTTACAGTGAACTAGATAAAATACTAAAATGGATCATAGCCCTAAGCTTAAAAACTAATTAAAACAAAATACATCAATAGAACTTCATCTACATAATTGAGAACCTTAAACATTAGAAAAATCAGTAGGGAATAGGATTGCAGGAGAAAAGCAGCCATCCAAAAAGAGAAGATACAGAGGAGCACATCCAGTCAGGCCCAATCCTGTCTGCTTTGCCCTAGTGATGGAGGAAAAGATGGGGTTGAGGGGTGAAAGGATACATGCTAATTTTACGTATTTCTTGCTTCCCCTCCTGCTTGATGCCATATGAGGAACAATACAGTTCAAATTACCTTATCCTCACAGAATTCAGGGTCCCATAAAACACGGAAATAAACTTTTTTTTTCTTTTTAACTATTCTAGCAATAGCTGGACCAAAGGGGGCCTACCACAAAAAAACCTGATATTTGTTTGTCATGCCTATGTTCTCCTGAGAAAGAAATAGCTGAAAGTTATGTACTTTGTTGAGAATACCTCCAAACCAACAATAAGATTCACAAATCAGGGCTCCAGAACCACTGGTGTACTCTGACCTTGTAGTCTGACAACTGAAAACTTGCATCATCAGTGCCAGAGCATACGCTGACACCCTTTCATCTCAGCCTGCCTTTAACAACTGAAATACAAGACCAGTCACTTTGCTGCTAAACTGCAAGTGTTGACTGAGATAGTATTAAGTTGATTGTTAATACTTTTAGGCTTCTAAGAAAGAACATCAAGTCTGATGGACAGAAACGGGATCTAGGTCTGGCTAAGTCTGGAAAAGAGAGAGACATAGAAGGGACATAGCATGGTATACTCTCTGGTCTGGTGTTGACAGGGATGGAGGAAACATTCCACTGAGGGAGAAGGAAGGTAAAAGAATTGGCATGGGAAGCGGCTGTGGCTCAATCAGTGGGGCTCCCGTTTGCCATGTGGGGGGCCCCGGGTTCGGTTCCCGGGGCCTCCTGGTGGGGGCAGGCCCGCCCGCACGGCGTGGTTGGCTGACCCAGCGAGCACAGGCAGCAGGGGGGGGATAAATGAATAAATAATAAAATCTTTAAAAAAAAAAAAAAAAAAGAACTGGCATGATGTAAAGCTGAAGAAATCAGTTCTAATCACAATTTTTCACTGCGTAGGTTCATCAGCCCACCAAACAGAGGATTATATGGTATTCTCAGACGCTCAAAAATAGCACCTGTGCTTCACTCCAACTTTTCATTCTTTTGCTATGAAAATAATATATCAAAATACACAGTTTTGAAAATCATAATCCTAATATCTTAATACAATTATCATTTTTGCATAATTCCTTTCTGTAATACACTTTTTTCTTAACAGTTGTAAACGAGATATAAATGAAACTATATTTCGCTTTTTTGTTGAATGTACTTTTCCATCTTGCAATGCAATACTGATTATTTTTAATGACTGAATAATATTGAGTGAATATAATTTATGTAAACATTTTCCTGTTAGACATCTAAATTGATTCCTATTTCTGACTATTAAAAATAACATTTTACAAAGTACTTTTTCCAGAAATATATAATATTTTTCAATTACTATTGTTAACAGTATTTCAATTAAGCCCTTTCCCCTTTGAGGAAGGGGAACAGTATTTCAATTAAGCCCTTTCCCCTTTGTTCCATCCACCCACAGGGGTGAGTACCCGTGGGCATATTGTACTACACCTGCCCTAGCTGAATGAACTGCAGAAAACACCTGAATCAAGCTGGAGCGATTATATTTTCTCTTTCAGCAATGTAGAAAGTGTATTGCTGGTGGCTCTTAGGCTAGGAGGTGATAAGAGAGAAATAGCAAAGGAAGTCAATTCTTACCAGGAGTACAGATGATAGCCAGGAGTTTTTATAGACCCAGTTCTGGGTTTTTTTGTTTTTTGTTTTTTGTTTTTGTACAAAACAGGGGACAAAGACACTTAAATGTAACTGACTACTTACCAAATTAATTGTACTTTCTGATCCTAGCCCAACAAATAACGATGATGCCAGCAGCTGCTTTTCTTTCTCTTCTTTGAATTGCATGAGGCCTTGGGATTTATCCTTTTTTGTTACAGTTTGATCTACATTCTCCATTATTACATTCTCTTGAGGAATAGGCTGAGCTTCAGTTTCATCACCCATTTTGCTTTCCTTCTTGGGAAGATAGCCTTCTTTCCCCCACAATTTCTTTATACCTTCTAGCTTCAAACTATTTGTCCTAATGAAATTGATAATGAAATTAGGTCAATTTAAACCTAAATAATTGCTTTCTTGAGGCATTTTTCAAAACACATCCTTACTCATGGGCCTTTTAGAAACAGCTTTCATATTATATTCTATATGCCAGAAGTAAAACCTCAAGATTTTCTTTTTGTAACAGCCAACCTCCCCCGAGCCCTCCCATTCACAGGACTTAAGGCAATAGAATTACAGATTGAGTAAAAATTTCAGATCATTTAATTTTCACTTAATTGCTTGAATAACTTATACAAAAATAAAACTACTATAAATCAGTTCCTTTCCCTATTGACTTTTCAAAAATACTTTATCTTTCATTCTGATGGGACTGAAGAGTCAAAAATGACTCTTCAGTTTCTTAGTTATAATCACCCGACAAAAGATAAAAACAACACAAATTCACTAAAGATCCTCTTGAAAACAAAAAAAAAATCTTACAAATGTTCTCCTATCTTTAAATTTACTTTGAATCTGAAAGGTTTTTTAATGTGAACACTAGCTACATTTCTCCAAATAGTATGGATCTATTTTTATAAAAAGTGAAATGAGGTTTGTTCTATAAAAGAAAAATATCATTCAGATTTTAGGTAGAAGCATGAAGGTTGAGAATCATTTATACCTGAGTTGAAGAAGAATTAAAGTAGTGATAGAGAACAGCAGTCCAGCCCAGGAAGCCTATGGCAAGGGATCTAGGCAGATGGGACTCACTGTTTTACTGAAAGTTACAGCTGTGACTCTGGAGTGAGTAATATAACCATAAGTACAGGATGAAACAGCCAAAGATTGCCTCTATTGTTTTCACATAAGAACTCTATGTCCTCAGCACTTGGCTCATTTAAATATCCCTGGTATGGTCCAAAATAGGATTGTATGTTATGTGAATATATCTCAGTAAAACTGCTTAATAAATAAATAATTGTGCAAGAATAGTCAGAAACAGTAGCTGTGTACAGCAGGAGAAACATAGATTAAGAGGTAAAGAATTTTCTTGTTTGTTTGTTGTCTATTATTATTGAAACAATGAAAATAATGAGTGAAGTGATGAATGCACAACTACGTGATTATATCAAATACCACTGACTATAAACTTCGTATGAATTGAATGCTTTATTAGTATGTATCAATAAAATTGATTTGTTAAAAAAAATTTGTACTACAAGAAAGGCAGATGGTCAAATGAATCTAAAAAGAAGACTCAGAAAGATTCATACTGATTATTATTCCCATCTAAATTGCTGAACAGGAAATCACGACCAACTTGATTTTCTGTACTATGCCAGAAACAAAAATCAGGTAGTTATTCTTCATACTAAGTGAAGAACTAAAGCAATTAAGTACTAAGTGGCTGAGGAAAAAGCGTGATGTTAATAAAGAATGCAGTACAGTGCCTCTGTACTCCTTTTAACATAAAATGCATCCTTTATTATTTTTGTTTTGAAAGGAAACAAATGCCCAAGTTTTACTAATAACTGAGTCGAGTGTTAGTTTAACAACAAAAAAAGACAGGTAAGGTAAATCAGGTGTAATGCTATACCTAGATCCTGCTTCAAGGAAGGACTTGTTGTCCGAACTACTGGGAGTGCTATCAGCAGACAGGCTTCTGCCCTTAGCCCCTTCACACTTCAGGGATTGTTTGAACTGCAGGGAGCAACGTCATCTGAGATCATGTCCCTTCCTGGGATGGCCCATGTCCAGAGATTGATGAACAGAAGAATAACGTCCTGGCCACCCAGCTTGATCCAATTCAGGACAATTCCAAAGGGCCATTTTTAGTTCCAGAGCTCTCATGAGGTTGGCAGAAGCTATCAGAAGGATTTCATTGCATCTTGACTTCTCCGGCCCAAAACCCATTTCCTTTCCCTTCCTTCCACAGGTGTTGATCCCAAGGGCACTACTGGATGCCAAACTCCATCTCAGAATGTGCTCCCCAGGAAATGCAACCCACAAAAAAAAAAGGCCAAAAAAAAAAAAAAAAAAAAAAAAAAAAAAACCAACAACGGGGAGGGTGGGGCAGGGAGCCCAAAGGGGCAAGAAATTTTCTGGTTTATTTCATCACATATGCCTATTACTAATATAAGCTTTCCCTGTCACGTATCACATCTAGATTGTCTAAAATGGGAAATACATAGAAGAGCACATAAGACCATTTCATACAGAAGATATAACTCCTTATGATATGAACAATACCTTTAAAAGAAATTTTAACACGAGTCATCTTTGTCTGGATTCTAACACTATTATATAACATGTGGTTTTATATGTGTACCTTTGTACTGTTTTTAACCAGACCACTCAAATGCATATGTAAAGTCTGACCAAGTAACCTTCAAAAAGATTAGGGGTGTCCTTTAACTCAGCTCTAGGAATTCCCATTTGAGGTGGGAGCTGCCCAGTAAAAGAGCTTACAGGTAAGAAGTTCTAAACCAAACTTGCTACTATTTGATTCTAAGCTTGCCAGAGACTGCAGAAGAGCAAACTGTCTTCTCTCTAAGGCTGAGTGACCTTGCTCTTTAGAACAGGTTCCTCATCTAAAATAATGAGTGTGCTGTGGTCCTCTTTGGAAAGAAAGTTCAAATCATCCCTCATGTTTCATTTCACAGTAACAGAACATGTATAATTCCTTAGTAGCTTTGCCAAATGCCATTTCCTTGAGGGTAGTGCATGTATATGTATAGGATTTACAGATCAGTATTTAAAAAAAAAAGCAGTTGTATTATCTGTTGTGCAGGTAAAAGGGACTGTGTAAGTTTCTCACTGGGACCTGCCCCTGTAGGCGTTACAGCTGTGGCTGCCGTATCCCAGCTGTGTAGTGGGTGGCAAAGTGAAGAGGCACCACCTACACCGAGTGATCTTGGACCATGAGCCCGCAGGCCCGTCCAGCCTCCAAGCCCCACCCCAGCCCCCTGTGGAGTACCTTGTCCTTCTGCTCTAAGGGGGGTGGGGCAGAGGGGCTCTGGGATGAGGCTCTGCCCTGAGGTGGGCAGTGGCAGCCCTGATTCTTGATTTAGCAAATGCTAAAAGGACAGTCTGAGGAGACCCGTGGTGGGGGCAGGAACCTTGGTGGACATCCACCCAGTGCAGTGCTCACAGGATTCAGGGTACGGAGCTTCCCTGGTCCTGTATGCCAGGGCCTCCTATCCCTCCAGGCCTTGGGTGCAGCATGGCATCTTCCCAGCCAGATAGGACAGTCTCAGGTGACTTCACACTAGACCAGTGTATGGGCCCAGAAAGACAGGAGGCATGGGAGCATTTTTCTGGCTCCTGACCTGCTGTGCCAGGCCCCAGAGCTGTCTGGAAGATGCACCTATGGTGGAGCTCAGAGTTGGGATTGGTAGGAACCATGGAGGTCATACTAAGTGAGCAGGGCTCTGTCAGAGTTCACAGGGACGTCTACAGGTGGTTCTACAGAATCAGGGGAGCACTGGGATGTGTGGGTGGGTAAGTGGGTGGGTGGATGATGGATGGACAGACAGGTGAATGGGTGGGTAGGCAGATGGAGAGATTGGATTTCCTCATAAGCAGCTGGGAAGACAATCTTGCAGAGAAAGCTTAAGTAGTTTGGATAATTTTTATCACCTTTTAAGACCAGTAGTCATGGTATTTTGAGCTGTACAGTTGATGTGGCCTGTGATTTGGAAAGGCTTGGGTTCTTTCCACCAGGTGCCAGCACCCAGTGTCTGGGGCTTGGCTTAGGACAGGCTGGGCAGCTGCCCCTGCCCCCTTTTTTCTCATCTCCGTAGGGAGCTCCCCACCGCTCAGTCTTCACGATGGGTTTCACCCCGCAGTTCACAGGCCTGGGTGAGTGCAGTCACCTTAAGCCTAAGCCAGTGGCTTATTATCAGTCTGTTGACCTGCTTATGCCAGTGCCATGTCATTTAGAACTTCAGAAGCCACAGCTGGCTGGATCAAGCAGGGTTTAGGAGTGTACTTGCCTTTTACAGAATTGCCGTCCGTGAACTAAACATCAAATGTAACCTCTGATGTGGCCATGCTAGAAGATCTGGACAGTGCCTTTATTTTTCTAAATGAAAATCACATTTGGGATACAGAGTTCTCTGAATAACATGAGAATGAACTTAGGTTGTGGGGAAAGGTCAAGACTGGCTCTCTGTGAGTTTCTGATTGACAGGTACCCGTAGGCACCTGCAGCAAGCAGTAGACTTTGGGCAGGACGGTTCCAGCTCAGGTTAACAGGAAGCTGATGCCCTCAACTGCCTGCTGCAGTCAGAAAGGAGGACTCAGAGCAGTGTTTTTGCTCCCCAACATGGGACCCAGTCACCCCAACCTGGGTTGATGATAGAGTGCTGCTGGAGTTTGGTACTTGAGCCTGTCCTGCCTCTCCAGCTTCTGCTTTCATCTGGTTCTTTGGGATGGAACTGATGACAATCAGCGTTTGTGATGTAAGTGATCCCTGCTGGATGCACACGATGCGGTGAGTGAAGCCTGCCTCAGGGCTCCTGGTGTCCGTGGGGCCCCTTTCTAGGAGTGGAATGGTTGGCTCGATGTTTGACAGAACTTCAAGCTCATAGTTAGCACTCGTCAGCCAGAATCTGGCTGTGGCAGTGCTTGAAACGATCCTCAATGGGACCATGCTGGATAAGCGCGGATGCTGCTGGGAAGGGTAAGTGCCTGTCCTGGAAGCCCGCGAACCCCACTAGCTGGCCATCTGTAGGCCCCCTGACCTAAAAGCACTGTCCACCCTGAAGACCCGACCTATAGTGGCCCTAGGGAGCCGTAGCAGTTGGGCCTGTGCCTGCCCTGGGGGGAACAGGGATGTCTTGGTACAGGAATGTGGAGCTGGCTCGTGACAGCCTAAGAAGTCAAATTGTGGGGAGCACGGCTGCCCCAGTCTTTGCTGATTCTGGGTCAAACAATGCAGCTGAGGGTAACAAGGCTCTGCAAACCCTAAGTGGGAGCAGCCATATGACGTCTTGAGTTGGGGGCATGCTTTGCAGGTCCATGCTCACTGCAGAGGCACAAGAATTGTACAGCAGGTACAGGTGACTGACTGGCCCAGACAGGTGTTTTGAGCTTTTTTTTTTTTTTTTTTTTCCAAGGAGGTACTGGGGATTGGATACGGGACCTGGTACATGTGAAGCAAGCACTCAACCACTCAGCTACACCCACTCCATGGTGCTTAAGCTTTTATCATAGCACTAGAAAGGGAAGTGGGTCAGGGAACAAAGGCCGGCCCTGAGGCTTGTGTTCACTGCAGATTCTTCAATCATCTGATGGCTAAGTTGCTGTCTTTCCCTGAGTGAGTTTATAATGCTGAACAAAAGGGCCTGTTGTATATGCAAGCAGAAAAGAACATTTTTAAAAATACACTTCCCAGAAGATAGCAATGCTTGTGTATCACTCGGCCACCGGGGACTCAGAACAGTTTCACCATCTGCATGTCAGGGTTGGACCTGGTCACTGCTCCCAAGAGGGCTGCCAAGTCGGAAGGTTCAGTCACATTGTACAGAAGCTGCAAGTTGAGTGTTGCTTGTACCTGGAGTCCTGGACAAGCAGAACACTGCATGGAAAAAACTGTGGCCCCTGGATGCACTTTCAGAAATGTCTTCTGATGGGGAAGAACATGAAGGTTTTCAAGTGCAGAATGGTGGCACATCAAGATGCAATCCTGTGCTCAACCAGCAAACCTCACCCAAATCGGGTAGACCCAAAGGCTGGAACCAGCAATGCTGGGCAGCTAATGCTCATTGGTAAAGAAATGTTAGCAAAGACAGTTTGGAACCAAAAAGCCTAAGGATACTAAAGATGACAGAAGTATAGTGAAGATAACAGAAGAAACTGGGGAGCCCCCACCTCAGCTTTGAAAGGACAGTAACTTTGCAGAAAAGCATCTGTGTTCCACACCTAGCAGATCAGCAGGCCAGCACCAGGGGTTCCTGCCTGGTAGCTTCCACCCACTCTCACAGCAGATGTGGCTGCTAGTTGTGATCTGTGTCTCCTGAACTATTTGTATGAGGTATGTGCCCAGCAGTAGGGGGCACACACCCAGCCAGCAGTGGGGCCAGTTGGGGCCCAGAACATGTTCTGTCCCTGACTGCCCTCTGCAAAGGGAAAAAGGGTTTTGGACTAGGGGGCGTCATACTTTTCAGCAGCCGTTCTCATTAGAATCGTCGCCTTTGGGGCATCCTGCTGACCAGTGTAATCCAACGGTTAAGTGGCATTTTGGAGATGCTCAGAACCCAAGATCCTAAACAGTATTTTTTTGTATTTGGATTATCTTTTTTCTTTTCAAGGGGGGACAATTCTAGATTTTAAAGATATTTCAAAGTACTATGGATGAGCTTGAACAATTACCACTACGAAAATAAGAAAACAGGCTTTATAGTTGAAATTTTAGAAGACGTGTTTTAAGCAAAGGGTGTCAAAGTAAATTGTTTAATGTGCTTTTCTTCAAGGAAAGCATTTCTTTCTGTTGGCAAACCTTGGTAATAAACTAATTTTGAAACTAAGAAAACAAAAAGTTTCTCACTGGGTTTGGAGAGTTCTTGTTTCTCCTTCCCTTGTCCCTCTTTCCCTGTTTAGGGCACTTAATTGCCATCACCTCCACCATCACATGCTCACAAACCCTACCTGCCCCCTCTACTTGGAATACCAAAATTAAATGGGAAAGAAATTAAGGGTGTCAACAGAATAGAAAAAAAAAAGGATAATAGAATTTGAACTTATGCCATATGATGCAGCGTATCATTCTACATTCCTCAATCTGTGTCATTCTACTGATAAATCTTTCTTATAGTCATCTCACTGGAAGACTGACAAGCATAGGGATGAACATAAAATAAGGCAAAGGACTTCTTAATAGACATACAAGAACTCAAAATTCAAATTCATCCTTCAAAGTTGTCATCTTTGAGAGTTTATGACATTTATTTCAACAATGCTGCCATTACTTAAAACATTTTTGAACTCTTTTAAAAGAAGCCTCCTTCAGAGACAAGAAAGCCATTTTCATTACTTTATTATCACTTCAGGATTTTGACCAAAATTATCCAGAATGATCACTAATTTTCTTTGGTAAAAGCTTTTGGATGATGATGATGATAATAATAATAATGGCAACAACTATTACTAATAATAGCAGCTACCATTTATCAATCACATACTATATGCTGAATTATACTAGGCACTTCACATACATTACCTCATTTTATTAATTTAAGTATGTTTCCAAAAACAAAACCTACTTTTTCAAAGGATGAAAATTTGGCTCCATGTAAGACAGATAAATACATCAGTGATTTTCAAGGAGGTTGGAAATAAGTTCTGTAAACATTTTGAACAAAGTATACAGCCTTCTCCTTGGGGAACGACAATTACTCACCTGGTATATGAGTTCTGATATGCTTCTTTAAAAAATAAAAATAAAAAATAATTTGTGTGTTATTGCTACATATTGCTACATAAAAAACACATTATCACTATGTGTAAAGCATGTACACATCCTATGCTGTCATGGAAGATAGGCTCTTAAAGTATAAGGGTACAAAGTATAATATCAACACCTTGGAATATGTAAATAGGAAACAAATTACACAATTAACCCACACAGAATTTAGCTTTCAGGAATCCCTCTAAGCCATTATTTTAAAACATAATGTCATAAATGTACCCTTCCCTCTGAAAAGTATTTGAAGGCCAATGAAATAATAAACTTCTTGGAAGTCACCCTAAAATAAGCAAAGAACAGTAATAATGAAGATGATACAAGGCAGAAGGCAAATGAAGTGCTAAAAGATATTTAAGTACTCACATACTCTCAATTTTAATAAGAAAGATACTTACTCTTTTAGACCTGTCTCAGCACTATTCCCAGATATATCTGAACCAAGAGAAATGCCAGCAGGAGACTGTCGTCCAGTGAAACCAGATGATGAAAAGGAGAGTCCATATGGTTCAAAATTGAGAACTAGAATTTTAAAACAATAACAGAGGTTCATATTTAAAACAAAGCCAAAATTTTTATGAAAAAAAAAAGCAAACCTTATTAAAGTTGCCATTCACCACTGAGCTAATTGAAGGCTAGACTCCGGTAACAATTTTTAAACTGAAAGGGACTTTGGAGATTCACTAAACAAATATTAGTAATAATAATAACAAAGCAGCTACCATAAATTGAATGGCTACCATAAATCTTCATAATCTTAGGTGATCACAGATAAACTGACCTTCATTTTTATCGCTTTATCTCCTTTAGAAGCTAAAAAAGAGTGTACAATTAGGAAATAGACTGATAAACCAAGTCTACTGAAAAATTTTTGTTCTCATGCAAAAATGTCTGAGGAGCTCTGAAATGAAGAGATGACTATGTTTTTGCTCAACAAAATGCTCTTAGGCACATTTTTGCAACTAATGGACTAATGAAGCCCTCAATGTGAAATCTTCCTTAGTGACAAAGAAAAAGGTTTACTCAAATTCAGATTTCTTTGAATCTGTATAACCCAAATGAATTAAACCAGAACCATGAAAATTTCTATTGTTATTGTAGTAGAACAGATGCCTACCCTCAAAATCCACCCTACCCCCCACCCCCCCTTCTAAGTAATATACAGAGGAGCTTGGTCATGAGGAAAGAGAGAAGGCTTCAGGAAAAAGAGATGAGCAGTTTGCCTGACAGTTCACAGCTGGCCTTGTGGAGAGAGGCAAAGGCTAGAGAGCCTCATAGTCTACAGCTGACCTTGTGAAGGAACCAGAGGCGCTGAACCCAGAGAGAAATGGAGCCCTGGGAAGAGAGGATCCCAAGAAGCCTGAACCCTGGCAAACGTCAGCAGCTGTCTTGCTCCAACACGTGGAACAGACTTTGGTGAAGGAAGAAACTTACGCTTTATGACCTGGTAACTGTAAACGTCTACCCCAAATAAATACCCTTTATAAAAACCAACCTATTATTGCAATTTTGCATCAGCATCCCTTTGACTGACTAATACACTTGTCTAAGGCATTACTTTGTTTATTTTCTAATATGCTGCTAAACCTAATCCTAACTAACACATTTTTCTTTTTGGACTGTCTGGATTATAACAAAAAGGATCTTCTTAAATCAAAAAGTATCTTATAAAAAGTAAATGTGAACTGTAATTATTATCCTCATTTGACAGATAAGGAAACTGGCAAAGAGTCAGCCACAACTTATCCACAATTACAAAGAAAGGAAATGGTAGAGCAGGATACGAGAACATACTCTGGTTCCAGAGCTGTCCTCTCATCTATTATATTATACTGCCTTCCCCAAAGGATACAGCATCTAATCCATAGAGTACTAAATACATGCTTGTTTGTTGACTGAATGAATGATATAGAAGAGGAATCAAAGTGCAGCAGAAAAAAATAATGGGCTAATAATCAAGAGAACTGAGTTCTTGATGCAGGTCTGCAGTTAATGAGGTGTATGAACTAGACCGGGGGTTCTTAGCCAGGGGTCCACGGACCAAAGATTTCAGGGGGTCCATGAGCTTGAATTTAAAAAAATTAACTTATTATATTTATTTTCTCTGACTGCTAACTGAAATCTAGCATTTCCTTCACTAATGAATGTATGCAATAAATTACAGTAGTATTCATTTCATATCACATTACCATTGTTGCATATCTTGAAAAATCGCTTATGCTCATCCATACTTCAAAATGATGGTAGTTGTTAGACCCAATGTTAGTTAAGTGTCATAAAACTATCTGCCACTACATTCTTTTTTTTTTTTTTTTTTTTTTAAAGATTTTATTTATTTATTCATTTATCCCCCCCTTGCTGCTTGTGCTCACTGGGTCAGCTAACCACGCCGTGCGGGCGGGCTTGCCTTCACCAGGAGGCCCCGCGTTCAGTTCCCATATGGTAAACGGGAGCCCTACTGATTGAGCCACAGCCGCTTCCCTGCCACTACATTCTAAGAAGGGGTCCATGGTTTTCATCTGACTGGCAAAGGGGTCCGCGGAACAAAAAAGGTTAAGAACACCTGAACTAGACCTTAATTTTTTCATCTATGAAGTAAAGAGTCTGGACTAGATCAGTAGTTTCCAAATGCTCATCTGATGATTAGGATTAAGCTAATTTCATAGACTCTCCTAAGGACCTTGCTATACATAGAGCCAAGCTTTCAGATATTCAAATACAGAAGGCATCTGAGTAGGGCTCAAAAATCTGTATCATTTTTGGTTCCTCAAAAAATTAAACCTAGAATTACCATATGACACAGCAATTCCACTTCTAGATCTATACCCAAAAGAACTGAAAAACAAAAACAAAAACACCTCAAAGCAACTACATGTACATGCATGATCAAAACAGCACTATTCACAATTACCAAAAGGTGGAAGATACCCACATGTCCATTAATGGATGAATGGATAAACAAAATGTGGTATATCCATACAATGGAATATTATTCAGCTATAAAAAGAAATGAAGTACTGATACAAGTTACAACATGGGTAAACCTCAAAAACATTATGCTAAGTGAAGTAAACCAGACACAAAAGGTCAATGTTGTATGATTACATTTATATGAAATATCCAGAATGGGTATATCCATAAAGACAGAACACAGACTGGTAGTTGTCAGGGGCCTGGGGGTGGGGGGAATGGGGAACAACTGCTTAATGGGTATGGGGTTTCATTTTGGGGTGATGAAAATGTTCTTGGAACTAGATATAGATGGTGGTTGCACAACATTGTGAATGTACTAAATGTCAATGAACTGTACAATTTGATTAATTTTATATTATGTAAGTCTTAGCTCAATTTTTTAAAAAATCAATCATTTTTAAAAAGCTCTCTTTGCGATTCTGATTCATAATTATGTTTGGAAACCAACTGTCTAAATATCTCTAAAGTCCTTTTCACGGGAAGCAGCTGTGGCTCAATCAGTGGGGCTCCCGTTTGCCATGTGGGGGGCCCCGGGTTCGGTTCCCGGGGCCTCCTTGTGGGGGCGGGCCCGCCCGCACGGCGTGGTTGGCTGACCCGGCGAGCACGGGCAGCAAGGGGGGGATAAATGAATAAATAAATAAAATCTTTAAAAAAAAAAAAAAGTCCTTTTCAGCTAGAATATTCTCTCATTTTAAGGTTTTCAGTCATCTAGCTTAACCTTCTAGCCAATACTGGCCTCACTTTAATAGCGTCTGTGACAGTCAGTCATCCAGCCTCTGAATTAACACTGAACAATGGTTAATAGCTCAAGAAATGTTTCCACTGCACAAAAATAGTTTAAGTCAAAGAACAAAATGAAGCTAAAACTTAGAGATAAGGAGTTTTGAGAGTGGAGAGGAAAAGTCTAGACATAGGAGAGAACAATATCTGGAGAGTAGATAGATGAATCTGTAATTCTAGAACAAAAGAATATATTTATGTAATCTAAGTATCTTTTTTTAAAAAAATTATAGTATATTTAAAAACAATAGGGAAGCGGCTGTGGCTCAATCAGTAGGGCTCCCGTTTACCATATGGGAGGCCCCGGGTTCGGTTCCCGGGGCCTCCTGGTGAAGGCAGGCCCGCCCGCATGGCGTGGTTAGCTGACCCAGTGAGCACAAGCAGCAAGGGGGGGATAAATGAATAAATAAATAAAAAATCTTTAAAAAAATAAAATAAAAAAAAAATAAAAAAAATAAAAAGAATTAAAGATTATCATCTAAGACAGTCTAGAAAGGCTCATTGATGAGAATGAAGTTCAAACCATAATATTTTCATTCTTTAGTGAAAATCTCCCAAAATCCATACTATGATGAAAGACTAGAAGAAGCAGAGATTTTGAATAGTTAACCAGGTGTGCAAGAACTTATTCATGTGTGTGTGTGGGATGGCAGGACAATAAAGGGTATGCAGTAAGATAATGGCTAATTCCAACTTAATGAATATGTAGAAGTAAGCCAGATGAAGAATGAGGGGAAAGGGCAATTCACACAGAATAAAAATGAGCAATGGCAGGAAAGCAAAGAACAGCATCACGGGGAAGTGGATGTGGCTTAAGCCTGCGCGGGAGTGCTAGCCCACATGGAGCGCTGACCCGAGCAGCAGAGAGCTGGCGCAGCAAGATGATGCAACAAAAATAGACACAAAGGAGAGACAATAAGAGATGCAGCAGACCAGGGAGCTGAGGTGGCTCAAGAGATTGAGCGCCTCTCTCCCACTCTGGAAGGTTCCAGAATCGGTTCCCAGTGCTGCCTAAAGAGAAGACAAGCAGACACAGAAGAACACATAGCAAATGGACACAGAGAGCACACAGCGAGCGCCAAAACAATGGGGGGGGGTGTAAATAAATAAATAAATAAATTTTAAAAAGAACAGCATCATGGCTATAGAGAACTATCTATAACAGTTTAGCTGAGAAATGATGCAAAGAGATACATGGAAAATTACACAGCATCTTAGGCTTTAATCCTATAGGCAATGATGGGTCTTTGAATGGCTTCAAGGAGAGGAGGATAACAGTGAGATGTCTGTTTTAGATAGGCCATTTAGGTGGCAATGCAGAGGATGAATCTGAGAGGGCAAGAATGGAGGCAGTGAGACTCTTTAGAGTTGGGAGTTATTAAAGTAATCTAGGGGAAACGGATGTGGCTCAAGAGGTTCGGCGTCCGTCTACCATATGGAGAGACCGGGGTTCGATCCCCGGTACCTCCCGATAAAAAAATAAATAAATAAATAAAGTAATCTAGGTGAGAGATAGTAAAGTATTAACTATACTGGGCAGAAGTGATTATTTCAATATTTAACCTATTCATATTTTCATAACTTTAGAGGCCTTGATCATATACACATTTCTTTATCTTACCTCATGCTGTAGTTCTTTTATACTTTGTTCATTTGGCTATATTTCTCTGACCATCTCCAACTGTAAATTTTTTTTTTTTTTTTTGAGAGAGAGAGAGAGACACTAACAACCACAATTTGACCTGGTTTTCCAAAAGCAGTAGTTCTGAAGAAGACAGATTATACTGCTGTTTCCCCTCACTATTTCTGGTGTTATCCAATATAGGGGCTACAATGTATCTGAATAATGTTTTAAAGGAATAATCCACAATTTCCTAAATGTTCATCTTCAGTGGTATGGTGGCTTGGAGTTATGTATGCCT
This sequence comes from Tolypeutes matacus, assembly GCA_026826555.1. NCBI lineage: Eukaryota > Metazoa > Chordata > Mammalia > Cingulata > Chlamyphoridae > Tolypeutes > Tolypeutes matacus. Next base: position 7,788,463 of record JAKSZT010054395.1, read on the forward strand.
GAAAAACATGTTCTTAACTTTAATCCATTCCTATAGGTGTGAACCCATTGTAAACAGGATCTGTTGATGAGGTTACTTCAAATAAAGTGTAGCCCAAATGAATTAGATGTTTCTTAATTGTATCACTAGAAGGCTTTTAGAGAAGACTACAAAGGGAGAAGCCACAGGCAACAGCCAGAACCTAGAAGTCAATGGAACCCAGAAGAGGAAAGAAAAGATGTCACCATGTGCATTGCCAGGAAGAAACCAGCCTTCTAGTTTCTGAAACTGTAAGCCAATAAATCCCATTATTTAAGCCAATCCATTGTATGGTTTTATTTTAGCAGGTGGGAAACTAAAACAAGTAGGAAAAGGTAATAGTTTGTTCCCCTCCACTCCATCTATTCTGCCAATTCTTGGTATCTTATGTTTTCTTGAAGTTTATCCTTATAAATTTTGCATTTTTCTACCCAAGAAAGCTAAGTATCATTTATAAACTGACAGATTTAACTACTACCCTCTGCAAATGATTTATAAAAATCTCAAATAAGATCAGTGTAAGAACTAATTGATACTTGAAGGATTTCAGAATTAACACTTTTTTAGGCAGAAAATGCCAGTTTCTGCCCATTCTTATTTTCTGTCTTAAAGACAGTCCTATTTCCAAGTTAAATAATTTCACAATTTATTCCACAAGTATTTACTGAACACTTTCTATATCCTGTCTCATAACCAATTTCCCTCTCCATGATATAACAGACATTCTAATCCTATTAAATCTCAATTTTATTTTAAAAATTTTTAGAAAAATAGATTTGGGAGGTGAGGGGGAAGAGCCAAATTTGAAAGCTTAATCCTATTTAAATGATGGTTCTATGGAACAAAATATACTTGGCAAAGAAATACATCAGCTTGGGAAATTCCAGAGCTATCTGAATTATTCTAAGAAAGAAATCAGGCAGTGCCAAGAATTAGGCTCTCTCCTTACCTTCCCTATTCTATCTCACCCCTGATGTGCAGTAGTGGAAACTGACTGGCCCAATTGTTTGAAAATAAGGAAATATGGCACTTCTCCCACTATCTATAGAACTCCAGAAGATTTCCATTCCATGCCCTGGATGTTATAAGGCCTTTATATAATATGGTCAAAGGTTGGGCAACTGTAATTCAGAACTTTACTTTTTCCCCCCTATCATATTCTATCAATATATAAGAAGTTAATGGGAAGGAAATGTATTACCCTTTGAAAGAGAATTAAATCTTTAGGCCATTAGGTATCACTGTGCTAAATAATATATCAAAAGCCTCAAAAGAACAAACACTTCTGCAAAAAGATAAATTCAAGCATTTATAACTTTCTGGTCTTATTGTAGCCTCAACCTTTTAAGCATACTCATAACTGAATATACCTAACACAGAACCTGGAAAATAGTTAGTATTCAATAAAATCATTAAATGATAAAATAGAGAAAAAAAGACTTTTCAGCATTGAACTGTATCAAAAAACATTCTGAACTCCTAAGTAGAGTATACTCACTGGTCTCCCTTTACTCATATGCATACTTTCTACCCATCATCCAAATATCTCAATGATTTCCCCTTTACCATATCAAGACTTTCTTCAACAGGCTACATTTCTTAAATATAAAGTTATTCTTCCCTTTTTAAAACTAGTCCTAACTTCACTGATCAGATATTTTGTTGGAGAAGGCATCTTAATACACTTAAAAAAAGTAGACTTCTTAAAATTCCTGGTACCACTACCACAATTTATGAGGCAATATACTTGATGTAATGAAAAGAAAGAGAAAGAAAAAGAAAAAGACAACAGACCTCAGGGGGGCGGATGTGGCTCAAATGGTTGGGTATCCATCTCCCATATGAAGGGACCTGAGATCAATCCCCAGGACCTCCCGGTAAAATTTAAAAAAAGAAAAAACACAGAAGATGCATGGGCCGCCAGTCCCCACGAGTGGGTGAGCCAGGCCCCGCCAAGCCACACAGCAAAATGATGACGCAACAGGAGAGCGACACAAGGGAGAGCCAAGACAAGACACACCAAAAAATCAGGAAATGAGGTGGTGTAGGTGGCAGAACACCTCTCTCCCACATCGGAGGTTCCCAGGATTGAATCCCGGTGAAGACAGGAGGAGAAGGATGACGAGAGGGCAGGAAACAGACACAGAGAATTGCCCAGCAAATGGACACAAAAACAGCAAAAAAAAAAAAAAAAAAAAAAACCCACAGTGAGGGAGGGGGTTTAAAATGGATAAAAGTTAAATAAATAAATAAATCTTAAAAAAAAAAAAAAGACCTCAGGAATATACATGTGATTGACACCACATTGCATTAATCAATAGCTGCAACTTTTGCAAAGTGTGGCTATGACAGCCCTGAACAAGAAAGGTTTCCCAGGGAAGCGGCTGTGGCTCGATCAGTAGGGCTCCCGTTTACCATATGGGAGGCCCCGGGTTCGGTTCCTGGGGCCTCCTGGTGAAGGCAAGCCCGCCCGCACGGCATGGTTAGCTGACCCAGCGAGTGCAAGCAGCAAGGGGGGGATAAATGAATAAATAAATAAAATCTTTAAAAAAAAAAAAGGTTTCCTGTTTAAGCTGTAGGAAAAAATTAAGGAATTTTTAACTTAAAAAAATAAAAATAAAAAGTAGACTTTTCAGAAAGAAAATGAAACTCATCAGTCCATAGTGACCAAGGATTTTTCCTGAAACATTTTTGCATCTACGTTCTAACTAAATCTGTCAGCCTGCTAGAACAGTGACCAATATGAAAATTCTAACTTCAAGTTCTTTCAAAATTCCAGAATGACTGTCATTCTGTCTTAAGCATTTATGTATATTGAGTCTATCCAGACCTATGAATTTGGAATGCCTCTAGGCTAACTTATTTTTTCTGGTTATCTAAAGACCTAGACAGAGTAAACAAATCACAAGCAGATTTAGAGATACAATAAAAAGTAAATGCCCATTTTTTACTTACATGACTATAATAACAACTGCACAAAAAAATATTTCTCTACAATCTAGCTTACCCCCCCATAAAAAATTACCCTTGTCCTGAGAAAGCTTTTCCTCCTGGCGTTGGTGGTGTGGTTTGTAAGGTGCTGCTCCCTGATTGAGTCCGTCAGCCACAAAACCATCCAGAAAAGATAAGGAAGCATCTACCTATATTAAAAGGAAGCAAAAATTAGGAATTTTTTACATGCATACAAATAATTTTAGCCCATATATACTAAAAAATGAAAAATTTAGGTAAAAAATCTCAGAAGCTTCAATTCTACGTGCTACCCAGGGAAGCAGATGTGGCTCATGTGATTGGGCTCCTGTCTACCATATAGGAGGTCCAAGGTTCGATTCCCCAGGCCTCCTGGTGAAAAGCAAGCTGGCTTGCGCAATGAGCTGGCCCCACACGGAGTACTGGCACAGCAAGATGATGCAACAAAAGGAAACACAGACGAGAGACAATGAGAGATGCAGCAAATCAGGGAGCTGAGGTGGTGCAAGAGATTGAGCAGCCTCTCTCCACTCCAGAAGGTCCTGGTGCCGCCTAAAGAGAAGACTAGCAGACACAGAAGAACACACAGAGAGCAGATAGCCAGCACAAAATTACGAGGGCTAGGTGGGGGGCAGGGGGAATAAACAAATAAATCTTTAAAAAAAAAAAAAAAAAAGTGCTACCCAACTCTATAATCAACACCTATAATCAAATGACCTAGCTAAGAAAAATGATGTGTCATTTTCAGTTATTAATTTTACTGCATTGTGGAACACATTTTTAAGTACCCAATATTTAAGTTATCATGTTAGGTGCTATGGTTGAGACAAAGGAAGACACAGTTCTTACCCATACAGAACTTGTAGTCTACTAGTAAGAGACCAGACACATACACTATGAAATATCGTGGTTGTAGCAGTTTGATATTGTTTATGAATTCCAAAAATAGATATTGGATTATGTTTGTAAACTGGTCTGTTGGAGGTTTCACTTTTACTTGATTAAATTATGATTAGGGCTTTGATTGGACCACGTCAGTAGGGCACTGAGTCCCCGCCCTTTGGTGGATGGAGATTCAGATAAAAGACATGGCAAAGGACAGAGTTTGGAGTTTTGAGTTGCAGCCTGGGAAATAAGCATACAGAGTAGCAGAGTAGCTGAGCTCAGAAAGAATCGAGCCCCGGGGAAAGAGACAGAGGCGGTCACCTGATAGTCTACAGCTTGCCTTGAGGAGAGAGGCAAAGCCTAGAAAGCCTCATAGTCTATAGCTGACCTTGCACAGAAAACAGAGGAGCTGAACCCAGAGAGAAATGAGCCCCGGGAAGAGAGGAACCCAGGAAGCCTGAACCCTGGCAGACATCTTGTTCCAACACATGGCAATAGACTTTGGTGAGGGAAGTAACTTACACTTTATGGCCTGGTAACTGTAAGCTTCTACCCCAAATAAATACTCTTTATAAAAACCAACCAGGGGGGCGGCTGTGGCTCAATCAGTAGGGCTCCCGTTTACCATGTGGGAGACCCCGGGTTCGGTTCCCGGGGCCTCCTGGTGAGGGCGGGCCCGCCCGCACGGCGTGGTTGGCTGGCCCAGCGAGCACGAGCAGCAAAGGGGGGATAAATGAATAAATAAATAAAATCTTAAAAAAAAAAAAAAAACAACCAATTTCTGGTATTTTGTATCAGCATCCTTTGGCTGACTAATACAGTGGTCTTTATTAGTTTCCTATTGCTGGGAGCTGAAATCAAGGAGTTGGCATTGCTGGTTCCTTCTGGAGGTTCCAGGGGAGAATCTTTCTCTCTCTCTTCCACCTTTCAGAGGCTGTCAGCATTCGTAGGTGTATTAGTAAGTGTAAGTTACTTCCCTCCCCAAAGTCTGTTGCCATGTGTTAGAGCAAGATGGCTGCCGACGTCTGTAAGGATTCAGGCTTCCTCTTCCTCTTAAAGCTCTATAGTCCCAGCTTCTTCCGATATCAGCTGTAGGCTGGGATAAGTCTCATCTCTCTCCCAGGGCTTGTTTCTCTCCAGGCTCAGCTGCTCTTGCTCTACAAAGCCAGCTGTAAACTATGAGACAAACGGCCCATCTCTCTTCCTGGGGCCTCTGCTGTGTCTAAAGGAACCTTCTCTCTTTCCTCACGTATCTGCTTCTCTTTGTATTTAATTCCTGGGGCTCCAGCATTAAAACTCCAACTTTCTCCTCTGCCATGTCTTCTTCTCTGTGAGTCCCCTCCCACCAAGGAAGCGGGGACTCAACATCCTACTGACGTGGCTCAATCAAAGCCTTAATCATTATTTAATCGAGTAAAAGTGAAACCTCTGATCCAATCCAATCTAATATGCCCAGAGGAACAGACCAGTTCACAAACATTATCCAATATCTATTTTTGGAATTCATAAACTATATCAAACTGCTATACTGGGCTTATGGCCACATCACTCTATTCACTGCTCTGTAATCACATTGCCTTCTCCTCTCTCTCCCTTTTTTAAAGACACTTGTCATTACACTGAGCCCACCTGGATATTCCAGGATAATCTCCCTATCAGAAGATCTTTAACTAAATCATACCTACAAAGTCCATTTTACCACGTAAGGTAATATAGTCACAGGTTCCAGGGATTAGGATACGAATGGGGAAACATTATTTAGTCTAACAGCATCTTCTACCTGAAAATGCTTTTTTAAAAAATTTATGGAAAATTACTTAATTTCAGCAGAAACAGAAAGATACAAGAGAATGATAAAGATTCTTTAGATATGGGGCTGTGTCATTGTTATCTGTTACTGGGGACAAGGGAAAGTGTAGTTAATCACTACAGTTATCCCTTCTACTAGCAGGGGTTAGGGGCACAGTACCTCCACGATCTGGAAAATATGTGTAAAAATTTTTCGCCCTCCCTTTATAACAGAGAAGAAGTTTGAATTTTTCCTTCTTCTTTTTATGGGGTGTTTATTTTTATTGTAAAATTTGGGTTAAGTATTATACAATACTATACACATATTTTATGCATTTCTGAGTTTCTAATCTTTTTCTGTGTTGGCTGCTAGCCTTGGCGTGTCATCTGCAGCTTCTGCAAAACTCCTCAAAAATTCCTGTCCAATTTCTTATGCTGACCAGGAATATATGAAACTCCGATGGGGAAGTTGCAATGTAGAAGCGGTAACTGTAGTTTAATACTACATATAGCAGATTCATTCATGACTTCAAGGAATGCCTATAAATGAAGGCAAGGTCTCTGCCCTTGAGAAGCTATTGAATGAACGAATATTCAAAATGAATACCAACTATGAAAAACTCACTCAGAATTAGTGGGTATACTGCCCATCCTCTCCTCTTTCTCAACTACATGACACCTAAGACAGCAATTTCGATTTCCCAACTTTGTGACATCTAATATATAGCAGTTCGAACAAATCTCGTTTTTCTTTGGAAGTTTTCTGATCATACAAATCTGTGGGTGAGAATGCTAGGAAGTAAGAGGGAGAGGAATACCGAGGATTTGGGGTTAAAAAGGCTGGTAGCTAAAAGCAGAATGGTAAAAAATTACATACTAGATAGACAAAATAAAATGGAGGCCATTTTTTTCCATTCTCACAGAAGACAGAGTAAGAATAAAATGATTTATATTACAGAAATTCAGAGGGGATCAAATAAATTCCTGAATTATTATATATTAAAAGAGATTGTCAGAGAATATAAATCACTTCACAGCAGTTCTCCAGAAGAGATACTTTTCCACTAATTTAGGATCAGGACTGAATGGAAGCTCTCAAACTATCTATCAGATTAATCTGAGGAAACCTCCAACCTTCATCTTGAACTACAGAAACTACATATATATATATATATATATATATATATATATATATATATATATATATTTTTTTTTTAGGTACTGGGGACCAGGGATTGAACCCAGGATCTTGTATGTTAGAAGACAGTGCTCAACCACTGAGCCACACTGGCTTCCTTGAGTTAGTTTTATTGTTTGTTTTTGTTTTTTCAGGAGGCCCAGGAATGGAACCTGGGCCCTCTCATGTGGGAAGCAGGTGCTCAGCCAATTGAGCCACTCCACTCCCCACTATATTTTGATATATTCCTGATTTATCATAAATGCAAGCATTACTCTACATTAAAGAAAATGCAATTTTTGAAAGATGAAACACAGATGTCTTACCACCATGTCTTCACAACTCTTATCAACTGGAAGCAAGCTCTTCATAAGTTCCACATTCTCACGCAAATGTTTTAATTCAAAGGCATGCTGTCTCATATAAGTATCCAAAGATACAGTAAATTCCTGGATTAATTTCTCAACCATGTTAGAAGAATGTGCTAGGGGTGTCAACTTGGTCACAGCAGCTATTAACCATGTTTTGGTTTCCGAAGAAATGGAGTTATTCATAAGTAACTTGTAGAGTTTGGTTATAATCTCCTCTGGCATTTCCTTATCTACAAGATAGGAATACTCTCCTAACACCTACAAATAAAACAGAGATGTTTATATATACAAGTATGAAATTATGCAGCAAACTACACTAGGAAATATAAACAAAGTAGATATTCCTGGAATGAATTTATACTAAGTTAAAAATACTCTCACGGTGAAGGAATTTAATTAATTAATTAATTAACTGATACTTCATTGAGTGTACAAATCTTTCTGGAATAGAATTTATGGAATATTTTCCTATTTCTGGTGGAATACTGACACCAGCAAGGGAAAAAAAAGAGGAGATGGGGAAAGGGCAAGGAAAGAATTCATAACTAGTAATAAGAAGGAGAAAAGAAGGAAGAACAAATAGGGCTAAATGACAATTCTTAAATAGCAGGATAATTTTTAGAGTGGTATAATAAAAGATGAAGGGTAGCTCCAGAGGGAGCAGATAACTTAAATCCCAGTTCAAAAACCAATGGCCAGAGCTTCCATGATTGAGAAAATACATTGCTGTGCTGGGTGGTGCATTATGACTCCATATATTCACACCCATGTATGATTCCTCTCCCCTTAAATGTGGGTAAAATCTGTGACTTGCTCCTAGTCACATAAAATACACAAAGGTAACAGGATATACATGATCACATGTGATTATATTACACAAAATTGTAACTTTTGTCTTGCAAAGACTCTCTCCCTTACTGACTTTGATGAAGCCAAGTGGCTATGTTGAGAGGCTCACATGGCAAAGAAGCTAAGGGCGGTCTCTCCAGCAAACAGCCAGCAAGAAACTGAAACTTTCAGTCCTACAACTGCAAGGAAATGAATTCTGCCAATAACGACATGAGCTTGGAAATGGATCCTTCCTCAGCCAACACCTTGATTGTAGCCTTGTGAGACCCAAAGCAAGAACCCAACTAAGCCATGTCTTTTCTCCTGATCCACAGAAACTGTGAGATAATAAATGTCTGTTATTTTAAGCCACTAAGTTTGTGGTAACATTACAAAACAATAGAAAACTAATGTATCACAGATTTATCAGTATTCAAATATTCAAACTTGAATTCAAATGGAAAACCCAATAAAAGCACTGTAAACACAGATATATAAACAAAGACCCATATTTAAAAGACAAGTGAGATGGCAGAAAGAAAGAATAGACAAGTAAATAGTTAAGTGGCAAAGTAGCCACTGTGAAAGGAGGAGATATATTATGGTAAAATTTGTTTTTTATAGGAAATCGTGCTATAACAAAATCCAGCACTCATTCTTGATTAAAAAAAAATACTCAGAAAAACAGGAAGAGAACTTCCTCAACATGACAAATGGCATATATGAAAGACACAGTGGTAAAAGACTGAAAGAAATTTCCTAAGATCAGGAAAAAGACAAGGATATCACCAGTGCTATCCAACATTTTACTGGAAGTGCTAACCAGAGCAATTTTCCAAGAAAGAAATTAAAACACATCTGTATTAGTCAGCCAAAGGGGTGCTAATGCAAAATACCAGAAATGGGTTAGTCTTCATAAAGGGTATTTATTTGGGGTAGAAGTCCACAGTTACCAGGCCATAAAGCATAAGTTTCTTCCCTCACCAAAGTCCATTGCCACGTGTTGGAGCAAGACAGCTGACGACGTTTGCCAGCGTTCAGGCTTCTTGGGTTCCTCTCTTCCCGGGGCTGTTTCTCTCCTAGCTTAGCTCCTCTGGTTCCACCACAAGGTCAGCTGTAGACTATCAGGTGAACGACTCACTTCTCTTCTCCTGGGGCCTTCTTTCCAACATCAAAACTCCAACATCAAAACTGCTACTCAAAACTGCTGCAACTCTGTTCTTTGTGATACCTTTTATATTTTATTCCCCACCCACTAAGGGGTGGGGCTCAACACCCTAGTGATGTGGCCCAGTCAACACCCTAATCATAACTTAATCACACCCAGATGAACAGATCAGTTTACAAGCATAATCCAATATATACTTTTGGAATTCATAATTACATTAAATTGCCCAATGGCTACAACATCCAAAATTGGAAAGTAACAAGGAAAACAATTCCAATTCACAGATGACATGATCTTATATACAGAATGTATAATCCAGAAGAATCTACAAGAAGCTACTCGAGTTAATAAATGAATTCATCAAGGTAGTGGGGTACAAGATCAATACACAAAAATCAGTAGTGGTTCTATACACCAGCAAGGAACAATCCAAAAAGCAAATCAATAAAACAATTCCATTCACAACTGCAACTAAAAGCATAAAATAGCCAGGAATAAATTTAATCAAAAAAATGTAAAGGACTTATACACGGAAAACTACAAATCATTACTGAAAGAAATTAAAGAAGACCTAAATAAATAGTTATTCTATGCTCATGGATTGGAAGACTTACTATCATTACGATGTCAATAGTACCCAAAGCAATTCACAGACCCAATGCAATCCCCCAAGCAAAATTCCAACAGCTTTCTTCACAGAAATGGAAAAGCTAATCGTCAAATTCATAAGGAAGGGCAAGGGAGCTCAAATAGCCAAAAACATCTTGAAAAAGAAGAATAAAGTTGAAGGACTCACATTTTCCAATTTCAAAATTTATTAAAATCGACAGTAATCAAAACAGTGTGGTACTGGCACAAGGACAGACTTATAGACAAATGGAAAAGAACTGAGAGTACAGAAATAAACCCACACATCCTTGGCTAACTGATTTCTGACAAGGGATCCAAGTCCACTCAATGGGGAAAGAACATTCTCTCAACAAATAGTGCTAAGAAAACTGGATATTGACAGGCCAAGTAATGAAAGTGGACCTCTACTTCAAACGATATACAAAAATTAACTCATAGTAAATTAATGACCTAAATATAACAGCTAAAACTATAGAACTCTTAGAAGAAAATATAGGGAAATACTTTTAGGACCTTGCATTAGACAAGAGAGTCTTAGACTTTACACCAAACGAAAGTACCAGCAACAAAAAATAAAATAGGTAAACTGGACTTCATCAAAATTTAAAACTTTTGTGCATCTTTAAGGACTTATGAAGTGAAAAGACATCAAAATGGGAGAACGTATTTGGAAACCATATATCTGATAAAGGTTTAATATCCAGAATTTATAAAGAACTCCTACAATTCAACAACAAAAAGACAAACAACCCAATTTTAAAATGGGCCAAGGAATTGAATAGACATTTCTCCAAAGAAGATATACAACTGACAAATAAGCACATGGAAAGATGCTCAACGTCATTAGCCATTAGGGAAATGCAAATCAAAAGCACAATGAGCGTGCATCTCATTCTGCAGCACGCTCACGGACCATGCCTCAGACCGTGAGCTTTTCTGTTTCTTTAAATAAACATTTTACTCCCTTAAAAAAAAAGCACAATGAGATACTAGCTCACACCCACTAAAATGACTATTATTAAAAAGAAATGGAAAATAACAACTGTTGGTGAGGATGCAGAGAAATAGGGACCCTGGAACACTGGTAGGAATGTAAAATGGTGCAAATGCTATGAAAAACAGCTTGGTGGTTTCTCTAAAACAGGGGTTCTTAACCATTTTTTGTTCCACGGACCCCTCTGCCAGTCAGGTGAAAACCATGGATTCCTTCTTAGAATGTAGCGGCAGATAGTTTTATGACACTCAACTAGTGTCGGGTCTAACAACTACTGTAATTTCAAAGTATGGATAAGTGTAAGTGACTTTTCAAGATATACAACTGTAATCTAATATGAAATGAATACTACTGCAATTTATTGCATACATTCATAAGTGAAGGAAATGCTAGATTTCAGTTAGAGGTCAGAGAAAATAAATATAATAAGTTGATTTTTTTCTATTCAAGCTCACAGAGCCCCTGAAATCTTTCCACAGACCCCTTTGGGGGTCCCTCGACCCCTGGTTAAGGATCCCTACTCTAAAAGTTAAACATAGAACTAGCAATTCCACTCCTAGATATATATCCAAAAGAACTGAAAGCAGGAACTCAAACAAATATTTGTACACCAATATTCATAGCAGCATTACTCATAATAGTTAAAAGGTAGAAGCAACCAAAATGTCCATCAACAGATGAATGGATAAAGAAAATGTGGTATCCGCATAAAAGGAAATATTATTCAGCCTTAAAAAGGAATGAAATTCTGATACATGCCACTACATGAACAGACCTTAATGTTGAGTGAAATAAGTCCAAAGGGACATATATGATTCCAATTACATGAAATAGCTAGAATATGCAGACTCATAGAGACAAAGTAGAGTACAGGTTACCAAGGTCAGGGGGAAGGAAGAATGGGGAGTTAACGCATAATGGGTGTATGGTTTCTGTTCAAGGAGATGGGGAAGTGCTGGTAATAGATGGTGGTGAAGGTAGCGCAACACTGTGAATGTAATTAATCCCAATGAACAGTATGCTTGGGAGTGGTTGACATGAGGAAGTTTAAGTTATACTTATGTAAAACAGAGCTATAAAAATTAAGATTTAAACTTTGCTCACCCAACTCATAACTTGAATAAATCTCTGTGGATAGAACACATTTTCCACATCTAGTAAAGTGAGGTAAGACTGAACTGCATAGAGTTTCAGTTGTTGATCTTCTATTTCATCATCAAAACCTACAAAGAAATTGATATACTATTTTAATTTCCACTAAATTGTAAGGACTCTGTAATAAAAACATTTAATTTAAATTTTTTACAGAATGCAATAGTTTACTAACCTTCTGCTAGCAGTCTCAGAAAGTTATTGGAAATATCAGGATGTATTACATCTCCGCCCACTGAAAACACAGCATTCATTGTCTGAATAAACCATGCATTATCAGGAGCATATGTGTCCATAATGTTAAGAACAAGCACACTTCCAAGAACCACTTATTAAAATTATCCTTTCTACAGCAACATTTTCTGTAGAAATTCATCCTAGTATGCGCGTTTCACATTTAACTTCTGACAATAATTGTCTATATCCCAGTTTTATTTAATAGGTGCTCAATAAAGGCTTATTTAATTCAATTGAATAAACTGAGTTAATGTCACCTTACCTAGCACCATGCCTAGTACATACTATACCATGAAATAAATTAAAGAAATGAATGAACTAACTAGGAATTAATAAATAATGGAAAATTATATACACTTCAGAAAGGGTAAATATGATGTCTACTTGAACAAGCTGTTTAACCTCTTTTCTAATGTTCCTTTTCAATTCTAAAATTCTATCATTTTACTGGCCAGAGCTATAACAATGGCTAGGGCAAAACTATGTATCTTTTTTTTTTTTTTTTAAAGATTTATTTATTTACTTTATCCATTTTAAACTCCCCCTTCCCCATTTTGCTGTTTTGTGTCCATCTGCTGGGCAATTCTCTGTGTCTGTTTCCTGCCATCTCTTTTCATCCTCCTCCTCCAGTCTTCACCAGGATTCGATCCTGGAGACCTCTGATGTAGGAGAGAGGTGTTCTGCCACCTGCGCCACCTGGGTTCCTGGTTTTCAGAGCTTTAGGAGCATCTCGTCTTGTCTCTCCCTTACGTCTCTCTCCGGTTATGTCATCATCTTGCTGCATGGCTCCCGGGGCCTGGAGGCTCACCGGCACACAGAGCCTGGCAGCCCATGCGCCTATATATATATATTTTTTATTTTACCAGGAGGTCCCGGGGATTGAACCCAGATTCCTCCATATGGCAGACGGACGCCCAACCATTTGAGCCACATCCGCCCCCAAAACTATGTATCTTAAGAAATTTCCAAGATAATTTGACCGATATTATTCATGCATTTCTTAGATTTAAACAACAGATGTTTTTAAAAGAATGAAACGTCTTTGTGACCTAGTAAAATCCCTGAGTTTAAAAAAAAAAAACAAATGTGAAAGAAAGTAACATGTGAACAGATCCCACTGCTTTACTGTGACAATTTCCTTTATCTTCTTGATCATAATACAGACCAACTGAATGAAAAGAATCAGGAAAAAAGGCAACCCCTTAGAGGTCTACACAAACTTCTGTTTTTGACAACAAGAGAAGCTTGAAAATCAGGAATGGAAGTTATTGTATGGTTAAGACGCAAGTGACCATGTCTCTCCAATCTTTTTATAGTTGTTATATAATTCAAGTTATTTTATGACTCATGGTCCCAACAAAGGATATTTCTCAGCCAGCTCAGCTATTTTACCAACCAAATTGACGATGATATATTCTTCTTTGCTCTGACGTAAATATTCAAGCATTTTATGGACAATAACTGTTATATTTTGTGCATTAGTAATTCTGTAAAGAAGTTCCAAAGTCTATTTAAGAGAAATAAAACAGCATTATAAATTTATTCATAACAACACCAATACATTTAGTAACATATAGGTTTATAATACAGTTTATTCTTCCACTTTTATGTAGAACGTCTACTGGGCAGTCAGTTAATAGGCACTCTTTTCAAGAAATGCAAATTTTAATATTAACTAAGATAAAATTTAAGAAGGGTAAACTTATTGTCAAAAATGATAGTTAACAGTAATATAATAATTTTGCAGCAATAGCTAAGAAGATATTATATCAATTCTAAGAGACAACTATAGGGGGGTTAAGGGAGTATGGAATTTTTCCTTTTGGAGTAATGAAAATGTTCTAAAATTGACTGAGATGATGACAACACAACTCTGCAATAAAAGAGAGAGCCACGAGGTGTACATTTTGAACAGACTACACAAAACATGGGACTGTATGGAATCCAATGGTGGTCGATGAACTGTGGTTTACAGGAGAAATACGTGAACGTTTTCTCATGAACTGTAACAAATGTATAACACTAATACAAGGTGTTAATAATCAGGTGGGTTGGGAGAAAACACAACAAATATAAGATATGGGCTACGATTAGTAGTAATTTTTTTTTAGTAGTAATATTTTGACGATGCTATTTCATAGTTTCTAACAAAAGTTTCACAACAATGTGAAACTTGCAAGGTGTTGGTAGTGGGGTGATGTATGGAAGCCCTGTTTATTTTGTAACTTTTACTATATACTTATTGTTTATGTATGCTCTTGTATGGATGATATACCTCAATAAAATTTTATTTAAAAAGAACAGAAGTTACTTAAAATTTTTTAAAATTCCTGTCAAAAAAATGAATTATGATCAATTCCAAAGCCTAAAAACCTTCTACTGATATAATGAAAACCTAAAATTACAAAGTTTGTAATATTTTCTAAAACTATAACACCTTTTGAAACTTATATTATTTGTGCCTGTGTATGTATGTATGTGTGTGTGCATGTTTATATCTAAAATCCATGGGGTTTGGCAAGTCTGAATGCTACAGGGAAGGCCACAAGTAAGGAATTTGATGGTGATATTGAATTCCCCAGAAAAAGTCACAAGTTGGGAACTCTGATGAAGGTGACGATGAATTCCCCAGGAGAAGCTGGCTGGCTAAAGTAGATGCCCTTCTTTCTGACCGTAAAATCATCAGTTCTCCCTGTAAGGCCTACAGCAGATTGGATGAGACTTCTCTCACTGATGAAGGCAATCTCCTTTGTTGACTGCAGATGTACTAAGCCATGGATATAATCAACTGGCTAATGATTTAAGTCCACAAAATATCCTCTCAGTTAGCATCAGGCCAGTGCTTGCTTGACCAAACAACTGTACCTCATAATCTATCCAGGTTGACACATGAAATTAACCATCACAAGGCCATGTGCCCTTAACTGCCAAATCCACTCAAGTGCTGTTTTCTTTTGTTCAAGGAGTATGGGAAATACAGTTTGAAAGACTAAGGCCTCAGATTAAGGTTGTAAAAAATACCATAGCTCCCAGAAATCAATATGAAACCTAGGGGAATACTGAGAAAGCATCATTTACTGGTATTTTAAGATCAACAATACTAGCTCCAAGAGAATGTCGACACTCATTCAAAATATTTTTAGAGCTCTTTCTCAGGTTTCCATCCTTATAGCCAGTACTTCAAGTACAAAGGATAACATATTTTGAAAGATTAAAAAAAACTATTTTAGTTAATCCTTAACTCCATTTAGAATCAATATATACATAGGTCTCCCTCAACAATAGCTTTAATTTATGGAGCTGCTTCAGACATGCTCCCTGTAGACTCCAAACTATATGCTATATAGTTTTAAATAATTGGCACCAAATTCATTTCCTATGCTAAGACCATGAAACTGATCATTTCTAGGATTGAATGGGGTATTATATTAGGAACTGCATAGTTACAGGTCTTTTCTATTCAGCTTTTGTAGCTCCTTGTTGCCTTCCCTCTCTCCCTTTCTAAGAGAGAGGTAATATGACCTAGTAAAAGGGAATCCCAGCCTTAAGCAACAGGTCACTCCACTGCCCAAGGACTAAAGTTGCTTCCATATTGTCATTGATGGAAGTTAGAAGTGTCAATGGCACGGAGGAGACAATACTGTAGCACCTTCTTTGGATACCACTGATACCCAGTACCTTCCCTAAAGAAATCAAACTACTTTTCTCACTGCAGGAAATAGACCACTACAGGAAATGGAGAAAATTGACTCTCATTTTAAAATGAGACCAATAATTAAATAGAACAATAAGAAAATTGTACCTAAGTCAGATTTTGTTCAACTTAGTAGTCAACTATGCAAAGAAAACACATGCTCTCTCTCTGTTCTTTGATCTTTCCTTAAAATGGAAGGACCATATTTTTGTTACTGTCCTATGACTCCTCCTTTTTTCTACAAGGACTACACATAGTAATTAGTATATGTGAAAACTTTCCAGGCAGGTGACAATTTTTAGAATATTAAAAATATGAAGACAAAACAATTATATATGTATGAAAACAATTTCTCAAAAATACTTTATTTCAAAAATAAAATGTTGCAAATATTCTCGCTGACCTGATTTTGTGATAATCAGGGTAGGCTAAACATTCGCCATATTAGAAACCATGCATGTGTCCCCAGACCTAGTTTTTCTCCCTAGATCTGGTTTTTAGAATGCTGGTGATAAACTAAGCCTGATTTATTATATGACCATCCTGTATAGGAAAAGACTGTAACTTTGGGTATCTTTGGTCAACCTTAAGAGATATAGCAAGGGGACAGATGTGGCTTGGGTGGTTGGGCTTCCGTCTCCCATATGGGGGGACCTGGGTTCAATCCCCGGGACCTACTGGTAAAATAAAAAAAAGAAAAATACAGAAGGCGTGTGGGCCACCAGGTCCCATGCGTGGGGTGTGCCGTCAGTCCCCGCAAGCCACGCAGCAAGATGATGACATAACAGGAGAGTGACACAAGGGAGAGCCAAGACAAGACGCACTGAAAAACCAGGAATTAAGGTGGTGCAGATGGTAGGATACCTTTCTCCCACATCGGAGATTCCGAGGATCGAATCCCAGTGAAGACAGGAGGAGAAGCATGAGAAGACAGGGCAGGAAATGGACACAGAGAGTTGCCCAGTGAATGGACACAGAAACAGCAAAAAAAAAAAAGGGGGGGGGGGAATGGATAAAAGTAAATAAACAAATCCTTAAAAAAAATGTATAGGGGAGGAAGATTTGCACTATAGCTAGTAGTAATACTTTGGCAATGCTCTTTCATGATTTGTTAACAAATGTTTCACAACAATGCAGGGTGTCTGGGGGTGGGGGTTGAAGTGTGGGAGCCCTGTATGTTATGCATGTTTGTTTTGTAAGTTCACAATGTTTACTGAACACTTATAGTTTACGTATGTTCATGTATGAATGATATACTTCAATAAATTGTTTAAAAAACAAATAAATAAAATGCCTCTAAATTTCAAAATTGATAATTTTATCTTTTAAAATTTACAATTTCTTAATGTGATATACTATTCTCTCAATAAACTCCCCTACTTTTAACTCATTGCTTTTAAAATATTTAGTAGGTTCTTGTTTTTTAATCTTTATTATTTTTAAAATCAGAAATAAAACTTTTCAAGCCCCTTAAGTCCCATGTACTATTTTAAATAAAGGTACAGAGTAATTTCTCCACAGGCAATTAATAGAAATGTTATATAGAAGCCCAAGTAGATACTGAAGCAATTTTACAAAAGGAAAAAGTTGAAAATTTAAGTAAATTATGCATCTTTCCTTCCAAAAATGTCCAAATTACTTATGGATATCTTCATTAATTCTTTCCACATTCCTATATATTTAATGGGGGAATACATTAACCCATTTTACAAATATTAAAGACTATAATAGAAAAATATTAATCATCTTAAATTATACCTTAATCGTATAGTACTAAGAATATATCTTAAATTCTACAAATTGAAAGACTTGGGAATAGAATTCAGGTTTCCTATCAGTATAATGCTCTGACCAAAAAGCTATCAAAGAACCCATATAGATAAATGGACATAATCCCTCCAATTCATAATTTAAGAACATTCCTGTGAACACAGATATAATTTTTAGAAAAGTTCTTTAAAATTTAATAAAACTTTAATAAAAAAAATAAAATGCATTCAAAAGTTAAAACACAGGGAAGCAGGTGTGGCTCAACCAGTTGGGCACCTGCCTACCACAAGAGAGGTCCCAGGTTCAGGTCCCCATGCCTCCTAAAGAAGACAAACAGACGCTGCACCTGCCACATCAAGCTGCCTAAATGAGCAGATGCCACAAGCCAGCAGATGCTGTAGCCTGTGGGGAGCAGATGTGGCTCAGGCCATTGGGCACTCGCCTCCCATATGGGAGGTCCTGGGTTCGATTCCCGGTGCCTCCTGGAAAAGGCAAGCAAATAATGAGCAGACAGATGAGAGAACCATCTGGGGGAGTGGGAGGATTTAAAAATAAATAAATAAATAAATCTTAAAAAAAAAAAAAAAAGTTAAAACACATACACACACACATGCACATATACACACTGCCCAGCACTTTGAATCTTCCTCATACCAATAAAAAGTTTAAAGGTTGTAACACTTCACATTCACTATTCAAAGTAACAGTTACCTCTCTTTTAATAATGGGATCAGGATGGTCTAAGCATTCAATTATTGTCATCTGATGTTGAAGAGCCAGACTGGGATCCTGTTGGATAACATAGGTAAGAGCCTTCAGTCCTAGAAATAAAGATTATTACTTTATACAAAGTGACTTAAAACATATACTCAGCAATCTCAAGAACTCCCTTTATAAATTTTGCCAAAATAATCAATCATCTTACCCAAATATTTTAGATTTATTTTAGGTGACAGAACAAATTTTCCAATGCACTTGGCAGCCTTCTCAAGTAATTCCGATTTTGGATAAATAGAATAAACTGTATGCACACATTCGAACAAAATAGCTAGAGAAAGAAAGTATAAAAATGACATGAATCATGTTAAAGCATAATAAAAAACATCCGTGTAGAACTCATAATAAATCAAACTAATGGAAGGTCAGTTTTGTTAAAAATCTTACTTATGGAAAATTTTAAAGAAATGAATTTTACTGTTTTCAGGCTTATAGTTATTAGATTATTACAGTATATTTTAAAGAGAATTATATTTACTAATAGATAAAAATGATACATTCATTCATGCAACAAGGATTTACTGAACACCTCCCATGTGCCAGGCATTGTTCTAGTACTGTGGATACAGCAATGAACAAAACAGACAAAAAACTCTGCCCTTGAGGAGCTCACATTCTAACAGACACATAAATAGTATATACTTATTGTTTCTGTGTAAATAGATATTTCCAACTCCTTGAATACTTTAAAATAGCTTATTCATAAACAGTTTCTAGAACTTATACACAGAGATTGATGTAATATATTTCAATATAATCACCTAAAGATGCGCTAACATTTAGCTGAAAATTAGGGCCACTACTCAAAAATATTCAAGCCACTTCTTTAAAATTAACTTCAAAGCATACAGAAAAATCTTTGAACACCTTAGTAGTGTTCAAGTGTGACTTTCCGATATAATGAAATTTCTGATTAATAGATGATCAAAGTGGGCACTAAAATTTTTTTCTCAAACAATTGTAAAAAGCATAAGTCAAGGAGTTGGAGCTTTGCTATGATTAAGTATCACTGAAACACCATTAACTCCTGTATGTCCTTTGCAATCACGGTATTAGAAGTGAAACACAGCAAAGGCCTAGAATCAGCAAGCTCAAAAACAGTTCTACTGTATATTGAAGCATATCAAGTGTCCTTGATAAAATCACTCCTTCTCTCTTTCCAAAAGCTTAAAAAATAAAAACCAGACTTCTTTATGTACAAGATATATACTGAAGGTTCCACTAGCCATGTTTTATACTGTTGTTCGTTGCCTATCAATTAATACACAGATAAATTTTGTGGAAAAATCTTTATAAATCCCATTCGAGAAAGAGAAAGAAAAAAAAAGAATTCAGAAATGATTTCCCTTGCAGAAGGGAACTTTAATTAAAGAACAACTACAAAGTTCGTTAATTGGACCTAAAGATACTTTGTATATTTAGATGTGCTGCAAAATGTCTTTACTACATGCTGTGAATAAAGTTTACTTGATGACTTGAACTAAGTAAACTAAACAAAAAGCTTTAGTCAATCAACTAATTAACTACAGCAGGAATAGGCAAACTACAGCCAAATCCAGCCCATGAACTTGTTTTGTACAGCCTGGTAAAATAAAAATGGTTTTCTACATTTTTAAAAGGTCATAAAACAAAACAAAAAAGAATATGCAACAGAGACCTATGAGGTCCACAAAGCCTAAAATATTCATTATCTGGCTCTCCTTCTAAAAAAATTTTTTTTTGCTGAATCCTCAACAAGAGACCCATAAGAATATGAAGGGGAGTGGATGTGGCTCAAGCAGTTGAGCGTCTGCTTCCCACATGGGAGGTTCCAGGTTCTGTTCCTGGTGCCTCCTAAAAACAAGCAAACAAAAGAAAAAAACAAAAGAAAAAACAAACAAGCAAACAAAAGGAAAAACCAACTCAGGGAGCCTATGTAGCTCAGTGGTTGAGCACTGTCTTCCTACATACGAGGTCCCAGGTTCAATCCCTGGCCCTGATACCTCAAAAAAAAGGAAAGAAAATGAGGATGCTCCATTTTCTATCATAACTGACAAATTTAAGGAAGGAAGGAAAGGAAAGGCAAGGAAAAGGAAAGAGAGAGAGGGAGGGAGGAAGAAAAGAAAGAAAATGAGGATGCTCCATTTTCTATCATAACTGACAAATTTCTTTTCATGGTTTCCTGACATTCAGAATTCACTTGCTATAAAATTGTTTTACTAACAAGAGCTTATTTCTACCCATTTAACATGCAAACCTTTACATTTAAACTTGCACAAGATTTCTGGGAAAGTGATACAAGAAAAATTAGTTTAAAACTGCATTTAATATTAATCTCCTTAGACATAAATGAATTGAACATGAATTTACTGGATTTTTTAATTGTTCACCTGCCTAAAACCGAATCTCTTTATTTCCCAACTTTACAAAAATCTAAGTATAATTCCATAATTGAAACAGTAGCCACTCTATATTCTCTTTGCAGTTTTTAAAATAGAAGTGCTTCTGATGATTTCTTAAGCTTATAACTGAAATTTGGAGCTTTACTTACTCTTCAGGTCACCAAAATATCATCAAGCAAAAATTACTAAACTAATAATCAATAATGCCCTAACATTCACGATACTGTAAATATTATCAATGGTATTCTAGGTTGGATTATGTTCAAACAAAACTTGAAGAAGTGTGTGCTTAGTTTCTTAAGGAATTGCCAAACTGTGTTCAAGAGTGGCTGGACATCCTACATTCCTACCAGCAAAGTATGAGAGATCTGGTTTCTCCACATCCTTGTCAACATTTAGTGTTGTCATTATTTTTTATTTAGCTGTTCGAGTATGTGTGTAGTGAACATCTTGTAGCTTTAATTTGCCTTTCCTAATGACTAATGATGTTCAACATCTTTTCACATGCTTATTTGCCATCTGAATATTCTTTGCAGTGATTTATCTTTTCCTTTTTCCCATTTTCAAATTGGATTTTTTTTTAATAGTTGAGTTTTAAGAGTTCTTTATTCTAGATATTAGTCCATGATCAGATATGTGGTTTGTAAATATTTTTCTCCCAGTCTGCAGCTTGTCTTTTCCTCCTCTTGGGTCTTTCAGAGACCAAGAGTTTTAATTTTGATGGAGACCAATTTCATTCTTTTTCTTTTAGAGATTGTGCTTTTGGTATGTCTAAGAACTCTTTGCCAAACTCTAGGTCTTGATGATTTTCTCCTATGTTACCTTATAAAAGTTTTAGTTTGGTTTTCCTTTAATCTATGATCCTTTTAAGCTAACTTTTGAATAAGATGTGAAGTTTATAAGGGTTGAAGTTTATTTTTTTGCTTATAGATATAAAATTGCTCCAGCACCATTTGTTGAAAAGACTATCTATCCTTCCTCCACTGAATTGCTTTTGCACATGTCAAAAATCAGTTGGCTGTACTTGTGTGCGGCTATTTCTGGATCCTCTATTACATTGATCTATGTGTCTATCCCTTCACCATTATCACAGTCTAACTGTAGCTATACAGCAAGTCTTGAAAACAGATAGACTGATTCCTCCCATTTTATTCTTTTTCAAAGCTGTTCTAACTACTCTAGTTTCTTTGCTTTTCTAGATTAGTCTTGTCTATATCTCCAAAAAGTCTTGCTGGGATTTTGATAGAAATCACATTAAACATATATCAATTTTGGAGAACTGACATCTTGACTAAATCGTATCTTCCAATCCATGAACACAGTATGTCTCCCAACTTATTTAGATCTTCTTTGATTTATTTTCTAAGTGTTTTTTATACTTTTAGGCATACAAATCTGATATACATATTGGTAGATTTACAATAAGTGTTTTGTTTTTTTGGTTTGCTTGTGGTTTTGAGTAATTATCATTTGTATTATATTTTAATTTCACTTTGCTGTTAGAAATGCAATTGATTTTTGTATGTTGATCTTGTATCCTACAACCTTGCTAACTCACTTCCTTTGGATTTTCTATATTTTTTTCTATTCAATCTGTGTCCCTTTTAATTCCTTTTCTTGCCAATACTCTGCTGAATAACAATGGTGAGAGTGGACATCCTTGCCTTGTTCCCAATCTTAGAAGGAAAGCATTCAGTCTTTCACCATGAAGTATGATATTAGCTGTAGCTATCTTGTAGATATTCCTTACTAACTGAGGAAGTTCACCCTCTAGTCCCAGTTTGCTCAGTTTTATCATGAATAGGTACTAAATTCTGTCAAATGATTTTTCTGCATCAATTGATCTATGTGTCTATGTGAATTTTCCTTCTTTTGTCCCTTAATATGGCAGATGACAGGCTTGATTTCTGAATATTGAACCCAGATGAAATAAACTCCGTTTGGTCGTGGTGTGCAACTCTTGTAATATCTTGTGGAGTTCTATTTGCTAATTGTCTCGGTTTGCCAAGCTGCCACAACAAATACCACATAATGGGTTGGCTTAAACAACAGGAATTTATTGGCTTATGGTTTCAGAGGCTAAAAGGCTTACTTCCTCCCAAGGTTGGTAGTATTCTGGCTGGCTGGTAAGCCTTGGGTGCCTTGGCTTCCCCATCACATGGCAACATCCTCTCCTTTCTATTTTTGGTTTCACTCACTTCTTGCTTTTCCCCACAGTTTTCTCTTTATAAGGGCACAGGTAATAGGACTAAGACCCATCCTGATTCAAGTGGCCACACCTTAACTATCAATAACATCTTCAAAAGGTCCTATTAACATAGGTCTGAACACACAAAAATGGGACCAAGATTAAGAACATGCTTTTTCTGGAGGTACATAATTTAATCTACCTTACAAATATTTTGTTAAAATTTTTTGCATCTATATATAAATGAGGAACATTGGTCTCTAGTTTTTTATTTTTGTACTGTCTCTGTCTGGTATTGATATTAAGGTAATATTGGGTTCATAAAATGAGTTGGAAAGTGTTCCCTCCTCTTCTATTTTCTGGAAGAAACTCACAGAATTGCTATTAATTCTTCTTTGTTTGATAGAATTCTCTAGTGAAATCACCTGGATCCACAGATTGCTTTTTGGGGAGTCTTTAAGTTATAAATTCAAGTTCTATAATAGTTAAAGGGCTATTTAAATTACCTATTTCATATTGGGTGAGTTGCAATTGTGTGTACTTTTTGAGGAAATGGTCTATTTCCTCTAAATTGTTAAACTTATGTGTAGAGAGTTTATCACCATATTCCCATACTATCTTTTTTTTTTTTTTTAAAGATTTTATTTATTTATTCACTCATCATCCCCCCCCCCGCCACTCGTGCTCGCTGGGCCAGCCAACCACGCCGTGCGGGTGGGCCCGCCCCCACCAGGAGGCCCGGGAACCGAACCCGGGGCCTCCCACATGGTAAACGGGAGCCCCACCGATTGAGCCACAGCCGCTTCCCCCATACTATCTTTTTGATGTCTACAATTTGTAGTGATATACCATTTCACTCCTGGTAACAGTAATTAGTGTCTTCTCTCTTTTCTTCTTCATTAGCATTGCTAAAAGTTTATCAATTTTATCTTTTCAAAAACCAGATTTTGATTGATTTTCTTATCTTCAATTTCATTGATTTCTGCTCTTTATTATTTCCTTTCTACTGTTTGCTCTGGAGTTATTTTGCTTTTCTTTTCCTAGGTTCTTGATGTGGGAGCTTAGGTTATTCATTTGGGACTGTTCCTCTTCCCTAATGTAAGCATTTAGTGTCATAAAGTTCTCTCTCAGCTAAAAATGAATCCCACAAATTTTGATATATTTTCATTTTCATTCGAGTCTATGTATTCTTTTTTTTTCCTTGAGATATCCCCTTTAACCCAAGAATTATTTAGAAGAGTGTTGTTGAGTTTTCAAGTGTTTGGAAAATTTCCCAATATCTTTCAGATACTGATTCCATTATGGTCAGAGAACATATTCTGTATGATTTCAACTCTTTTAAATTTGTTGAAGTGTGTTTTATGGGCCAATATATGATCTACTTTAGTATATGTTTCATGGGCGCTAAAAAAAAGTGCATATTCTGTTGTTGCTTTTGGATGATGTGTTGCTGTTTTGGGGTGTTGTGGCCCATAAATGTCAATGAGATTCTGGTGGTGATGGTGTTATTGTGATCTTCTATAACCTTGCAGATTTTCTGTCTAGCTGTTATATCAATTATTCAGAGAAGGATGTTTAAGTTTCTAACTATAATTGTTGATCTATTTCCCCTTTCAATTCTATCTGTTTTTGACTCACATATTTTACAGCTGTTGTTAATATACATGCGTTTAAGCTGCTATCTTTTTGGTGGACTGGCCCTTTTATCCCTATGTAATGTCCCTCTCTATCCCAGGTAAATTTCTTTGCTCTGAAGTCTACTTTCTCTTATAAAGTCACTCCTGCTTTCTGTTGATTAATGTTTGTAAGGTATATCTTTTTCTACTCTTTTACTTTCAATCTGCCTGTATCATTATATTTGAAGTGAGTTTCTTGTAGACAGCATATAGTTGGGTCATTAAAAAAAAAAATACATTCTGCCAATCTCCATCTTTTAATATGTCTATTACATATTAAATATTTAAAACTATTTATATTTAATGTAATTATTGATATCTTAGGGTTACGTCTGCCATTTTACTTTTTGCTTTCTGTTTGTTCTCTCCATTTTTCAATTGTTTTCTTTTTCTTACTTTGTCAGTTACTTAAACATTTTTTAGATGTTCTAGGTATTACATTATATATATAAAACTGGTGTCAACATTTTCCCAGTTCAAGAGAAATATAGAAATATTATCTGCCTTTACATCATTCGACCCTCCCCCAATTATAATATAAAATTATCTTAAATATTTCCTCAATATACACTGAGAACCATACTAGAGAGTATTAGAAATTTTGGTTCAACTATAAAATATAACCTAGAAAACTCAAGAGGAGAAAAAAAAGTCCATTGTATTTACCCATTATTTTTGTTATTCCTATTGTTCTTCCTTCCTAAGAGTCCAAGATTCCTTCTTTTATCATTTCCTTTTTGTTTAGAGAACTTCCTTTTGCTTTTTTTTTCCAAACAAAAATAATTTAATTAAATAATTTCTTTGCATTGTTCAAAACATTAATCAAGCCATTATCTATTAAGACTTATTTTCTTTACAAAGGAATATAGCCAATCTTGGTTTTTAAAAAAAGCAAACCAGTAAGCTACATTCAAGATTAGATATAATATACAGGCTATACAGCCACATTAGAAATAGTTTCCGCTGCTGTTATTACACAGGTAGCTGCATCCTTCAGCTGAAGCCTGAAGTCTTCAATTTGTTTTATGCATATTGGGTTTTGTTCTATTACTTTGCAGGAGATTGTACTCCCTTGAGTCAGCTGTGTTCATTGGTCAGAATAAATTCCATCATCTGACACCAATCATATTAATCACAGCCTAACTTGAATAAGATAATAGAAAACAAAAATATCTGAATGGTGAACATTGTTTATGTATGCTATTCAATAACATAAGAAGAGATTTGAGATATTTTTATGAATTCAAGATATTGAAACTATCAAAAAGAATAAAATTCTCCTACATGAAACACTTTCTCCTACATGAAACACCTTTCTCCAAAAGGTGTATGGATCAAGTAATACATCTTATACTGATATTCTTAATACCTCTACCCTGAAAGAGTTTAGGTTTCCCCAAGAATTTCCATATGAAGACATCATCTTTGTTATTTCTTTCAGAGAATGAAAGACTTCTGGGATATTTCATGATTGTATTATATAAATACAGCACAAAATTTGGTTTCTAGAATTAAAATTCTTAATTCAATGAGCTAAAAATCACTTTTTCCATGAATAAAATGTTACATTTCAAAATAAAACCTAATAGTTTATAATATGCTCTACATAATAAGCAGCTACTTGTAGTCCCTTTGAGGAAAATTACTTCATACAGTTATATACATATATTTAGATTTTCATTAAGGACCACTGAACGGACAGATTAGACTGAAACCTATGTGATGCTCTTTCTATTTATTTCTAACTGGATGATGTATAGGGTTATAAATAATTGTTCACATACTTACAACTATTTCCATTTTTTTCCAATTAGGACTTGAAGGATGTACTGAGACAAAGTTGGCTTCAATGATCAGGTTATTCCAAGTGTTGGAATTCAAATTGGTACTCTTAGAATTTTATTAACAAACAATATTGTGATTAAAAAGTGATTTTATATCTGAAACTTTGCAACAATAGCACATAGAAATGGGATAAGCTAGATTATTCCTGGGTAGTATTTTCCATAGTCTTTAAGCATCATAAGGTCAACAGAAATATAACCTATTCACAGTGCCATTCACTATTTCTGCAATTTGAAGCAACTCACATGGTTTTAATCCTATATTAACGGCCTCTGATTTTTTTTCATCTTT
This sequence comes from Tolypeutes matacus, assembly GCA_026826555.1. NCBI lineage: Eukaryota > Metazoa > Chordata > Mammalia > Cingulata > Chlamyphoridae > Tolypeutes > Tolypeutes matacus. Next base: position 7,815,303 of record JAKSZT010054395.1, read on the forward strand.
ATGAATGGCAATATTTAGGCATTTTACATGCTTTGTAAAACCATGTCTAAAAACTTTCAATTCCATTCTTTATCTGAGAGGCAAAAATTTACAACTGTCATCAAACATAGAAATGCCTTTCTGAAACACCATATTATATTAATTACTAGCATATACCTGATTCTTAGCCAGAATATGGAGCTGGAGGGCACTATTCTTTCATACTGGAAAACCAATTGCATATTATGATACAGTATGTGCAAATGTATATACTGAAGAACTGCGAAAATTTTAATCAAAATCCACTTTCAGTTTGCTAAACAGTTTCTTGGTGGAACCACTGAGGACATCCTCGTGACCAATCATGAATCTCTTCACAATTATTAGTTCTTATAAAGGCAGTTTTGATTATGGTGATCCAAATAATGCAGTGGTGGCAAGTTGGGTAAAGGCAAAGTTTTACTTTTAGTTTCCCCAAATGCTGTCTCACTTGATTTAGGAGGACTTGGGAATACCCAAGAATTATCTTCCAGGGAACTTCTGCCATTAGAGTTGTGATCCTGAAAGTGTGCACCATGATTAGGAATGGATTTCTCATCATCTGTCCATGATTGCAAAATTGGTTTCTCAGATAATATCTTTATGTCTCCTGGTAACAGGGAAGATGTAGTATGACAAAGCGCTTTGCCATTTGGTGAGAGAGGGGTGTATATTTTGTATATTACAGTAAAATTTGCCAAATTCAGTTTTGTGTTATCTTTTCCAAGGGTCTTCAACACATCCTACTGTGGAGCAGGCTTTCTTGACTGCAGTTGGGATTTTCAGTTTTCTTAGTAGTTCAGCTTGTACTTGAGTCACCAAATGTAAATTAGACATTTCTCTCTGCATTTCCCAGTATGCCTGCTGTATATTATCACTTGAAATGCTTAGTCTTTGGAGATCTCTGTGCTTCAGATTGTCTTCCTGAGATAGATCTATTTGTTTGGATTTTTGTAGCTCTATTTTGAGATCGTTACATACTCTCCTCATCAATTCCAGCACTTGCTCCAACCGTGGATCTTCAAATCACAGCTCAACTCTTCCACCTCCCAGTCAGATGAAGGGGGATTTAAATTCCTCATCACCTGCTAAGTTTCCACTTCTGTCCTTAGCTGGAAGAGTTCTACTTCTTTAGATTGTAGCTGTTCATTCAATACGTTCAAAGATTCAGAGTTGTCTTTATTCCTTTTATCCAATTTGCTCTTCAAATTATCTCTATCAATGCAGAACTCTCGATATGCATGATACACCTTATTTACTTGTTCTCATCCCACAGAACTTGTTTCTTTGCCTAATGGAGATCCTACAGGCTTTTCTTCCAAAAATCTTATTCTTTTTTTTTTTAAAGAAAGATTTCTCTTTTTCTGAAGCCTTAAGTTGTTTTTTGATGTCTTCATATGCAGTGACAAGGGCAATATGTGAAGCAACAGACTCATCTCCTGAGTATACTGAGGCTGGAGTCACTGTATCTCTCCTACAGGCTTTTTCATGATTCAGAATGCAGACATCATCTTCTACTAGTTCATCCATGACAACTGCGAGCAGGTTACATAGAGCTGCCCCCAGGGCCACTGAATTTCGATTTCCTAGCATCTGGAAAAGGACCAAAAACACACAGGGTCGCCAGGGGTCATCACGGGCTTCCGATTTCCTCTCAGACACCGCCAATTCCCCAACGAAGGCAAATGCTCCAGAAGTGCCATGGAAAGATTTACACTTCTTTTGCTTCAGCTGAGCCTACCCCTCGACAGGGACCCAGGAGTTTTTGCCTTTCATTTATGGTAGGTCTGCTGGTAACAGAGTCTTTTAGTGTTCCTTCATCTGAGATTTGCCTTGATTTCCCTGTCATTACTAAAGGATATTTTTGCTGGATATAGAATTCTGAGTTGATGGCTCTTTCCTTTCAGCACTTAGAAAATGTGCCAATTTCCTCTGGCCTCCATGATTCTCATGCAAAATCCACTGTCACACAAATTGGTTTTCCCTGTAGGTAAAGTGTTTTACTCTAGCTGCTTTCAAGAGTTTTTCTTTGTCTTTAGTTTTCAGAAATATACCTGTGATATGTTTTTGCATGGATTTCTTTGGGTTGATCTTGTTTGGGCTTTACTCAGCTTTTTGAATCTGTAGGCTTAAATCTTTTTCCAAATTTGGGAAATTTTCAACCCTTTTTTCTTTGAATACTTTTCAACTTTATCCTCTTTTTCCAATGACACAAATGTTAGAACTTTTGTTATAGTCGCACGGGTCCCTGAAGCACTGGTCTTTCCCCCAGCCCCCTATTTTCCCTTTGTTGTTCGGGTTGGTGCTGATTATTTCCTCTGTCCTCTCCATTCTTCTGTTGAACTCATCCTTTAAGTTGTTTTTATTTTGGTTATTTTGTTTTTCAGTGACAAAATATTGATTAGGTTCACCTTAAATCTTCCATTTCTTTGCTGAGACTTTCTCAATTTTCATTTGTTCCAAGCATATTCATAATTGCCCACTGAATCATTTTTATTTTTTTCAATTCACAGACACACGCTAGAGGCCAGTCCAAACTGGACTATTTATTTTGAGACCCGGCCCTTCCCCACCTACCCCAGAGAAATATAGAGCTGGGAGCCCAAGCCCCATCCATCAAGACTGAACAGAGGAGATAAATTAGTGAACTCCTGTATGAAAACACTGCACGGGAAAAATACAACTATAGAGAGCCAGTGTTGGCATTAGGGTGGGATTTGCATCTTGAACACAGGTACAGAAACTGCCCCCATATTATTATCAGATGATCCCAACATCTGTGTTATCTCAGTGTGGGTATCTTTTCTTATTCAGTTTGAGATCTTCAGGTTCTTGGTATAATGAATGATTTTTCATTGAAACATATGGGGTATTGTGTTGAGACTCCAACTAAATCTTGTGTTTTAGCAGGCCTCCTCTGACACAACTCTGAGGGTAATGGTGGGGGGAGGTAGGAGAAGACCACTTTGTTACTGTGAGGTGGGAGTGGAAGTCTAAGTTCTCACACAGCCTCCTTTGACACCTTGGCGCAAGGGGGTAGGGAGAGGGGATGCTCCTCGTTACTGCTGGGTAGGCTTTTGCTGATACTACCCTGCCTAAAAGAACAAAGATCACCCCATGACTGCTCCCCACATGACACTACAAGGGAGACCTCATTATCACTGAGCAGCTATGAAAGTCCTGAATCTTCAGTAGGCTTCCTGTGAAGCCTAGTGGAGCTTGTTGTTTGTTTTTGTTTTTGTTTTTTTCAGAAGGCACCAGAACCGAACCCGGGATCTCCCACATGGGAGGTGGGAGCTCAATTGCTTGAGCTACCTCCACTCCCTCTATCTACTTTTGATGATCTGTCCATTGTACTTCATTCTACATAGTCATCCAATTTACTTTACTAAAAATGACATTCTCATCTTATCAGTCCCCTGCCCAAAAATCTTCCATGACTTTGGGATTTAGGCAGTATAAAGTCTAAACTCCTTTGGCTGTTATGAAAGTGCCTCTACAATATGACCTTTCCATTGCTCCTCAACAGGAATCCTCTACTGTTCTCTGAAACTGTTTAAAACATCCCCACTTCTGCATCAACTCTGAAATGTCCTCTATCTAGACTCCCCCCCTTCAACCTCTCTTCTATCTATCTACATCCTACCTGTCTTTCAGGGTCCAAATATATCAATAAATCTTATCTGTATTCCTAGTGATCTCTATCTCCTCTGAACTCTTAAAATATTGATTTCCTGTACCACCCATTTGCATTCTGCCTTATATTGTTATTGAATAAGTTATCTTTTCCACTATATTGTAAACTCCTGTAGTAAAATAAAGAACTTGGCTAGTCTTTGTCTCTGGTTCCAAGGGGATAACTTCTAAATCTTTAGAATTTCAGAAGATAGGGTGTCTTTTATTATTCATAGAGAGCCCTAGAGCAGAACTCAATAGTTTATGCCAGGGCTTTGATTCAGGTCATATCAGAAAGACCTTACCAACTCTGGGGAAAGAAAGCAGGGCTGGAGTTCAACCAAGTGGCACTGATTCCATCAGTCATGCCCAGTCCCAGCAAGCTTCCATGATTAATAATATATACTGATTCCACAGTATACCCAGGAGGAAGGTTAGAAATCCAAATCTTAGGCCAAAATCGGTAGAGCTGCAGAAGCAGCTTCCACTGCGTTCTCTCCAAGGTAGAATGTGAAAGAGCCTCCTCCTCTTGGAAGGATGGCTGAACCCTTCTTGCTTGGGATTGGCTCACCCAGCTGTGAGGAAGACCAACAGGAAGAAAATTAAGTAGAGCACAGCTCTCTCCTTTTTTTCTGGCCTTTCTTCCTTTTATAAGATCCGGTTATTTAGGCTGTGGATGGTATGATTTTTAATGCTTAATTTTGGCCTTTGTCACATCCTAGTTCCTTCAGGCTTTTAAGTCTGGCATCTTTTGGCTTTTCTCCTTAGGTTTGCCACACTTAAATTTAAAATTATAAGACCAGGGTTCTCCCTCTGTAAGTGGATTATAAACATTTTCACCAAATCATTAACAATCCTACTTGAGGCCTGACTGCATAGACACCTGGAATTAACAGACAGAGGGTATCCCTGGATCCCAGTCTCTGAAAATGAATTCACTGAAACAGCAACGTACACACCCTTTTATCTTCTGGTGTGTGCGTTGTTGAGCTAGTTGTCTTCCCTACCTAACGAATCATCTTAGTTTTATGATTTGTTCCGCATGTATTATGTTTATTGTAGAAATGTTTATATGTTTTCCATACCAGGGAAAATCATATGTTTAATAAATTGGCTATGACTTTAATATCTATGGACAACTTGTAAAATTTGGAATGTATCATATGTAAAAAGTTTAAAGATACCAAATAAATGCTTTAGTTGTTGACATTAAAAAATAATAATAATAATAATAATAATAATAATAATAATAATAATAATATATACTGATGTGCCAGGAGGGTGATGCATTCTGATTCCACATGGAGAGGACCTGGAAGCTTTGTGTCTGAGATCCTCCCAGACTTCACCCTATACATATCTTCTTCTCGCTTCTTCTGATCTGTATCCTTTTTTACTATAATAAAATATAAAATATAATAAAACTATAATCATAAGTATAATACTTCCCTGAGTTCTGTAAGTCATTCTAGCAAATTATTGAATGTGAGGGGATCATGGGATTCCCCAAAGTTGTACCCAGCTGGTCAGAAATGAGGGTGGCCAAGAAAACCCCGGAGCTTGCAGCTCGTGTCTAAAGGGCAATCTTATGGAGGATTGTTCTTAACCTGTGGAGACCAGGTAGCATCAGAATTGGTGTAGTTGATGTTGGAAGATACTGCAGTTATTATAACTCCTTAAAGATGAAGATTACATCTTATACTTCTTCATATCCTCTACCACACCTTATACAATGCCTTGCACATGGCAAATACTCAATAAATATCTTTCATGTGATTTATTTCTTGATTTAACTCTAAAGTAAGTTATAATAATGGATCTTTTAGAAAAATATGGTTCATAAAATATTAAGACTGAAACCCAATTAGATAACTAATAAAAGAAACTAACTTTCTATTCCTTTAATTCAATTAAAATGCATCAATCATCAATTTAACCCAGTTCCAGATACTGGGGATACAATGGTCAATAAGACAAACATAGTCCCTGCCCTTATGAAGCTTACAATTTAAAATTCACATTCTTAAACAATAAAATAAAGATTTATAAGTTTATTAGGGAATACTCTACTATTGATCTAATCAATATAAACTCTAAACTATATAAATACAAATGTGAAAAAAAGCATAATGAAAAGATAAAGAAAATAAAAAACAACAGAAGCTATAAGGAATGTGTAGAAAGATGAAATACTAGACTGAACGCCTACAAAGAAATAAATTGTTGGTGTTCATTTCAAGCAATCTTAATAAAAGAAGTGGAGAACATAAAAAAATATTCCTCAGGTATACACTATTCTCCAAATCAAAAGGAGCAGATAACAATGGTTGTCTCCAGAAGGGGAACTGGGTGGTGGGTGATACAGGTGGAAGGGAGACTTACTGTTCATTGTATATATACCCTTTTGAATTTTGAACCATGTGCATATATTACCTATTCAAAAAAATAAAAAAATTAAAGCTGAAATGTCAATTATAAAAACAAAATATTAACTTTCGGCAAACAAAAAAAAAAAAGGCAGATTTTTAACTAATTTTAAACAGAATTACTTGAGATCCTTTCAAATCCTTGTCCTGAACACTGATTATATCCCAATGTTATTTTACTTTAGCTGCCTAAAAAGATTCTGACAATTTTCTGGATTTTCTAACAGCTCATAGCCAAACCACCAGACTCAATACAGGTCATCCTTGTCCCTGGCCCCTTGTTCTTCTCAATATATATCAGGAACCTAGAAAATATCAACTGTTTATTATACTACACAGTCATAAGGGCAAGGTCTGTGTCTACTTTAAACTTCCTTTTATCTTCCTGGCATGGAAGAACGCATACATTCAGTAACTCTTTCCTCAATCTGTACCTAGTTTACAAATCCAAGTTTTGTTTCATAGGCATTCAAAAAACTCTAGTTGAACAAATGAATAAACCACTCTTAATGCCTTAATAACCGCTTATACATGCAAAACAAATCTATCCTTCAAAGTTTACTGTCCCAATTCACATCCATGTGCATTACTTTTTCTGCATGAAAGTCATGAATACAATCCTTTCTCCTTATTCCTATTGGGTCTTTGTTAAGCACTTTTGATTTCTGCTAAACTAATTCAATTTCTGCCCTCTAATCTATCCCATACTTCAACAATCCTTGTTCTTAAAGATCCACAGTAGTTTATTATTGTCTGAAAGAACAAGTAATGCTGTTCATCCCCTACTTCATGGCATTTTAACAGATTGAGAAATGATTTTCTCTAATGAGTTATACCTCTCAATGCCTCTTAAACTACTCTTCTTCAAAGCATGCAAAATTCAAACTGCCTCACTTCCATCTTTTAAATATCTCAAAAAAAATCCCAATGTTTTCCACTGAAATTTTCCAGCCTGATGAAAAAGAATAGTTCCTCCTCTGAAGGAACTATTTAAACTTGGGCCTTTTTTTTGGTTACTTTCTCACCTCTCTACCCTCCACCCCCTACTTAATCTTGTCACTAACTTACTTTCCTAAATTGTATACATAACAATAAAAGTTTGTTTCTTCACAAAACAGTATATTATTATTCTACATCTATATATCCTTATTTATATCCTAGTTATCCTTCAGATGTCTTCTTAAATATTATGTTAGGAAAACCTTTCTTGTTCTCCCCCCTCACCTAAAACTAGCTGCTATATTCTCCTTCAGTACCTTGTAATTCTCTTTTGTAACACTTACAATACCTGTCCCTTCTATCTATCTAGTATGTGAACCCAATGACAACACTGTTTTATTCACAGCTGTATTCCAAGTACCTTGCACAGCACCTGGTAAATAACAGAAATGTAATAAATATTTGACAACTAGTTGACTGATTATTTAAGAGCTACTTCAAATATAAACTTTTACAAAACATAGAACAGATCTACCAGATTAACTTCATGCCAATTAGAGGTTTGATAAATGTTTTCAATAAGGAGGCAATTATAATAATGAACTTATGTCAACATTTAGAACAATGCCATAATTTCAAATTATTTCTATTAGTTATTCAATGCTCACATTAAGAGAAATAGCAACAACCCAAAGAATCACCTTAAAAATTAATGTATAAACCTCAATCAGAACTTATAGCATTCTAACACAGATTAAGCTGTGATACTAAAATGCTCATTAGAGTAGCATTTATATGTTACCTACCGTATGTGACATTGTGATTTAACTCGGCTCTTCGTAAGGATTCATCGAGCACATCATACATTAATTCACTTGTCCTGTTCAAAAGATATTTTATTTGCAGTAGAATTATAGTATTCTAACCCAATAAAACATAGTTTTTCAAACTTCTCTCTTTAAAACTGAGGATCTACAGAAGAGAAGTGAAAGAAATTCATTTTATAGTGAAGTTATGCAAATCTCATTTACTGAAGATTTCATTTGCTCTTTTTCATGAGGTGAACTTCCTTTTTTATCAAAGCTGACTAGTTAGTCAATGAAATATACAATAAGTCAATCAACACTTTCCTCAATCTATACCTAATTTAAAAATCAGGGTTTTGTTTGAACACACTACCTTTTATAATTTTTTTTGCAATAAGAAAATTTATTAAGTTACTACAGTAATATCTCTTATATCCAGTTACTCCAGACAGTATATGATCTGCATTTTAACCAGATAGTTTTTTTAAAAGTACTAAAATTGTAGTCTTTTCCTGAATAGCAACTAGGTTCTTCAGTTAAAAAAAAGGAACTTACATTTATATTAATAAAAATAAATTATATTTTGTGGAATTAACAGATTTATACCATTCATTTGTCATTATGGTCACTGATTACACTGATTACACTGATTACCTGGTTAAGGTAGATACTGTAAAAAAATGCAGTGGAACCTTTGTGCTCTGCCTATAAGCCTAAAAGAGAAAAGTCCTCTCCAAAAAGCCAATGTGAAAACTATAGCTTCTTTGCTGGTATTTTTTTATGTTTTGAAATTCGAAGGGCACTAATAGAAAAAAATTACCAGGAATATAGGATATACATAGCAGTTTTTCAGTGAAACTAAGTTGCAAAACAAATAAAAAGATCAAAATAATCCAGGACTATAAATCAGCTATCATGTGTTACATCTCTTTCAGAATATTTCCTTTTTTTTTCAAAAACACAGTTAGAAAATTCAATTTGAATGGCATATACTTTTAATTCTGTCTTGACTGAAGTGAAATATCCAATAACGAGACTCTAGAACTTGAACCATATTCTATAATCCCTTTTCTATTGTATAAGCATTTCTTCCACAAGAAATAACCAAACTACAGACATTAACAATCCTCCTCCTAAAAAATGTGGCAATGCTACCCCTAGATTATAGTCTAGTTTCTCATTTTAAAAGCCAACATCTGGCATAAGACAGTCAAAATTAACCACATGGGGAAGCGGATGTGGCTCAATCGATGGGGCTCCCGTTTACCATATGGGAGGCCCCGGGTTTGATTCCTGGGGCCTCCTGGTGAAGGCAGACAGCCCGCGCGGCACAGTGAGCTGACACAGCAGGATGACCCAACAAAGGGAGACAAGCAGACACAGAAAAAAAACGCACAGCAAATGGACACAGCGAGCACAAGCAGCAAGGGGGGATAAATAAATAAATAAATAAAATCTTAAAAAAAAATTTTAAAAAATTAACCACATGGAATGTGGAAATGTTTGAGGACATGATCAAGCTAAATGTTAATAACCTAAGAAGCATGTAGCTATAAAACATAAGAAAATATTCAAACAATAGATATGAAAGACAATATAGTATCTATAAAATTACTTTTCCAGTAAATTCTTTTAGTTAAAATACTTTCAAGTCCTGTTATAAAATAACTTCTTACATTTTTACTTTGCCACATTGAGCTAATCATGTCTGAAGAAGAATGAGATGCATGTTAATACAAAATCTCATTAAAGAGCTGGACAACAAAGAAAAAACAATCTAAAGTTCTACAACATTAAAAAAAAAAAAAAAGGAGTCCATTCTAGTCATTTAATTGAGTGATAAAGACTATCTTACTCATTTTTTTATGTATTTTCAAAATTCATCCATAAAGCAAAGAAGAAAGATTAATGAATTTAGTAAAGTCACTAAATAACCCACCAACTTCCTGAAAACATATGATGGCATTAAGTTTTTAAGACCAATAAGGTATAATGCTTTACTATGAAATCAACTGTTTTAAATCAGAATTCCAGTAAACTCCAATTGGAGCTCCATGAGAGGATAGCTTGGAGTTATGTAAAATAAAATATCATTAGGACAAACATCTCTAATGCCTATGTCTGCTCCATCACCTCCAATTTTCACTCCAGTTTCAATCAGGAGTTAAGATTCAAATCACAGAAAAACATAAAATAGTAATAACAAGAGTAAAACAGCCCAATTAGCATTGATAAGGAGCTCACTGACATGAAGCTGATGAGGCATTCCTAAGAGCAACAGTCTAGAGTAAGTTCCCTTTGTAAAGCTAGGCTAAAGAATTAGAATATAAATGTATGCTACTGCATAAAAGCAGACCATATCTCATAAAATCAGAACATTAATTAACAAATATTTTCTTAAGAAAGAAACTCGAGCCATGGTTCTTGCTCTCAAAGGAACTAAAATCTAGTTAGACTTGCTCTCAAATAGTTCACACATGCACACACACATACATACAAGAAAATGATAAAGTAAATATAAGTAATTGATGAATCTAGGTAAAGGGTATAAGGGAGTTCTTTGTACTATTCTTGGAACTTTTCCATAAGTTTGAAAAATTACAGCAAAATAAAAAGTTACCAAAAATATATATAGTTGGAAAGATACCCATAAAGAACTTAATATAAGTTATTGGCCAAAAGAGTAATTCAGACAAATGAATTAAGAATGTGAAGTGCTCACATCTGACTACAGCAAGGGTCAGCAAACTACTGCCCACAGGCCTAATCAGAACCATCTCCTCTTTTTATAGTGCTGTCTGCAAGCTAAGAATGGCTTTTACATTTTAAATGATTGGGGAAAATTTTTAAAAAGGAATAATATTTCATGATGTAAAGATTACATGAAATTCATGTTTGCGTGCTCATGCAAAGTTTGTTTGAAACACAGCCACACTCATTTGTTTTCGTGAGATCGTAGTTGCGCTAACACTATAACAGCAGAGTTGAATGAATAGTTGCAAAAGACAACATATGGCCCACAGAGCCTAGAATATTTATTATCTAACCCTTTACAGAAAAAGTTGTGGATCCCTGAACTAAAACACAGTAGAGATGGAGCTTCAGAAGTAACTTTAACAACAAGTAAGATCCGGATAAGCAGAGAGCCAGGATTATTCCAGCAACCTGGAAAAATCTATAAATTTCTCCTTACAATTGACTTAAATCACTATTAAGTCAATTAAGCATTGAGAGAATTTGGTCATCATGAAACCTCTAAATGACTAAAGCCTTGGGCTATCATGTGCCATGAGGTCATAAAATAAAACTACTTAAAATAGTTTACCTTTGATCATCTTTTCCTAGAAGTCCTAGTATTCTTAGGAGTTGAATTTGTAACCATGGTGCAGGTACACTGTGATAATTGAAATCTACGGGGAGTTTTCCTCCAACTACTTGCTTCAAAATTGTCACAAAACTCCCAGTCAAGTCTTTATATCCAGATGAATTCTCCTACATCCAAAAACCAAACAAACAAAAAATCATTCTTTAATAATAATTTCTTATCAAATATAAAACAGACCTGGTTGAAATACTTTACTTAATATAAAGAGCCTCACTTAATACATGCTCAATTAGAAGTTTCATTTTCACATTTAATGAAACAGTGCTCTAATTTGTACAATTTCTTACACAAAGAAACTCTTCCAAATACCTATTACAAAGCTGAATCATCACCAGAAAAGCTTTACTACTAGACCCCTTACACATTTCAAAAGTTCTTATATCTCAGATAGAACTCTCCAATAGCCAATAACCAGCAATTAAAACAAAAAGTAAAAAGAACTGGCATGCTGAAAAACAGCAGTAATATCTCTACTTTTGAGGAAAATCAAAGACTGTATGTAATTTCTGAACTCTGCTTGCAAAAGACTTTTCATGTAAACGAAGTAAATGCTTTAATGTTGGAAGAGCACAGCCAAGACTACTTAAACATTCAAATCCTCCAAAAATCAGTGAGCCTGCCTACTAAAAATTAATTAACTACAGTATTTAAACATATTTGTATTTTTGAATGAGTGGACTCTTGGAATGGGAAAATTAAATCCTTATTCTTCAAACTCAATTATCAAAATTCTTTGTAATTTTTATTATGTATCAAGGGCAAAATTTTATAAAGGAAATAATAGCTTGTGACAGTTTCAAGCTCTTTTGTGAATCCCAGAAAAGATTATGTTTTAGAATTAATCCATTCCTGTGGATGCTGGGTCCTTTGACTGCATTACACTCAGTTAAGGGACCCTGATTCAATCACTTGATTAGATTAATTTTGATTGGATACGCAGCTCAGGATGGGTCTCCACCCTCAGGAAGCCACCATTTTGACCCTGCCATGTGTGAGAGGACTTGAGGATCCCTAGTAATTGAAGCTGAAACACAAAGTCCCCAAGAGGCTGGCCCCACAGAGCAGCTCTAGGCTGAAGAGACAAGCCACTTGCCTGATGACTCATAGCTGGGCTCTGGGAGAAAGTGGAGCAGCTAAAGCTGAGAGAGGAGGCCTGGAAGGAGACAAGCCATATGCCTGATAGCCCACAGCTGAGCTCCAGGAGATGGTGAGCCTTGAAGGAAAGGCAGGGACCTAGGCAGAGATCAGCTACATCTTGCCTTACCACATGGCAGGGCGCCAGGATTACCAGTAGCTGACTTTGGTGAGAAAGCATCTCTGATGATACCTTGATTTGGACATTTTCACAAACTTGGAACTGTAAGCTTTTACCCTAATAAATTTCACATTATAAAAGCCAATCCATTTACCAGTACTTTGCACTGACAGCCCTTGGCAAACAAGACATAGCTCTTTCAAAGTTTAGTAAATATTAGATGGAAAATAAAACTTAATATCAAATATTTATTTCTACCATACTATTTTGGAACACAATGCATAAAAATGATAACAAGCTTCAGTTTTATACTTTGAATTTAGTAACATTCCATTCATTTTAATAGGTGTTCATGAAATCTCTAACAAACATATAATCCCAGATATATAGGGTTTCAAGCAATAAATTGAGGCTGAATTAGGATAAACTCATCCCCATTTAGAAAAATAATTCAAAATGCTATTTTACAAGAATGCTTTAATTTTAGATAATCTGGTATGAAAAAAAATGTTTTAATCTGCATTCCCCTGATCACTATTGAAGTACAACAGGGATTAGCAAAGTACATAGGCAAAATCTAGCCTGCCATCCTTTTTTATAGTTTTAGTGGAACACGGTCACACTCATTTATATGATGTCTCTGCCTGCTTCTGTGCTGCAACAGGATAATTGAGTAATTAAAACAAATAATGTATGGTCTACAAAGACTAAAATATTTATTATCTGGACCTTTACATAAAATTTGCTGACCCCTGAAGTGGAGTATCATCCATTTATTAGCTATTTGCATTTCCTTTTCAGGTTTACCTTTCCATGTCCTTTCACCACTTTCCTCTTAAGTTTTTTTATCTTTTTCTTACTGATTACAGAAAGGTTAAGGATATTAACCTTTTGACTATTATATAGGTTGCAAATATTTTTGGCCAAATTGACAAAAATGTTGGAAAAGGACACTCTCATAAATTAGTGATGTATATATAAATTGATACAATCTTTGTAGGGACAATGTGGTGGTACTCACAAGAATTTTAATGTACATAACTTTTTTTAAATGTAGCAATTCTGCTTTTAGGGATCAATTCTATGGAAATATGTGCCAAGGACACAATGAAATACATATAAGGGTGTTTTTGTAGAACTCTATATAATTTTAAAAATAGGACTTATATACATATGTGTATATATATATATAAATGTGTACATATTTATACACATACATTTAAATGTACATAATAGAAAAAGTTCTGTAAAATCAGAATGCTCATTAGTACTGATAAGTTTAAAAACAAATTTGTACTAAATCAAAATGCCAATTCATATGATTAAATACATTATACCAAAATTAACTACTTAAGAAAAGACATTTGTATTTCAAAAGACATTTATATTTCAAAAGAAGTTTTTTTTTTTTTTACTTCTGTTAAACATGATAGATTGAGCAACAAAGCTTATTTCCTTTCTCTCTCAAAAGCTCGCTAACCTGATAATAAAGTGTTTCAAAGAAGATATTAACCCATGGTGAAAAAAAGAATGAGAAAGGAGAAAGAACAGTGAGTGAAAAATTTAAATATATTTATGGAAGAAGAAAACAAATGGAAGAGCTGTAACTGAATAGTAAAACAAAGAAGGCTACAACCTCAGCACCTGCAGAGCTACAGAAGTAAGCTAGTCTGTCTCACAGAGCCCCTGGGATGCTCAATGCTTGGAGGCATCAGTTGCTGCAAAAGGAAAGGTGAGACTATGGGACTGGAAAACAAGGAAATTAGTTCTAAGTATGAGTACCATGTGGATGGATCACCAAGATTCTTTTCCCAACTTTGCACGGGCAACTTTCCCCTCAACCTGACCTCCTCCACTGAAGATGGGAGGATTATTACTTGGAGAAATTGAAATAAAAGATTCCAAATATGGGAACAGAAGGCACAGGAAGTGTTATAGATTGAATTGTGTCCCCAAAAAAGATATGTTAAAGTACTAATCCCCAATACGTTAGAATGTGTCCTTATTTGGGAATAGGATCACTACAGATGAGAGCACAATGGAGTTGGTGGGTCCTTAATCCAATGTAACTGGTATCCATATTACAGGAACTCTGGACACAAAACAGAAACAGAGGGGGCAATGCCACATGGCAACTGAGGCACAGAATGCCATGGATTATTGGCAAACCACCAGACACTAAAAGATGCATGGAAAAGATTCTTTCCTATGGACTTCAAAGGAAGCAAAGCCCTGCCAACACCTTGATTTTGGACTTTTAGCCTCCACAACAGTGAGACAATAAATTTTGGTTAAGTCACCCCTTTTGTGGCACTTTGTTATAGCAGCCCTAGAAAACTAAGACAGGAGGTGACGAGAAAGTTACCAGACAAAACAAGTTAAAAGCCTGATGATGCAACTCCTAGCCCCTTTATTTGCCTGGTTCTCAGATGGTAGTGAGCCGTATTAACGTGACCTGAGGAGAAGAATGGAGAATCCTTCTCTAAAGAATGATTCCAGAGAAAGGATCTACAGCCACTGATATCTGTGGGTCACTCAATAACAAGACCCACTGCCTTACAGTGCAGTCAACCAAATCAAATGACCCTTACCCACCACATGGAGCTTCCACTCAACTTTCTAATCACTCATTCTTAAAAACAAATGCACAGTTAAGCATCTCCAGATAGTCAAGGTGACATTCCAATATCAAAAGAGAGGACTAAAACAAAAAAAAAGGAACACATGAGCAAACTAAGACCACGCAGGGAACAGAAGAAAACTCCAAATCATCAGTATTTAATATCCTCAGAGAAACAAAAAGACTGTATCCCTGAAATAAGAACAAGATGCTATTAAAAATTAAAAAAATAAAAAAATTCAGAATACCAAAAAAAAGTGTTCTCAGAAAATAAAATAAAATTAAATTAAAAATTCTTATCAAGTGTTGAAAGATAAAATTGAAGAAAACTCTCAGAAGTAGGAAAAAAAGATGGCTATTAGAGGAGAAAAAATAAGATAATTAAAGGAAGAATTCAGGAGGGTCTTGCAGCAGTGACCAAAAGAAGGAGGAGGAAAAAAGAAGAAGGAAAAAAAAAGAAAGAAAGAAAAAACAGAGAGAGAAATTATCCAAGAAATAACACAAGAACTTTTCCCAAAAACGACATGAGTTTCAAAATGAAACGGCCCATGAGTGCCAAGCTCTATGACTGGATATTACCAAGATAAAAGGAAAACTACTATAAGCTTTCAAAGACAAAAAGGCAGTTTTATACAAAAGATAAAAAATCAGAATGTCATAAAAACTTCTTAATGACAACATTGGAAGCCATAAGACAGTAGAACAAAGTCTTCAAAATCCCGAAGAAATAAGATTTTACATAGAATTCTAGTCAAACTATCAGTCAAGAATAAGAGAAGAATAAAGATATTTTCAAATATGCAAGGATTCAAAGTAATGTACCTTCAAGAATCCTTTCTTAGGAAACCTGTTTTAGGAAACTTAAATTCTTTCTTAGGATATACTTTAGCAAAATAAAGGAATAAAGAAAGAAACAGGAAAATACAGAATTAAGGAAGCTAGGAATTCAACACACAAAAAATGGTGATGTCCCAGAATAAAGCAATGTACCACCCAGCCTAGAAAGCAACAATAAGACTAGGTCAGAAGGCAAAGGAATGTGAGGGATACGAGGAAGAACAGACAGATTATCCAACGTGGAAAAAATAATTACTAGGTCCTGCATAGATTTGTTGGAACAGTTAGGAAAAAATAAGTCAATAACAGATATACAGATAACTAAACGAATAAAACAAAGCAATCATAAACAACAGGACAAAACAAAATCTTTTAAAGAAGGAACCATAACAATAGGATATTGTCTGGCTCATAGTTCTTAACAATTACATAGATTTGACAATGCAAAGGCTGGCTTAACTCTGACTACCATCAATATTAATATAACTATTTCAGGAAGGTGGGGAGAAGGGTGGAGTTTTTTTTACAGTGAAATCTTCAACTACTGAATCAGAAAGTCAACAAATATCTAAGAGTAATAAGTCAATAAACAGAAGAATAAGTATGTTATTTAGAAATATAGAGATAAATACTAATAGAAATGGCTAAAAACACTGAAAGGTAGTTGCCTATGGGAAGAGAACTGTGGCCGAGTGTTGAAGTGGGGAGAGATACAGGGGATTAATGTTCTTCAACAAGCCTTTCAGTATTTCTCCTAACGTGCAAATATTTATGATATAAACAAATTATTTTTTAAATTATGAAAGAAGTTCATTAATCAAAATGAATTTTCAATTAGTGGAATATGTATAAGGGCCTCTTTCAGGTACTGTTTACCTACTCCTAACCATGTAACCCATCTTTCCTTGTCTTTATGGAGTCAACACAGTAGTATATACCTTGTAAAAACTCTACCACCTCTCCTCATCTCTACAAGTTGTTATGGATCCCATGAAGCTGCATAAAGCAGAATCACTGCTTTAAAAACTGCAAATCACTAACCTACAAATTTAAACCATCTTCCGTAGCTAATATTTTTCCATACTTCTTTAGTAACATGAAAAAAATTTAGATGTTTAAAATAAAAATGATTTTGCATTGTCCCTATAACTCATATATTATCAACAATTTGCAAAAATTACTATTAAAAAGTCAATCAAATTGAAAATGATAACAGCATTTTATTTAAAGAGCTAAGTTTTTTTAAAATTTAACTACATTTTTCTAATGGTTACTCAATACCTGCTGAAATTTCCAACTTACCTTAATCATCCTAAGGTATATGTGCAAGGAAGCAGCCATGACTCCAACATCTCTATCACAAAGTGCCTTTCGAAACTTAATATGAATATGCTGTACTTGACTAGGAGCAATGAGATGGAATTTGTATAGAGCCAGAACAGCTTTTCTTCTTATGATTTCCCTAAAGATAAAATATGAAATCTAAACAAAACCATGTGAATCATCAGACATTTAATTTAAAAAGATCATGGGCCATATATCTATGGCCAATTAAGGGATTTTCAACAAGGGTGCCAAGTTCACGCAGTGGGAAAATAATAGTCTCTTCAATAAAGGGTGCTGGGAAAACTGGCTCTCCACATACAAATGAATGAAAGTGGATACCTACCTCAAACTATATATAAAAATTAATTCAAAATGGATCAACAACCAAAATATAAGAGCTAAAACTATAAAACACTTAAAAGAAAACATAGGGAAGTATCTTCAGGATCTCATATTAGGCCATGGATTCTTAGACTTTATATTGAAAGCAGAGCAACAAAAGAAAAAATAAATACATGGAACAGCATCAAAATTTAAAACATTTGTGAATCAAAGGACATTAGCAAGAAAATGAAAAGACAACCAAGAGAATGGGAGGAAATATTTGGAAACCATATATCTGATAAGAGTTTAATATCCAAAATATATAAATAACTCTTATAACTCACCAACAAAAAGACAAACAATCCAATCAAAAAACAGGTGGGAAGCAGATGTGGCTCAAGTGATTGAGCTCCCGCCTACCACATGGGAGGTCCCGGGTTTGGTTCCCAGTGCCTCCTAAAGAATACGAGCAAGACAGCAAGCTGACCTTGACGGGCTGGTGCAGCGAGCTAATGCAACAAGATGAAGCAACCAGAGACACATGGAGGAAAACATAATGGGAGAATCAACAAAGCAGGGAGTGAAGGTGGCTCAAGCAATTAGGCACCTCCCTCCCACATGAAAGGTCCCGAGTTCAGTTCCTGGTGCCTCCTAAAAAAAAAAGATGAGCACACAACGAACAGACACAGCAAGTGAAAAAAATGAGAGCAGGGGGAGAAACAAATAAAATAAATCTTTTCTAAAAAAAGGGCAAATGGAATAGACATGTTTCCAAAAAAGATATACAAATGACCAATGAACATATGAAAAGATATTCAACATTATTAGTTATTATTCATTAGGGAAATGCAAATTTAAATCTGAATGAGATAACACCTCATACATTCTAGAATGGCTATTACTACAAAATAGAAAATAAACAAGTGCTGGTGAGAATGTGAAGGAATAGGAACCCTGATAAATTGTTGGTGGGAATGTAAAATGGTTCAGCTGCTATAGAAATTCCTTAAAAAGTTAAACATGTAACTACCATATGATCCAGTAATTCCACTGCTAGGTTTATACCCAAAAGAACTGAAAGCAGGGACTCAAATTACAGGCCAATGTTCATAGCACCATTATTAACAATAACCAACAGGCGAAAACAGCAGTTGAATGGGTAAACAATATGTGATATATACATACAATGAAATATTATTCAGCTGTAAAAAGGAATGAAGTTCTTTTTTTTTTTTTTTAAGATTTATTTTATTTACTTATTTCTCCCCACCCCCCTCATTGTTTGCATTTGCTGTGTCTGTTTTTTGTGTGCTGGTCTTCTTTTTAGGAGGCACCAAGAACCGAATGCCGGACCTCTGATGTGGGAGGGAGGCACCTATTTGCTTGAGCCACCTCCACTCCCTGCATTGTTGTGTCTCTCATTATGTTTTCCTTGTGTCTTTTGTTGCGTCATCTTGTTGCATCAGCTTGACATGCCTGCCTGTCCTGTCAGCTCACTGCCTTGCTTGTCTTCTTTAAGAGGCACCAGGAACCGAACCTGGGACCTCCATGTGGTATGCGGGAATTCAATCACTTGAGCCACATCTACTTCCCAGGAATGAAGTTATAAGACATGCTACAACACAGATGAACCCTGAAGACTTCATGCTGAGTGAAATAAGCCAGGCACAAAAGGACAGATATTGTATAATTCCATTTACATGAAATAACTGGAATGTATAGAATCAAAGAGACAAAAAAGTAGAATACAGGTTATCAGGGGCAGGGGGAGCAGGGGGAAGAGGGAGTTAATGTATAATGGATGCAGCATTTCTGTTTAGTGGAAGGGAAAAGTTTTGGTAATGGATGGTAATGAGAACAGCACAACACTGTGACTGTGATTAATCCCTCTGAATTGTATTCTTGAGAGTGGCTGAGATGGGAAATTTTATGTTGTGTATATATTTCTACAATTAAAAAAAAAAAGGAGAGAAAGAGACTAAAGAGACAATAAGGAAAGCAGATGTGGCTGAAACATCTGGGCGCCTGCCTACCAGATGGGAGATCCGGGTTCAGTTCCTGGAGCCTCCTAGAGAAGACAAGCAAGAGAGCAAGCTGGTGCAAAGGGCTGGTTGGTGCGGCGAGCTAATTCAACAAGATGATGCAACAAGGAGACACAAAGAAGAAACACAATGAGAGACACAACAAAGCAGGGAGCAGAGGTGGCTTAAGCGCCTCTTTCCCACATGGGAGGTCCTAGGTTTGGTTCCTGGTGCCTCCTAAAAGAGAAGACGAGCAGACACAGAGAGCACACAACAAACGGACATAGACAGTGAGTGCAAATGGCGGGGGGGGGGGCCCCACGGGGAATAAATAAATAAAGCAAATCTTTAAAAAAAATTGATATTTAAAAAAAAAAAGACAATGACAAGAAATGCAATACATGATCCTGAACTGGATCTAATAATGGAGGAGAAAATGCCAAAAAGGGTACTATTGGGACAACTGAAAAAATTAGAATATAGACTGTATGTATCCTTTATACCAATGCTAAATTTCTTAAACCTGGTAACTGTAATTAATGTGGTTACGTAAGTGAATATCTTTGTTTTCAGGAAATATACATGGAAGTATTAATTGTTCAAGAATGTATGCATTAAATATTAAGATGTATGCAACTTACTCTCAAATATTTAGAAGATAGAGGAAGGAAGGGAGGGAGAAAGGGAAAGAGAAGAAAGGGAAGTATAATAAATGTGGCAAAATATTAAAAGTTGGTAAATCTGAGCATATGAGTAGGGAGTATACTGAAGTTCTCTGTATTAGTTTTGTATTATTTTCACAACAGTCCTGTAAGTTTGAAATTATTGCAAATAAAAAAAAAAAAGATTGTGGGCCATATGATTTCAATACATCAGCTATTACCTTATTACCTTAAAATAAAAAGTTACACATTTACTATTAATTTCTTCATTCTAATACACCAAACTGTAAAAGTAGGGAGGTAAGATCTCAAGAAACATTAACTGTTGATGTTATAAATATGGCAATAGCGATATCGCCATTGGATGTTAACTAGAATTAGTTCTAGGGGAAAGCAGATAAACAAAGTGAGGGAAAAGAATATAAACTCTGAACAGGCTCAGAAATCTCTAGGTATGACCTGTGATATCAACACAAGAGACATCAGGAGACTTGGATTCTGGCTCTGGTTCTGGCTTGCTGAAATGCAGCCACGGATTTAAAAGTTGAGTCGGAGCCCTGACTCACATCTTTGTGACATCTACTGGCCTACCTGTAGCTCGTCCCATATTCTTTAGGTCTTTAATCCGTAAGCATGGAGTTGGGTATGGACATAATTGCAGAAGCAGAGTTTCAAAAAGTCTAATTCTAGTTGGTAGAAAACATGAGAGGCCAGGATGCAATTAGAATAGACAGGAAGCAGTAACGGGAAAAAAATAATTTTAAGGGGTTTTTCAATTTTCAGAAGGATTTCATACAAAAGGTCAGTAACAATGATTATCACAAAATAGTGGTGGTAAGGAAAAATTACATTAAAATATGCTGCTGCTATTTATGATTAACTAAGAAAAGCAAATATTTTATTTCCAAGAATTTTGTCTACACTCATCCTTTGTTCTAAACACAGATATGACATAAACAAAACATAATAAAAAGTCTGAAAACCCTATGAAGTTTTTCTGTACTTCTTAGCAAAAGCTATCATTTTAGCTGGGAAACTCATAGTTCAAGATTCTTAAAGAACACAAGCTATAAGAAGATATTTTAGAGTCTTAGAACATTAAAAACATTGACTTAACACATGAAATAAAAATGTGGTTTTAAAAAGTCTGCATCAAGAATGTAGGTCTAACTAAAATACTGTAGTCAGAGAGGAAAAATGGAAAATGATTACAAAGTTTTTCCTTGCTTTAAAGATTATGAAGCTAAGGGGCTTGGTCAAAACAAAATAATTCCAAGTATGATGAGAAAGTTCATCAAGCTGGTAATGAGAGAAGATTAGCAAAAATATTCCCAGTTGATGTTCATTTGGATATATTCTACTATAAAACAGAATTTGAACACTGTGGTTTTAATATAAAAGCATCTTCCCCAAACATCAAATCTTTGCATTCATAGCACTTAAACCATTTTCAACACTTTTCCATTAATTCATTTTATCCTAAAACCAATTTTGTGAGAACTAAAAAGCTTAAAACAACCCCATAAAGCCAAGGTTTTGAAAACTAGGACCATTGCTTATTAGTGGTAAAACTGGAAGGAAAGCCAAGGATTCCTGATACTAAACCTCACTGTCAGTTTAATTTTTGAAAGCTGCCTAACATTTTTCTAAACCCATAAAAAGACAATCCTACCTGGTGATATTTGCATTATATCTGTCAAAGATTATTCTCTACCCTGGTAGCATTAAGTTAAAGTTATAATAAATTTTCAAGTATAAATTTTTGTTTTGAGATGGTAAGACACACCTATCCAAAATTAATTTACTTACTTAGAATGTTGCAGTTTATCTTCTATTAATGGAAGAACAGCTGGAATCATTTCTCGAGGGAAGATCTGGCTGACAATAGTAAGTGCCATACATACTTCTACCAGATTAGTACTCTGCAAGTCCTGACATAATTATTAAGCAAAGAAAACATTCAGTGCAAAATTTGGAACCAGGGATGAAGAGCTCAATATTACAACAGTCCTACTTAGTTTTCTACTAACTTTGTTTAATTTCTATATTTAGGCTTGTAGTTTATAGGAATGCCCTGTCCCTATTTGTTTCACATGCCTTAATAAAGTCAATATAGCCAAATAGCAACTGAAACAAAAAGAAACTGTATTTCTGTTCTGATATTGGTCATAGTCTCCTTTTTAACATGTAGCCTTTAAAACTTATATAAACCAATAACAACAATTTTATGAATTTTTCTTGTTAATCAGCAACAGTATGAATGGAGTTTAAGAGGAAGTTATTCTATAATATATGCAATAAAATGCATGCATTCATTATTATTTATACATGGACAGTTAATAAATAATTCTAATAGAACCCAAAAATATGTTACAGTATGGAAAAATCTGAGCTAACGATACCTTAATATAGTATATTGACTTAAAAGTCAGAAAATATACATACATACACATCAAAAGATTGTCACAAACAGGAAAAAGTATAACCAATTATACCTTATTATTAATTTTGATAAAAAGTTTAACAGGAAAAAAATACTGGGAGTGTGGTTCAATTATGTTTTTATCTGTCCATTTCAGTTATCCAATTATACTCTATTTCCTTTTAAAATGCCTCTCTAGAATTTAAATACTTCTATTGTTCAATTTACATCTATACCTCACTAGAACAGTCCCTAGAGAAAAAGTGCATCTGACAAAGAGTGTGGAGATCTGGTTATAATACTCTGTTTTCTTAAATACAACATTAATAAATAATAATAATAATAATAGCAGCTACAACTTTACAGTCATTCAACACACACAACTCTATAAATTCTATTATTAGCCCCATTTTATAGATGCAGAAACTGATCTAAAAGATGTTTCTAAGCCCATCTTCTTCCAAAATTATTTAATTCAATATGATTGAGTAGAAATGTCACATCCCTAGAGGAATAATTTGAGATTTCATATTAACCAATACACAATACAGTACCTTTACAACTGTGTTCACGAGGAGAAGCAGCAGTTCATGATTTTCATGTAAAAATAAAGAAACAGCCAAATAACCTATAAACGTTAAGGGGAAAAGTCTCATAACTCTTTGCCAAAAGTAGACCTTTCCATAGAAGGTACACAAAGCAATATATATTCCAAATTTAAGAGTCAAGACATCAGTTAAAGGTAAATTGTCCTGAATGACATTGCAATGACAGATACAGGCCATTATATATCTACCATAACCTACAGAACTGTGTGGGAGTGTGTAAACTACAATGTAAACTATAATCCACGCTTAGTGGCAATGCTCCAAAATGTGTCCATCAAATATAACAAATGTACCACACTAATGAAAGATGTTGTTAATGTGGGAAAATTTGGGAGGGGTAGGGAGCAGGGCATAAGGGAATTCTCTATATTTTTTATATAACATTTATGTAATCTAAGTATCGTTTTACAAAAAAAGTAAAAGTACATTTTTAAAAAAGGTAAATGTAAAAACAAATTGCAAATTATGAGGTTCAGAAACCTTCAGTAAGGAAGATTTCAGGGGTTCTTCTTCCTGAAATCTTTAGAATTTAATATTTCACAGGACACACCTGAAATGTAAAAGTGGTTGTGATAGTGATCATTTTGCCTTGCCATTAAAAACTCTTTAGGGAAAACAGTGGTAGTGATGGGGGTATACGAAAACTCTGTACTCTCTGCATTATTTTTCTGTAAACCCACAACTATTCTAATGAAAAAATAGAAAGGAAAAAAAAAGTGGTTGTGATACCAAAAGTTCTATAAATGACATTAGGAATATTTACCTGATACTGTCTTTGCAGATGTCTGTACTACCAATCAAAACATTCTCTATCTTATAGGCAAACAAAAAATTATACAAAAACTAAAAGTTATTGTAGTTAATAGCGAGTTAACTGGCTATTTGTATTGTTGAGTGAGAGTTTTAATACCAGCCCATATAATGTAAATCATATATTAAGCCATAAATAATACTTATTTTCTCATTTTAGAGACACACTGTTGTATGAATAACAGCGTTTGAGGAAAGAAACACCAAACAGTCACATTAAATGTACTCATTGACTTAAATAAGCATTCTTATTTCAGTAATATTAAAGCATGAAAATGTACAGCTTAGAAATAACGAAATACATAAATACTATGGTAAATGCCATATATATGGAATCTAGATACTCCGTGTCATTTTCTCTGTTGTGTGTGTAACGTTCATTAATCAGTTACTACAGGTCAAGTACTTTACAAGCATTATCTCATTTAACCTACCAACAAGTCTATGTGGAAGGTACTATAATTATCGCTCAGTATAATAATGGGGGCCCAAAATGGTAACTGTCCAAGGTCCATAGCTATTACATGGTAGAACGAAGACTCAAACCTAGACAGTCTGGGTCCAGGGCATGATTTTAACCCCTATGCTCCACTGCCTCTCCATATGGTCTACCTTGAGGCCTTTTTCTCTGACTCCCATTCTTCTCAATTCCTTCAGTCCTTTGGTTAAGGATCCCCATCATGACTGTTGGGTCACATGAGAAAACAGAAACTTCCTATTTTCAACACCAACACAGAAGTAGCAACATGACCCTCTGCAATATCTTCACCAAAGGTCAGAGGAGCAAAGATATTTCCTCATGAGAGAGTAAAAAACCTAAGCAGGGCCAAGGAAAAAATGAAGAAACCACCCAGAGAACACCTAAAAGAGAGGTTAGGTCTTATGACTGCTGAGAACTCACCTGTTCATCCAAGGTACCACCCACACCCAAATCACCAATACCAAGTGTGATGGTTAATTTCATCTGTCAACTTGACTAGGTTAAATACCCAGTTGTTCAGTCAAGCAAGTCCGTAAGAGTATTTCATGGATTTAAATTATTAGTTGATTGGCTGATCAACAAAGGAGATTGCCTTCAGCAATGAGAGAAGTCTCATCCAATCAGCTGAGGGCCTACAAGGGAGAACTGATGATTCAGCAGACAGAAAGAAAAACATCTATCTCTACTTCAGCCAGCCAGCTTCGCCTGGGGAATTCAATGTCACTATCAAGTTCCCAACTTGTGGCCTGCTCTATAGACTTCCTAATCCTCATGGTTACATGAGCCAATCCCTATAATAAACATCTCAAAAATGCCTTAATTTTCTATATGTGTGTATGCATATGCGTATATATGTATATATGTGCGCATGTGTGTGTATCCTGTCGGTTCTGTTTCTCCGGAGAACCCTAATTCACCAAGGTACAAAAAGATAAACTAATTCAAAGGCCCTATCAATGAAACTTTAATTCTACCTGTTACCAAGAACATTCTAACTCTTCTGATAATCAGAAAACAGGGAAAAAGATATTATGTTTCAAAAAATGGAAAAGGTTTCCAGGCAATAAAGAATAACAACTATGATTAGAGAGAATATTTACTATGACCAAGAATGTGGTATAGAATAAGAATACCAGCTTTAACACATAGAAACTAGAATTCACATTCTGGCTCCACCATTTATTAGCTCAAGTGAGTTAACTTTCTGAGGCTATTTTCTCATCTGTAAAATGAAGATAAATTCTAGCTCACAGGATAAAGCACTTAAAACAATGCCTGACTTAAAGTGTAATAAAATTTACTTATTCAACTAATTCAAACAAAAAATAAGTAGGCATTTTCCATCAGAGAAAACACCAAAGCTGGCCTTAGAAATGTCGAGTGAGAGGATGAGGCAATAATATCAGAGTGAAGACGTATCAAAAGATTAGAGGAGCAGATGCAGCTCAGTGGCTGAGTGCCTGCTTCCCATATACGAGAGGTCCCAGGTTCAATCCCCAGTACCTTCTTAAAAAAAAAAAAAAAAAAAAAAAAGGAAAGATTAAATATCATCTTAAAAGAACATTTCTATTCATTAGCACACATTAAGAATACCTGGGGGGAGCCGATGTGGCTCAAGCAGTTGAGCTCCTGCTTCCCACAAAGGAGGTCTCAATAAAGAGACAGAATTTTTAAAAAGGAACCAAATAGAAATACTGAAGTTGAAGACCACAAAAACTGAAATGAAAAATCCCCTAGAGGATTTCAACAGCAGATTGGAGTCAGGGGAAGAAAGAAATCAGGGAACTCGAAGGCAAGGCAATTGAAATGATTCTGGCTGAGGATCAAAAAGAAAACAGAATTTTAAAAGTGAACAGAGCTTAAGAGACCTATTGGACATCATCAAGCATACCAATATATGCATTATGGGAGTCCGATGGCAGAAAACTTCTAAAATTTAAAAAAAGGCTTGAATATGCCCATTCAAGAATCCAAAGGATCCCCAAAGAGAACTACACCCAGACGCATGGTAATCAAGCTGTCCAAGCCAAGAACAAGGAGAGAGTTAGAAAAGCCGCAAGAGAAAAGCAACATGTTATATATAAGGGAGTCCCAATAAGATTAAATGCAAATTTCTCATCAGAAACCATGGAAGCAAGAAGGCAGTGGGAGGAAATATTTAAAGTGCTGAAAGACAATTG
The DNA here is from genome assembly GCA_026826555.1 of Tolypeutes matacus. Taxonomy (NCBI): domain Eukaryota; kingdom Metazoa; phylum Chordata; class Mammalia; order Cingulata; family Chlamyphoridae; genus Tolypeutes; species Tolypeutes matacus. The sequence goes on from JAKSZT010054395.1 coordinate 7,842,098, forward strand.
CCAACTAAGAAATTTATATCCAGCAAGACTTTCTTTCAAAACATGAGGGAAATGGGAAGCGGCTGTGGCTCAATCAGTGGGGCTCCCGTTTACCATATGGGAGGCCCGCCCGCACGGCGTGGTTGGCTGACCCAGCGAGCACAAGCAGCAAGGGGGGGATAAATGAATAAATAAATAAAATCTTTCAAAAAAAAAAAAAACATGAGGGAGAGATTAAGATATTCCCAGATAAACGTAAACTGAGGAAGTTCATCATTTCCTCAAACAACCCAAAAGGGAGTTCTTCAGACTATAAGGAAAGGATGCTAAACAGTGGATCAAAGCAGTAGACAGAAATAAAGACCTCCAGTAAAGGTAACCATACAGGTAATTATAAATGCCAGTACTGTTGTATTTATTTTTTGGTGTGTAACTCTACTGTTTACTTCTTGCAGGTTTTAAAACGCAAATGCATAAAAAAGTAATGATAAATCTATGGTTTGGAATGTATAATGCATAAAGATATAATTTGTAACAAGTAAAACAAAAAGGTGGGGGAACAGAGGGGTACAGGAAGAGTTTAGGTTGGTATCAAATCAAACATGGTTGTTATATATTTAGGATGTTAAATTTCAGCCCCATGGTTAACCACAAAGGAACTATATGAAAAATATATACCAAAAGAAAGGAGAAGAGATACTACATAATATCCCTTTTTGTAGTACACTACAAAAAAATCAAATGAATACAAGAGTAGGCATTAATGGAAGAATCAAGGGACAAAAAAAGGTTTAAGAGTTACAAAGATCAAAGAGCAAAATGGCAGAAGAAAGTCCTGTATAATCAGTAGTTACCTCAAATGTTAAATGGACTAAACTCTTTAGTCAAAAGGCAGAGACTGGCAGAATGGATTAAAAAGCATGACCCAACTATATACTATTTACAATAGAATTAACTGAAATTCAAAAACATAAGTTGTCTGAAAGTGAAAGGATGGAAAATATATACTATGCAAATAACTTAAAAAGAGAGCTGGGGTAGCTATAATAATACCAGATAAAACAGACATTAAGTCAAAACTGTCACAAGAGACAAGAAGGTGACTATATATTGATAAAGAGGTCAATTCAACAAGAAAACATACAATTATAAGTACATAACATCTAATGGCAGAGCACCAAAATACATAAAGCAAATACTGGCTGATTTGAAGGGAGAAATAATGGTTCTACATTAATAGTAGGAGACTTCATTATACCACTTTCAATAATGGATAGAGCAGCTATACAGAAGATCAATTAGGAAATAGAAGACTTGAACAATACTCTAAACCAACTATACCTAACAGATATATTTAGAACACTTTGCCCAACACCAGCAGAAAATACATGCTTCTCTACGTACACAGATCATTCTCCAGGCTAGACCAGAAGTTAGGTCACAAAACAAGTTTCAAAAAATTAATAAATACTGAAATCATACAATGTATCTTTTCTGACCACAACAGAATGAAGCTAGAAATCAAAAGCAGTGGGAGAAATGGAAAATTCAAAAACTTATAGTAATTAAGTTACACACTCAAACAACCAATGGGTCAAAGAATAAATCACAAGGGAAATTAGAAAATATATTGAGATAAATGAAAACAAAAACACAACATAACAAAACCTATGGGATGCAGCAAATGCAGAGCTGATAGGGAAATTTATAGTTCTAAATGCTTACATTAAAAAAGAAGAAATACCTCAAATCAAGGACCTAACCTCACAAGAGGAGGATCTAGAAACAGAACTAAACCCAAGCGAGCAGAAAGAAAGGAATAACAAAGATAGAGATAAATGAAGTAGAGAATTAAAAAATTTATAGAAAATCAACAAAACCAAGAGTTGGTTCTTTGAAAAGATGAAAAAAATTGACAAACCTTTAGCTAGACTGACAGAATAAAAGAGAGAGGACCCAAATAACTAATATCCAGAAATAAAAGGAGGAAAATAACTACCAGCCCACAGATATAAAAGGATTTTAAGAAGATACTATGGCATAGTGTGAGAATAAAACTATTTAAAAAAAAAAAAAAGACTATTATGAACAACTGTACACCAATAAATTAGGTAACCCAAATGAAATGGACAAATACCCAAAAACAGACAAACTACCTACACTGATTCAAGAAGAACTAGAAGCTTGCAAAAGAACAATAACTAGTAAAGAGACTGAATCAGTAATCAAAAACCCGCCAACAAAGGAAAGGCCAGGACTAGCTGGCTTCATAGGGGAATTCTACCAAACATTCCAAGAAATAACACCAATTCTGCACAAACTCTTCCAAAAAATTGAGGACTTATCCCAGGTATACAAAGATGTTTCGACATAAGAATATCAATTAATATAATACACTACATTAATAGAACAAAGGGTAAAAAAACATATGATCATCTCAATTGACACAGAAAAGGCGTGGGACAAAATCCAGCAATCCTTCTTGATAAAATCACTTAGAAAACTAGGAAGAGAGGGAAACTTTCTCAACATGACAAAGGGCATATATGAAAAACCCACAATTAGCATCACACTCAATGGTGAAAGACAGAAAGTTTCCAGGAATAAGACAAGGATGCCTACTGCTATCACTGTTATTTAACATTTTACTGGAAGTTCTAGCCAAAGCAATTAGGCAAGAAAAAGAAATTAAAGGGATCCAAATAAGAAAGGAAGATAAAAAACTTCCCCTATTTGCAATGACATGATCCTATAAGAGAAAATCCTGAAAAATCCACAACAAGACGTCTAGTACTAGAGTTAATAAATGAATTCAGCAAAGTGGCAGGGTAAAATATCAACATGCAAAAATCAGCAGTGTTTTTATACACAAGTAATGAACAATCTGAAGAGTAAATTAAGAAAAAAATTCCATTTACAACACCAACTAAAAGAATCAAATAACTAGAATAAATTTAATCAAGGATGTAAAGGACTTATACAAAAAAAACTACAAAACATTGCTAAATCAAAAAAGACCTAAATATATGGAAGGTCAGTCCATGTTCACAGATTAGGAAACTAAATTTCATTAAGATGTCAATTCTCTCCAAAGCAATATACAAAGCCCATCATCAAATTTATATGGAAAGGTTAAGGATCCCCAAATAGCCAAAAAAAACATATTGAAAAAGAAGAATAAAGCTGCAGGACTCACACTTCTCAATTTTAAAACTTCTTTCAAATTTTCAATGGTCAAAACAGCCTGATACTGACACAAGGACAGACATATAGACCAATGGAATCAAACTGAGAGTTCAGAAATAGACCCTAACATTTATAGCTAATTGATTTTTCACAAGGGTGCCAAGTCCACTCAATGGGGAAAGAATAATCTCTTTAGCAAATGGTGCTGGAAAAACTGGATATCCACATGCAAAAGAATGTAGAAGGCCCCCCTACATCACACCATATACAAAAATCAACTCAAAATGGATTAAAGACCTGAATATAAGAATTAAAACCATAAAACGTAGGGAAGCAGCTTCAAGACCTTGTGTTAGGCAATGGTTTCTTAGACTTTAAACCAAAAGCACAAGCAACAATAAAAAAAAAATAGATAAATGGGACCTCTTCAAAATTAAAAAGTTTTGGGCCTCAAAGGACTTCTGACCACGAAAGTGAAAAGACAACCTACTGAATGGGAGAAAATATTTGGAAACCACATATCCACATACCTGCATAAGAGTTTAATATCCAGAATATATAAAGAAATCCTTCAATTCAACAACAAAAAAATAACACAATTAAAAAATGAGCAAAATACTTGAATAGACATTTCCCCCAAAGAAGATCTACAAATGGCTAAAATGCACATGACAAGATGCTCAATATTAGCCACTAGGAAAAGGTAAATCAAAATCATGATGAGATACAATTTCACACCCTCTAGAACGGCTTCTACTCAAAAAATAAATAAATAACAAGTGTTGGAAAGGATGTGAAATAATAGAAACACTCTTCATTGTTGGTGGGAATGTATAATAGTGCAACCACTGCAGAAGATAGTTGGGTATTAAGTATAGAATTATACTTAAAAATTAATTATAGAATTACCATATGACCTGCCAATCCCACTTCCAAATATATACCCAAAAGAATTGAAAGCAGGGACTCAAACAAATATTTGCACACTGATGTTCACAGTGGCATTGGCAACAATAGCCAAAATAAGACCCAAGAGTCCATCAACATGTGAATGGATAAACAAAATATAGTATATACATGCAATAGAATATTATTCAGCCATGAAAAGGAATGAAGTTCTGATACATGCAACAACATAGACAAACCCTGATGACAACGTGTTGAGTGATAAGCCAGACACAAAAGACAACTACTGTATGATCTCCCTATGATGAAATAATTAGAATAAACAAATTCATAGAGTCAGAAACTAGAATACAGTTTACCAGGGGCTGGGGTAGAGATAGGGAATGGGGAGTTAATGTTTAATTGGGACAGAATTTCTGCTTGGGATGACTTTTCTGTAAATCTATAACTTCTCTAAGAATATCTGATACCTATAGATATAGAGTTCTCCAGCTGGCAATAAAATATTTTCCTAAGACAGAACCTGAATCTCAATAAAAATTACTTGGAAGTCTCCCTTAAGATAAACCTCCATAAATATAAAATATCACATGTACAAGGTTATTCACTGCATCATTATTTATGAGAACAAAAGATCAAAACAACCCATATGTCAACCAAGGAGGACAGGCTGAAAAAACTATGGTACATCCACCCAATGGAATATTACCTAACTGTATAAAAGAATGAAGATATTAAAACAAAGTACAGGGGGGCGGATGTGGCTCATGGTTGGGTGTCTATCTGCCATATGGAGGGACCTGGGTTCAATCCCCGGGACCTCCCGGTAAAATAAAAAATATATATATATAGAAGGCGCATGGGCTGCCAGGCTCTGTGGGCCGGTGAGCCGCCAGGCCCCGGGAGTCATGCAGCAAGATGATGACGTAACAGGAGAGAGAGGCAGGGGAAAGACAAGACGAGGTGCTCCGAAAGCTCCGGAAACCAGGAACCGAGGTGGCGCAGGCAGCAGAACACATCTCTCCAACATCGGAGGTCTCCAGGATCGAATCCTGGTGAAGACTGGAGGAGGATGAGAAGAGATGGCAGGAAACAGACACAGAGAATTGCCCAGCGAATGGACACAAAACAGCAAATGGGGAAGGGGGGGGTTAAAATGGATAAAGTAAATAAATCTTTAAAAAAAAAAAAAAAAAAACCGAAGTACAGAAGAGGCTATATAGCTATATAACTCTGAGCTATCCTTTGTGTAAGAAATAGGTATATAAAATATTACCTTTTGTATAAGAGAGTGTGTGTGGAGTGGGTATGCATAAATTTGCCTGACTATTCAAAAAAAAAATAATGTAAAATGAATCAGAAACTAATGAAAATAGTTACCTATGGGCATAGGGTAAACTGGATAGAGAGGATAGAGATGAATGTGAGACTTTTATGATTATACCTTTTTATAAGGCCTTAATTTTTGACTCATATGACATTTTACACATTTTTAAAAATAAATAAAATGGAAAATGGAAAAACTACATGTAAGTTTAAGAAGTAGAATATATTTTAGGTAATCTAAGCACCTCTTAAAATATATGTATATATATATAAATAACATTTTTGTAAGCAAATACACATATATGCATATATATTTATATATCATTTTGCAAATGTTTGTATGTATTGTGAGAATTTTGATTTTTACCAATAAAAAAAAAAAAAAAAAAAAAGAAGTAGAATATAGCAACAGTTGTACAAAAAACTACACCATCTATCATTCAATATTTATTGACTATCTATTGTTTCCAAATTTTCCTGCCTTTAGGTATCTTAGAATTAGTACACGGAGGCGGCTGTGGCTCAATCAGTAGGGCTCCCGTTTACCGTATGGGAGGCCCCGGGTTCGGTTCCCGGGGCCTCCTGGTGAAGGCAAAAGCCCGCCTGCACGGCGTGGTTGGCTGACCCAGCGAGCACAAGCAGCAAGGGGGGGGATAAATGAATAAATAAATAAAATCTTAAAAAAAAAAAAAAAATCAGTAGGGAGCCCTACTGATTGAGCCACAGCCGCTTCCCTAAATAAAATCTTTAAAAAAAAAAAAAAAAAAAAAAAAGAATTAGTACAGTAGCTAAAACATTAATAAATGAATACATAACACCATAAGAAAATAAATGATAGGAGCCACCTGAGTGCTCACAGAAGAGTTAAAATTTGATTTGGAATATGGAAAAGGAGACAAAGGATGCCAAAGGACATTCTATTTGGAGGAAAGAATATAACATATCTAGAAGATAGAAAAGCATTTTGGGTGTGGAGTGAGGCTGAACAAGCAGAATATTATATGCATAAAGCCTCAAATCTTTACCAAGACATTTCGCACCCCACCCCATCATTTGACAGCACAGGTAAATATAATTTGTGGAAGAATGCTGATCCTTGACAACACAACACAATCAACCCCTGGCTCTGAATAAAGAACTTCCATTCCTTTACTATCTGAAGTACATAGTTCTTAGGCTTCTGACATAAGGCTGTACCTAAATGAATAAATTTAAGTCCTTGAAAGGATTTTTCCTAATAGTGCTAAAGGCTGGCTACAGAAACAAAATTTTTAAAAAGATTCCTCTAATCCTCATAGCATGTGTTTAATTGAGAACAGGCAATTTAAAATTATTGAAGTCAACTTCAGTTTTTTCTATAAAGAAACATTTCTGACCTTTAAACTGGTTAGGTTAGACAGACTTTTTATTTTACTTGGAAGAAAATCCATCCATTTTAAGTGTACAGTTCAATGAGTTGTGACAAATTTATATAGTTGTGTAACCCCTATCACAAAACCAGGTAATTTTTAATCTTCTCTATAACTCTAAAATGCTTTTAATCAAGGAAAACCGATTTCATTTCCAGGCTTTGAGTTTTTGAAGTGCTATCTTTTAAAACTCTGGAAATTACAATGCAAGTGTTCTGAAAACATACTGTGTACCTGCCCTTGTTCATTTTATTTAGTACTTGGAACTTTAAGGACAATATCAGCGTATGAAAGTCTTAAACATATACATACCTACTCTCTTTCCAAAGAGGTTTCCTTGTTGTGCCAACTTGATTGCATGTATGTAGCCAAACGAAGCATCATATCCAAGCATTTCACAATATATTAGCCTCACCATGCATTCCTTCATCATTTTCTGAAAAGCACAATATCCAACAACTGTATAAAAAAGTAGAATGTTTTGATTTTTAAAAATTATTTTTTAAGCATTTTGCAGGAGGATCCTTTAATTCTGGCACTGAAAGGATAATGTTCATATTATAAATTAATCACCAGATATTAATCACCAGATGAGACTTTATAAATAAAAGTTGCTCCTAAACTTAATTACTAATAGTATTAATTTTAGTAAAACTGTTTCACTGGTAGTTAAATATTTTGTTAGTGACAACACTACAAAATAAATCAACTGTAGCTATTTCTAATTCTATATGCCCCTAGTGTAAAATTTGTCTATTGTGTGAGATACATGGTCCTCAGGCAAAATTTCATCCATATTGATCTCATTTGGCTTCCAAAATTTAGCACATCATTTTTACATACTTTATCAAACAAAAACATGCATAAAATTCCCACAGGTTGGTAATAGTTTCTGTAACAGAAATACTTTTCACATTTAAAAGTCAAATTTTACCTGGACTTTCTTCAGAATTATTATGCTATACATAATACACAATAGTTTGCTTTATAAGCATTCTTTTCTAACAACTCTCACAATTATGAACTGAGGGACACAATTTCATTAATGGTATAGCCAGTCTAATAATATTTATTTTTTAGCTGGATCTTTCAATATTTACAACATAAGCTAAACTTTTTTAAAGAGATTCTATACATTTGTTTTATTTACATGAAAATATTTGTATTCTCAATATTCACAACAAATTTTAATCAGAAATGAAAATATAAATAAAATGTTTCAAACTAAAGAAGAGCTCACAGACTATTTTAATACCTAAAATTAATTAGAGTTAATATATTACAGGACTACAAAATCATGAAATGCTTAGGAAACAATAAAGTGAAATATTTTAAAGAAGATAATATCTAATATTTCATTTTATATATATATATATATATATATATATATTTTTTTTTTTTTTTTTTTTTTTTCCATTTATAAAGAGAAACCATAGGAAAATCTTAGGGGAATAAGATTTAATTCAGGTCACTTGTGTTTAAAGCAATAAAAGTTACTTCATTAGTACGTTAATTAAAACTACTAAATATTGAGGAAAAAAACTTAAATGATACTTCAGAGGCTCTTACCTCAATTAGCAGAGAAAATGCTAATTTAAATCATTAAGTTTCAACTTGTTTTGTAATGTTTTAACCTAAGAGTTTTTCAACAGTCATTATGAAGTCTATTTAGGTAAAATTACATTGTATACATTATTATTCTCTTATTTTTAGAGAAGTACATTCCCCAATGTACATTGCTCCTTTACAATTTCTCTAACAAACTGTGTCCAGCCTCTACATGACCACCTCAGGGACAGACTGCTCTGTAAGGTTTACCTTCCTTACAGAGCAAACCCTGTACCCTAAAGTCTATTTATCTTATCCAACACCAGGTTCATGCCTTGTAACATGAAAAATTACATCTACTAATACCAATTATAGAAAATGGAAATCTAACAAAGTAAAAAAGAGAAAAACCATTTCTGCTTGACATTTCTCTCAAGGACCATAAAGCACAATAACTTTATACACACATACATACACACCCATACATATAAGCATACACAAATATATATAAATATATATACATAAATATATGAGGTTAACTATGTTTTTAAGTTTTGTTTGGCCACATTTTATTATTATGACCAAAAAAGAAAATATATACATTCTCTTGGATCTCTCAAGTGTTATTCACGTACATGATCGTATACTCATGCAAACCGATCACCCTGATATTTGTCTTAAGAGAAGGGAAGAACACTCCCACAGTGACTTACACACAGAAGGTACTCTAAATATTTGCTGAATGAATGTTGCCTGGAAAAATCTCATTATATGAAACCAGATTTTTAAAAAAAGAAAAAAAACTGGGTCTTAATCTACCTGTAGAGATAACCCCACCATGGCCTGCACACAGAAGACATTTATTAAATAGATGCTGAATGAATATTGTTCAGAAAAATCACATTATATGGAACCAAGTTTAAAAACAATTGGGTCTTAGCTGCTATGCAATATCCTCAATTATACAAGAAAACTATTAATGTACCTTGTCAACCAACTCATACTCAAAAACAGTATTAATAGCAGTGTTAGAGATCTGCAATATATTGATTCAAGTCTGAAAATATTATGTTAAATGATATATCCAAACCTTTGCCTAGTGCACATTAAAACAATAAGATCATCGGCACTGAGGTCCCATGAGTATTGCTATTGAGTATTATCATCATGCTGGCATTGACATGACACCAACCAAGCAAGTCCTGTTCCTGTGCAGCCAATCATTAATAAAAGACTAAAAAGTCTGATTTACTACAATTTATAGCTGATTTTGACTATGATAAATAAGTTTTTGGACTCTGATCTGTTAGATGCCACATGAGTTGCTTGAGTCCACAATGGCCCAGATTTCAAATACAAAATGTGTTGACACTGTGATGCAAACTTACCAGTGTTGTAGTAGGAGCAGAAACAGTAGCTTTCAGACTACTCAGTTCCTGCTGGATTAATTTCTCTTCCTCCTGAAAAAGTGAAAATATTTAAATAGGTAATTAAGTCTTTTTAAACTGTAACAGTATTTTTCAGAAAGTGAAAAATATAATCTATGATACTTTCAATAAAAATGAAATGTTATTGTAAAGGAAAGTTACAAAAATTGTACACTTAAGGTTTACCTAAAGGCATCTTTCCAACCCTTAGATTCATCCCTGAAGAGAATAAATATTTCCAGGCTAACCTATCATTCCTTTTATCTTCATCCATTATCCCCTTAACGCAGGGGTTCTTAACCTTTTTTGTTCCACGGATCCCTTTGCCAGTCAGGCGAAAACCACAGACCCCTTACTAAGTCCACACGACACTATATATCACACCCACACCAACACGTCCCCACAATAATAATGTTATTTTGAACTTTAATTCAAGCTCACAGACGCCTGGTTAAGAATCCCTGCTTTAATGACTGTCTGGCAGAAAATGATTAAGAAAAATTAAAGGTGCAAAGAGTTAAAGAGAAATTCTCTATTGACCCAAAATAACATTCTCACACCTTCTCTTTAGAAGTGAAGAGTCTTCATAAATAGAGAAACAGGATAAGAAGGCAGAAACAACTTAGTCTTTTTCCCTTAAACTATATTCTTCCCAATCCTTTCCTTTCCTTACTCCCCACATCCTTTCCCTCACTTCCCATCTCTCTCCCTCTCTCTCTCTCTCTCTCACACACACACACAAATACACCGTGTGGTCACTGCTACTATCTGCATTGTAGTTCACCCCCTTAAGCACTTGAAAATTAGCTCCATTTTTTGCTAATATAATGCTATCTTTAAATCACACACTGAATTAGCAGGTATTCATTAGGTGGCTAATCAAAAACCACTAGTGCAGTACTGCCACATTTGGATATCTTATGTACCATTTCAAATTGCAATTTAAACTGCAGTTTAAAATTCTTTCTTAAAATTTCATTCTACACCTCATAAAAATTAGCAAAGGACAAAACCTTAAGACAATGTTCCTGGTCTATAGTTAATGGTACAATTATAATACTACTCTTCCATCAATTGTAACAAATGTACCACACTACTGCATGATGTTAATAAATAATAGGGGGGGAAGCGGCTGTGGCTCAATCAGTAGGGCTCCCGTTTGCCATATGGGAGGCCCGGGGTTCGGTTCCCGGGGCCTCCTGGTGAGGGCAGGCCCGCCCGCACGGCGTGGTTGGCTGACCCAGCGAGCACAAGCAGCAAGGGGGGGATAAATGAATAAATAAATAAAATCTTTAAAAAAATAAAAAATAAATAAAAAAAAAATAAATAATAGGGGGAGGTACATTGGAACTCTGTATTTTCTGCATGATTTTTCTGTAAACCAAGAATACCTCTAATTTTAAAAATAATAATGGGCAGCAAAAACAAAAACGAAAAAAAAACAATATTAAGTCCACAAATAATGATTTTGGAATGTGAAGCCCTCTCCAATACAGAATCATCTTATTTCAATTTAAGAATAACATTTTAAACACTGAGCACTTTTTCGTCTCTTTCTTCTCATCTGCCATTTATATTGCATTAAGTTCAAGACGGACGACTAATTCCTTGGAAGAAGGAAACATATGTTATTTTTTCCCTCAAAGTCTAACGCACAACCTTGCTCCACAGATATCTTTTGAACAAATTATGGCATAACACCGGATCTTTTGAAATATAAAGTCTTTGAAGCTTTTGAGTCAGTATCTTACACAATCCGTGGAACTACCAAAAGTCTGGGGGAACTTAACTATAACTGCTCATTTTCAAAGCGTGTCTTAGGCACAGACTTACTCAGCAAATTTTACATTTTGAGAGAATTATGCTTTTTCTTTGCCCAACCTATTGTTCTAACCTAAGAACTTAAGCAACCCAGAAATGTTCACGAGCAAGTTCAGATGTCAGGATCTGTTCAGATGTGTGACATCTAGCAGTTGAAGGGACCGAGAGAGAAACTGAGTAAGGAAAAAAACTTTGTATACAGTGAATAATGCCTGACACGTTATCGTACTTGATATTTTCACATGATTTACATCATCTAATCCTCAAAACAACCTATGAATTGTGTATTTTTACTTTTTCACGTCAAGGTTCAGGGATCACATCGAATTTGCCCCCCAAAACAATGAGTCAGTGCCAGTGGCAAGTGCGGAAATCCGGCCTCGCTGTACCCCATGGACCGGCACAAACGCAGACCCTGAGTCTCGCCGGGAGGTGGGGGGGCGGGGGAGGGGGCCGGACCCGGAGTCTCGCCGCAGGCCAGGGCCTCCCGGAGCGGGGACCACGCCCGGTCCGCTGACCGACCTCGCAGGCCCGGCGGGCACCTACGTGCTTGGAGGTGAGTGCGGTGATGGCACGAACAAGGCCGCCCAGCCGCGAGGAGAATGAGGCCTTGGCTGCCGCGGACCCGCCACCCGACGGGTTCTGCAGGAAGAGTCCCGGCAGCGCCGTCAGCGTCTTCTCCACTATGTCGCTCATCGTCGCCGCGCTCACTAGCTTTGCCACCCGACCTCATGCCCGGCCCCCGCCGTTGCCGCCGCCGCCGGTTTCCGTAGGCACTTCCTGTTTGTTTGAAAAAGAAATCTTTATTCGCGTCCCCCGTGAACAAACACAATGTCGCTCTCGAGCGGCCGCCGGAGGGCGCAAGAGACCACCTGCGGGAAAAGCCGTTCGTCCAGGCTTCCCTACAGAGGTTTGGCCTCCTGTGGAGGGGTAGAGAGACCGGAAACTCCCGGTTTCGATCAACACCCCGGGATCTGTCGCAACCGCTGAGTCCTCCTAAGGAAGCGGCTTGGACCCCGTCCCTCTTACACTTCGCCCCGCACCTCCCTTTCCCATTAGCCGCCTCGGCGCTTCCCGAGACAGCGTTAGAAGGTGCACATTCCTGAACTAGCCTTTTTAGGGGCGCCCCTCGTCAGCCATCCCGCTCTAAGAGACCACGGGCAATATACTCTCCTCCCTCCGCAGCTACGTCGCCGCAGGTTCCCAGCGCTTCTGCAGCTCTGGCCCTGGCGGTGCTAGGGACACGTTTGTTGAATGAATGAACCGCGCGGTTGTTCCGGGCATTCAATCGTGCGGACTCAGAGCCCGCAGCATTCTGGGGATTCGTGCCCCCGTAGCTTCCGGTCCACCCCTCTTCTCCTGTGGCTTTGGGGAGCAGAAAGGAAAGAGAATTGTTTCCCTCAACCCCCAAAGTCCCAGCTACCAACCCTCCTACCTATCCTACTTCTCAACAAGTTGCAGCTTAAGGGTTAATTTCCTGGGGCAGCCTTACCTGACCAGTCAGCCAAAGAGGAATCTCCTGATCCTACCCTCCTTCCATTCCATTTTAGAACTTATAACAGTTGCTACTATAAAAATAATTATCTCCCTTAGAAAGCATATCTTTTTTTTTTTTTTTTTTTTTTTTTTTCCCCTTTTACCGGGAGGTAAACCCAGATCCCTCCATATGGGAGATGGACGCCCAACCATTTGACCTATATCCACCCCCCAGAAAGCATATCTTATTCCCTGTTATACACCCCCTGGCTCCTAGCTACAAGAGAATCTAGGACAGTAGTTCTCAAAATGTGGTCCAATGAACTTCCATGAAGATGGAGTGTTAGAGAGGCAGAGAGCTCACTTCTCTCCCAGAAAAAGTAGCTAGAGGACAGGCAGAAACTATCTGGAAAATTGTTGTAGGGCTTAGGACAGCAGGAGAAGGCTAGATACAACCCAGAAAAGAGAGGGATGAAGGAAAGGAGTCTCCACTGGCTGGAAACAATCCAAAGAGTAAAGCTGCAGTAGCAGCAGCTGCTGATGCCCACCCCCCAACTTTGGAGCAAACAGCACTGGTTCCCCAAGCAGCTACAGACTGAGGGAGTTGCAGGGGTCCTCTTCCCCAGGAAAGGGGAGAGGGAGGGACATAGCCTATGACAAATACATATTTTAGCCAGTGAACTTGATCTGCTGCATTGGAGGGGGTCACACACTTCCAGGCCAGGTGGGGCCACCGCATTGTTTGCCCTGAGAGCCAGTGGGTAGCTAAAGATAATTTGCCTTTTCAAATACCCTGCTTTTTGCCCTGGGTTGGTTGCTGAGGACTCAGAGGGAAGGAGGGTGTGCCAGCCAAAGGAAGAAAGCAGCAGCTTCTGAGAGTTTGTTTGTTTTTAAATTGACTTTTTTCTTTTTTTTTTTTTTTTTTTTTTTTTTGGTATACAGTCCTATCAGTGCACCAACATACACATTAAGGGAGTTCCAGAAGGAAAAGAGAAGGGAAAAGGGGCAGAAAGAGTGTAGCAGTTTGATATTATTTATGAATTCCAAAAAAGAAAGATTATGTTTGTAAACTGGTCTGTTCCTCTGGGTGTGATCCCCTTTGATTGTATTAGATTCAGCTGAGATGTCTTTGATTAAATTATGTTAAGATTAGGGCTTTGATTTGACCACGTCAGTAGGGTGTAACTCAGGTTACACCATCCCCTAGGTGGGCTGATATAAATGGGCACTCACTCAAGAAGACACAGAAGAAGATATACAAAAAAAAAAGAGAAAGAGCTCCATAGATGCCAGAGGAGAGAACTTTGTCATGACATGGAAGAGGAGTGAACTTTGATCCTGTGGCTCCAGAGAGAGATGAGCCATTTGCTTGACAGTTGCAGCCCGAAGAGAACAGAGCAGCTGAGCAGCTAAGGCCCAAGAGATCAGGCAGAGATTGCCTGCCATCTTGCTTCAACACAAAGCAACTGACTTTGGTGAGAAAACAACATTGAGTTGGACTCTTTAGAGCCTTGTAAGTGTAAGCTTTTGCCCCAATAAATACCCTTTATAAAAGCCAACAGATGGAAATTTGTTGCATCAGCACCCCTTTGACTGACTAATACAAAGAGTATTTGAGGGAATAATGGGTGAAAATTTTCCATCTCTCATGAAAGACATGAATTTATGTGTCTAGGAAGAACAGCATACTCCAATTGGAATAAATTCATATAGAACTATCTCAAGACACATTAATATTCAGTATGCCAAAAGCCAAAGGTAAAGAGAAAATTTGGAAAGCATCAAGGGACAAGCAAAACATCACATATAAGAGACATCCAGTAAGACTTCGTGAGGATTTCTCTTCAGAAACCATGGAGGTGAGAAGGCAGTGGTATGATATAATTAAGGCACTGCCAGCCAACAATTCTTTATCTGGCAAAACTGTCCTTCAAATATGAAGGTGAGTTTAAAATATTCACAAATAAACAGAAACTGAGAGAGTTTGTAAACAAGAATCCGGCTCTGTAGGAAACACTAAAGCGAGTTCTGCAAACAAAAAAAAAGACAAGAGAAAGAGTCTTGGAGGAGAGTGTAGAAGTGAAGACTATCAGAAAGGGTAACCAAAAGGTATAAAAAGATAGACAAAAATAAGATGACATATGAAAGGCAAAGGATAAAATGGTTGAAGTAATGCCTTTACAGTAATAACATTGTTAACTCCCCAATCAAAAGACACAGACTGGGAGTAAATGTGGCTCAGGTGGTTGGCTGCCCGCCTCCCACATGGGAGATCCCAGGTTTGGTTCCCGGTGCCTCCTGAAAAAAACAAACAAAAAGCAAAACAAACAAAAAAAACCAACTCAGGGAAGCTGATGCAACTCAGTGGCTGAGCACCAGCTTCCCACATATGAGGTCCCAGGTTCAATCCCTGTCCCGCAGTACCTAAAAAAAAAAAAAAAAAAAAGGCATCATAGGCTGACAGAATGGATAAGACAATATGAGCCATCCATATGCAGTCTACAGGAGACTCACCTTAGACACAAAGTACAAATAGACTGAAAATGAAAGATTGGAAAAAGATATTTCATGCAAACAGTAACCAAAAGAGAGCAAGGGTAGCTATACTGGTGTCGGACAAAACAGACGTTAAATACAAAAGAGTGATCAGAGATGCAGAAGGCCCTTATATATATTAATGAAAGGACAATCCACCAGGAAGAAATAACAATCATAAATATCTATGCACCTAACTAGGGTGCCCCAAAATACATGAGGCAAACTCTGGCAAAACTTAAAGGAGATAGTTGTCCCTACAATAATAGTTGGAGACTTCAACATGCCACTCACATCAATAGATAGAACCACTAGACAGAAGATCAACAAGGAAACAGAAAACTTAAATGATCTGATTAGTTGGATCTAACAGACATGTATAGAACATTGCACCCCAAATCAGCAGGTTATACATTCTTCTCAAGTGCTCATGGATCTTTCTCCAGGATAGACCACATGTTGGGGGAACAAAACAACCCTCAATAAATTTAAGAAGATTGAAATTATACAAATCACATTCTCAGATCGTAATGGAATGAAGCTGAAAATCAATAACAGGTAGGAAAGAAGAAAATTTGCTAATATATGGGGGCTAAACAGCACACTCCTAAACAATCAGTGGGTCAAAGAAAAAATTGTAAGAGAAATTAGTAGATATATTGAGACAAATGAAAATGAGGACATAACTTATCAAACTTATGGGATACAGCAAAGGCAGTGCTGAGAGGGAAATTTATAGCCCTAAATGCCTATATTTTAAAAAAAGAAAAAGAAAGAAAGAACTAAGATCAAAGATCTGTCTGAATAAGTATTCTAGAGGATACCTAGTTTCTAAAGAAACCAGAAAAAGAACAGTAAACAAATCCCAAGGCAAACATAAAAAATGAAAGAACAAATATTAGAGCAGAAGTAAATGAAATTGAGAACACAAAACAGTGGGAAAAATCAACAAAACAAAAAGCTGGTTCTTTGAGAAGATCAATAAATCAACAAGCCCTTAGCTAGACTAACAAAGAAAAAGAGAGAAGATGCAAATAAATTAAATCAGGAATAAAAAGAGGGACATTACTACTGATCCCACAGAAATAAAAAGGATCAGAAGAGGATATTATGAAAAGCTATATTCCAACAAATTAGACAACCTAGATAAAATGGACAAATTCCTAGAAATGTACAACCTACATTGACTCTACAAGAAATACAGGAATTCAAAAAACCAATCACAAGTAAAGAGATTAAATTAGTCATCAAAATTCTTACAAGAAAGAAAAGTCCAGGACCAGTTAGCTTCACAGGTGAATTCTACCAAATATTTTGAGAACTAATACCAATCCTGTTTAAACTCTTCCAAAAAATTGAAAAGGAAGGAAAATTACCCAACACATTTTATGAAGCCAACGTCACCCTAATACCAAAACCAGATAAAGATACTTCAAGAAAAGAAAATTACAGACCAATCTCTCTAATGAACATAGATACAAAAATTCTCAGCAAAATACTTACAAATTGAATCCAACACCATGTTAAAAGAATTATACACCACGATCAAGTGGGTTTTATTTCTGGTATGCAAGGGTAATTCAATACAGGAAAATCAATTAACATAATACACCACATTAACAAATCCAAGGAAAAACACGATACTCTCAATTGATGCAGAAAAGGCATTTGACAAAATCCAGCATATTTTCTTGATAAAAACACTTCGAAAGATAGGTATAGATGGGAAACAGATGTGGCTCAAGCAAATGGGCTCCTGTCTACCAAAGCGGAGGTCCAGGGTTTGATTCCCGGGGCCTCCTGTGAAAGGCAAGCTGGCCCACACAGTGAGCTGGCCCGAGCGGAGAGCTGGTCCACATGGAGTGCTGACCCATGAGGAATGCTGGCCTGTGTGTGAGTGCTGGCCTGCACAGGAGTGCTGGCCCATGCGGAGAGCTGGCACAGCAAAATGACACAACAAAAAGAGACACAGAGGAGAGACAATAAGAGATGCAGCCGACCAGGGAGCTGAGGTGGCACAAGAGATTGAGCACCTCTCTCCCACTCCAGAAGGTCCCAGGATCAGTTCCTGGTGCTGTCTAAAGAGAAGACAAGCAGACACAGAAGAACACACAGATAGCAGAAAGCGAGTGCAAAACAAGTGGGGGGTGGGGGTGGGGGTGGGGAGAAATAAATAAATCTTAAAAAAATAAAAATAAAAGATAGGTGTAGAAGGAAAGTTCCTCAACATAATAAAAGGCATATGTGAAAATCCCACAACCAACACCATACTCATTGGGGAGGGATTAAAAGCTTTCCCTCTAAGATCAGTAACAAAATGATGCCTACTGTCACCACTGTCATTCAACATTGTGCTAGAAGTTCTAGCTAGAGCACTTAGGTAAGAAAAAGAAAAAAAAAAGATATCCAATTGGAAAAGAGGAAGTAAAACTCTCACTATTTGTAAATGACATAATCCGATATTTAGAAAATTCCAAAATATTTACAACAAAGCTGTAAGAGCTAATAAATGAGTTCAGCAAAGTGGCAGTGTAGCATATATGTCTTTGCATTTTTCCCACAATCCTTTCAGTTCCTCCCCCTTTTAGTCAGCATTTCATTGCTTAATAGGTACACAGCAAGCTTTGAGAAATAACTGTGAGCTAGTGACTAATAAATAAAAACTTGTATGCTTAGTCTTCTCTCCCAGGAAGCTTTAAGAATAATCTATTCTGTAAACTGCTTGACCACTTTTGTATCAATAGATCCCTTACATAATTACTGTGAAAGTGTTACTTCTGCCCTGTTGGAAGCTGGCGCTCAACCACTGAGCCACATTGGCTTCCCTGAGTTGGCTTTCTCATTTGTTTTTCTTGTTGTTTACTTTTGTTTTTTGAGGGGAAACTGAACCTGGGACCTCCCATGTGGGAGGCAGGAGCTCAACCACTGATAACACTTCACTTTTTAATCATGCTTTCCCCTCATGTGCCCTCCCCATCTGCATGTAGACATGTAGTATAAAAGACCCTTCTTGCTTTGTGGCAAGTGCAGACTCAAGCCTCAGAAGTGCCACACTCTCCACCTGCTACCATGTATGAGGATTTAGGTTACAAGGTTCAGACTCTCCCAGAGAGAGGATTCCCCTGCAGAGCATTGAGGGTGAAGCTGCCCATAAGCCCCCTATTAAACGGTCTTTGCTCATCAAGCTGTACCTGTCTGAATCTTTCTTTGGTCTGATGAATCCCTCTCAGTCTGGTGGAAAGCTGTCATTGTACACAGCTCCCTGCTGTACTTGGAACAGGCAGTATACAAGATCAATATGCAAAAATCAGTAGTGTTTCTACACACTAGTAATGAGCAAGCTGATGAGGAAATCAGGGGAAAATTCCATTTAAAATAGCAACAAAAGACTGAAATATTTAAGAATTAATTTAACCAGAAATGTAAAGGATCTGTATTCAGAAAACTACAAAACATTGCTAAAAGAAATCAAAAGACCTAAACAAATGGAAGGACATTCCGTGTTCATGATTTGGAAGACTAAACACTGTGAAGATGTCAGTTCTACCCAAAATGATTTATAGATTCAATGCAATACCAATCAAAATTCCAACATCCTACTTAACAGAAAAAAAAAAAAAAGTCAATTACCAAATTTATTTGGAAGGGAAAGGAGTCCCGAATAGCCAAAAAAGAAATTCTAAAAACAAAGAGCAAAGTCAGAGGATTCAGACTTCCTGACCTTGAAATGTATTATAAAGCTACAGTGGTCAAAATAGCATAATATTTGCATAAAGATAGATACATTGATCAATGGAATCAAATTGAGAGTTCAGAAATAGACTCTCACCTCTATGGTCAACTAAGTTTTGATAAGCCTACCAAGTTCACTTTTCTGGGACAGAACTGTTTCTTCAACAAATGGTGCTGGGAGAACTGGATATCCAAAACCAAAAGAACGAAAGAGGACCCCTATCTCACTCCCTATACAAGAATCAACTCAAAATGGATCAAAGACCTAAACATAAAAGCCAGGACCATGAAACTCCTAGAAGACAATGTAGGAAAACATATACAAGACCTAGTAATAGATGGGTTCTCTTATACCTTATACCCAAAGTACAAGCAAAAAAAAGAAAAAAGTAGATAAATGGGACCTCCTCAAAATTAAACACTTCTGCACCTCAAAGGACTTTGTGAAGAGGGTAAAAAGGCCGCCTACTCAATGGGAGAAAATATTTGGAAATCACACATCAAAAAGGGTCTAATATCCATGATTTATAAAGAGATCCTACAACTCAAAAATAAAAAGACAAATGACCTGATTTTAAAAATGGGCAAAAGACCTGAATAGACATTTTTCTAAAGAAGAAATACAAATGGCAAAAAAACACATGAAAAAATGTTCAAAATCACTGGCTATTAGGGAAATGCAAATCAAAGCTACAATGAGATAGCATTTCATACCTACTAGAAGGGTCAATATTTAAAAAACAGAAAACTACAAGTGTTGGAGAGGATGGGGAGAGATAGGAATGCTTATTCACTATTGGTGAGAATGTAGAATAGTACAGCCACTATAGAAGTCTGTTTGGCAGTTCCTAAGGAAGTTAGATATAAATCTGCCATGTGACCTGGTAATACCACTACTAGGTATATACCTATAAGAACCGAGAGCAGTGACATGAACAGACATGTGCACACCAGTATTCATAGCAACATTATTCACATTTGTCAAAAGATGGAAACAATCCATCAAATGATGAATTGATAAACTGTGGTATATATGCACGATGGAAAATTATTCACTTGTAGAAGAAATGAAGTCGTGAATCATATGACAACATGAATGAACCTGGAGGACATTATGCTGAATGAAGCAAGCCAGGCACAAAAGGACAAATATTGTATGATTGTGCTTTTATGAACTAAATATAATGAGCAAAACTCATGGAGTTAATAGCTAGAGTATAAGTCACCAGAGAATAGAATGTGGTCAGAGAATGGAAAGCCAAGGTTTAATCTGTGCAGAATTGGTAAAAAGTTGTTTGTAAGTGTTTGGAAATGAATAGAAATGGGAAAGCACATCATAGGATTTGTAATTAGTAGAGCTAACATATGGTTACTATAGTGCTTTGTTTTCTGTTGTTTTTTCTTTTGTTTGGAGTAATGAAAATGCTCTAATATTTATTGAAGTGATGAATACACAACTCTGTGATTATATCAAATGCCACTGATTGTACACTTTAGATAAATGTTATGGTTTATGAACAAAAAATAAATAATAGGGTGGGTTGGGGGGGGGATTAAACCAAATGTAAGATATGGACTATAGTTAGTATTATTTTGATGATGCTCTTTCAAAATTTGTTACAAATGTTTCACAACAATGCAAGGAATTGGGGTGATATATGGGAGCCCGTATGATGTTATGCATGTTTGTTTTGTAAGTTTCACAACTTTTAATACTTATTGCTTATGTATATTCATGTATGAATGATAAACTCATAAAATCCTTTTTAAATGAAAAAAAAAATGTGGTCCAATGACCTCAGAAGGTCCCTGAGAACCTTTCAGGAGATCAGAGAAGTCAAAACTATATTTATAATAATACTTAAATATTTTTGGCCATTTTCACCCCCATTCTCTCAGGAGTATACAGAGGAGTTCTCCAGAGGATATATGATGTTTTATCACTCTGCTGGCTGGTGAAATGTGTGCTTATGTATTCTTGTATTTTCTAGAACTTTCTAAGGTAGTAGGTTAAGGGTATAAATACATGTGTATTCAGAGATTGACTCAGTTTGTTCTCTATACTTCTATGTTCTTACAATATCTGGGTTATACCTCTTCCAATCTCTATAACCTCATTATCCTTCAATAAATGTGTATATTTTTGAAATCCTGAGGTTGTCCTTGTACCTACAGGGAAAGATAAAATGTAAGTACACTTTGATGACTTGTTTTACAAGAGTACATTTTTTTATTTATTGAAAACTTTTCTAAATATTTAAATTTACTTAAAATTATTATTTTAGAATTTAATAATATTTTATTATAGGGAAACGGATGTGGCTCAAGAGGTTCGGCGTCCGTCTACCATATGGAGAGACCAGGGTTCGATCCCCGGTACCTCCTGGTAAAAAAAAAATATATATATATATATATATATATATATTTTATTATAAAATAATATTTTGTTTATTTTTAAATTTTAGGAAATTTCATTGGCTTTAAAAAAAGATTAGAAGACTTGCTTTCTCAACCCTTCACATCTGAAGATGCTGAAAAAAGTGATATTGACATCAGTATCAGAGCATTCTCTGACTCATGGAAAGGAGGGTTCTGGATGAAACCAGATAAAAAAGATGACAAAAGCTATCTTTCTTTCCCTTGGCTTTAACAATGTTAATAATATACCTTATTTTGTCTTATACAGCAAAACATTTTCAAACAATATTATGACACCAGTTAGGCTGAAGGTCATTTTGAGGTCAATTATTCAGAATTTAAAGGAAAGGAATTGGATATTTTAAATGTAGACATGATAAGCTCTTTAAAAGGTATAGCTTTATAGTTACCACTTTTCAAACCAGAAATTAAAAAACCCATCTGA
Organism: Tolypeutes matacus; assembly: GCA_026826555.1. Taxonomy (NCBI): domain Eukaryota; kingdom Metazoa; phylum Chordata; class Mammalia; order Cingulata; family Chlamyphoridae; genus Tolypeutes; species Tolypeutes matacus. The sequence goes on from JAKSZT010054395.1 coordinate 7,864,306, forward strand.
CAGGGAAAATTATTTTTATTTCATTGGCTGGAGAAGGGCACACAATAGCTGAGACTAATAAGACTTGTGCATTACAGAATGAATGCCTGCTAGATGAAAAATCAGTAAAAGAAATCATGGCAGTGCTACTTTTCAAAGATGTATTAGCTCCTCAAGTTGAAAATTTAGTTAGAGACTGAGTTAATATCTCAGAATTGTACTTCCTTTAAAATGAACAAAATTGTAGACGTGGCTGGACTTGTTTTGCTTTTATCCATCTAGTATCAGCACCAAATAATAGCTGAAGAAAAATCATCCTTTATGTAAATGCTTGACAACAAATACAAATGGTAATGAAATAATCAACATGTTGAACAACATTTTTTAAAAATCATAGTTTATACTGGAACAACTGTGGTGATATTTGCACTGATGGTACAAAAACAATGCCGTGTACACCTGCTGGCACCTTAGCACAAATCAAGGCAGAGGCACCAAACTCTGTATTCTTCAACATCACACACTCAGATTTTTTTAAAAAGCCAATTTTTCTTAAAAAATAATGAAGCAACACAATTAGTTTTTTATCTCAACCTTTGAGTACATTTTTAAAAATATTTTGTTACAAAATGGGAACTACACATAAAACAGTTCTGCTGATAATCAAAGTAAGGTGGTTTCTCAAAAAAAAGCCCTTGTGGGGTTGTTTGATTTGCAAGCTTGAGCCAGCTGCTTTTTTTTTTTTTTTTTTTTTCACGGAACATCATTTTCACTTGAAAGAATAATTAACAGACAATGGTTTTTTTTAAAAATGAACAGTAAATCTGTCACTTCAAGGAAAATAACAGACAATATTTGTTACCAGAAATAAAATTCAAGCTTTTAAGTGAAAATGAGAGTTTTGAAAACGTGTATCCACCACCATGAGTTTGATCATTTCCCAAAACTTAAGGACTGTTCTGATAAAATTGATAGTTATATTAATGAATGTTATTTTTTGATATTGTATAATGAAATGTGTTGACATTTGGGAGATCTATACAACTCAGTGAGTCAATATTTTCCTAATGATTAATGTATGATGTTATGTATGGGCAAAAAATCCATTTAGTGTGCATGACAGATTAATGATTTTAGTGTATTCCAGTACAAAAAGTTCACTGTATGGTTTCAGCTTCCACATTGCAATTAACCTTTAAGAAATTACTTCTTGTAAAGTTTTGATGTTGTATCAGAGAAAAATATCCACTATTATTTGAAAAGGCTCATAAAATACTTCTTTTTTTCCAACTAAATATTTGGGTGAGGTCGTGTTTTCTTCATAAATTTCAACCAAAATCGTAGAACTGTGGTAGGCTGATAATGGTTCCTAAAGATATGTTGACATCCTAATGTCTAGAGTTTGTTTATTTTACCTTATATGGTAAAGTTTTTGTAGATGTGATTAAGTTAAGGATTTTGAGATGAAGAAATTTTGTTGGATTATCCGGGTAGGACTTACATGTCATCACAAGTATCCTTATAAGAGAAAGGCAGGGAAAATTAGCCACCACACACAGAAGAGGAGAAGGCCTATGAAAACAGAGGTAGAGATTGTAGTGATGTAGCCACAAGCCAAGGAATGCCAGTGGCCACCAGAACCTGGAAGAGGCAAGGAACAGATTCTCCTCTAAGCCTTCAGAGAGAGAACAGCCCTGCCAACACCTTGATTTTGGCCCAGTGAAACTGTGGAATTTCTGGCCTCCAGAACTGTGACAGAATAAATCTCTATTGTTTTAAGCCACCAAGTTTGTAGAAATGTGTCACATTAGCCACAGGAAACTAATACAAACCTAAAGCAAGAGACTGAATGCAGAACCAGACATGAGAATCCAACTCTCTTATATTAAGCCTCATTTTAAAGAGATTTGCAAAATTGTAAAGCAATGCCAGTCTCCTTACTATATTATTTGGTTTGGAAAATATAGCTATTTTTTATAAAAAGACAAAAAATATTTTAGGTTAGCATGTAAGGAGTTTATTGTCATTATTTTTTAATGAATTTAAAATATCTTAATGTTTTCTCAGTTTTACTTTCTAATCCAGTAAATATCAATAGCTATAACCCACATAAAAGCTCTTGAGGTCCTCAGTAATTTTTAAGAATGTAAAGAGACGCTGAAATCAAAAAGTTTGAGGACTGGTTATCTAGAACATAATAGAAGCACAAATACTTGTTGAATAACTGTATTAATAATTCAATCACATCAATCAATAGATGAATATAGACCAGGGAAGAGCAAACAAGTCTAGACGTAAAGTAAATCAAGGGACAAGGACAGAAGAGATATTGGAAGAGAAAAATTGGGGGGAAATACAAAATTATCTCCAACTGACATATTATGAAGGGGAAGTTGCTGGAATAACTTCCAGAGCTTCCTACCCTGTGATCCAGGTACAAAGATTATTGAATCCTCACCAATTCCTGTTATTTTGCCTCTGGCTCCCAATTCTTAAAGCTAAAATTTGAAAGTAGAACAAAAAGACAAATGCCCAAATCCCAGTGGTTTTGTGCATCAAAGGATATTACCAAGAGAGTGAAAAGACAACCTACAGAATGGGAGTTGCAAATCATATACATGATAAGGGTTTAATATCCAGAATATATGAAATAATTCCTACAACTCAATGACAAAAAGGCAAATATCCCAATTTTTAAAAATGAGCAAAGGACTTGAATAGACATTTCTCCACAGAAGATATACATATGGCCAATAAGCACATGAAAAGATGCTCAACATCATTAGCCATTAGGGAAACTCAAATCAAAACTGCAATGAGATACCACTTCATACCTACTAGAATGGCTATTATTTAATAAAACAGACTCATATGAGAATATTCTCTCTGTCCTGATTTTGTGATAATCAGAGTAGGCTAAACATTCGCTATATTAGAAACCATGCATGTGTCCCCAGATCTGGTTTTCCTCCCTAGGTCTGGTTTTTAGACTGCTGGTGATAAACTAAGCCTGATTTATTATAGGACCATTCTGTATGGGAAATGTCTGTAACTCTAGGTATCTTTTGGTCAACTTTAAGAGATATAGCAGGGGGACAGATATGGCTCAAATGGTTGGGCGTCTGTCTCCCATAAGAGGGACCTGGGTTCGATCCCCAGGACCTCCCGGTAAAAATAATATATATATATATTATTCTATACATATATAGAAAGCATGAGAGCCTCCAGGCCCTGTACGTGGGTGCGCCATCAGGCCCCATGAGCCACGCAGCAAAATGATGATGTAATAGGAAAGTGACACAAGGGAGAGCCAAGACAAGACACGCCGAAAAACCAGGAACTAAGGCAGCATAGGTGGTAGGATGCCTATCTCCCACATCAGAGGTTCTGAGGATCAAATCCCAGTGAAGACAGGAGGAGAAGGATGACAAGAGAGGGCAGGAAATGGACACAGAGAGTTGCCCAGCAAATGGACACAGAAACAGCAAAAATGAGGGAGGAGGTGTAAAAATGGGTAAAAGTAAATAAATCCTTTTAAAAAAAAGTATAGGGGAGTAAGATATGGACTATAGTTAGTAGTAATACTTTGACTATGTCCTTTTTTTTTTTTTAAAGATTTTATCCATTTATTCATCTATCCCCCCCTTGCTGCCTGTGCTTGCTGGGTCAGCCAACCACGCCGTGCGGGCGGGCCTGCCCCCACCAGGAGGCCCCGGGAACCGAACCAGGGCCTCCCATATGGTAAACGGGAGCCCCACTGATTGAGCCACAGCAGCTTCCCTGACTATGTTCTTTTATAATTTGTTAACAAATGTTTCACAACAATGCAAAGTATTTGTGGTGGGGTCATGTGTGGGAGCCCTGTATGATGTTATACATGTTTGTTTTGTAAATTCACAATGTTTACTGAACACTTATTGTTTATGTATGTTCACATATGAGTGATATACTTCAATAAATTGTTTTTAAAAAAACAGACTCATAATAGGTTTGGGGGAAAAGGTAGAATTTAGGCGAAATTTAAATAAAGCAGTGTTTTGATAGGGTCAAAGCAAAACAGGGCATATGTAAATGAGTCAACATTGCTCTAGATTGCTGAGTAGACCCAATTTTATAATTTTTTTAAAAGGAGGTACCAGAGATTGAACCCAGGACCTCATACATGGGAAGCAGGCACTCAAGCACTGAGCCACATCTGCTCTCCTACAATTTTAAAAATTAGAATCATAGGCATTTTGCCTAAGCATGGGAAAATCTCACATAATCTAATTAAATTAAAGTTATAAAAAGGAGATTATAAAGTATTTATGGTGTAGTTGCAATTATATAGATTAAGTTGTACATAAAAATAAAAACTGCAAGAGAATTAGCTTTGTTTTTTTTGGGGGGGGGAAGTGAGATTTGGGTGGCTTAAAATTTATTTAATTGTTGCTATATTTTTATTTCTGTAATGGAAAAAAATTAGTCTTTGTATTTCCCATTGGTATTAGCACAGAAACTTTCATGTAGCTGGCAATTCTACTCAGGCACATTTCTTTATTTTCATGCTTATAAGTTTGGTTAACATTTTTAAACATGCGTACCAAGATCCACATTTCTTTATTACTAAAGAGACCAGAACTCCAAGTTTGGAATAAATAATATATTAAAAATGCATCCTACTAGTACTGAACAATCTGAGGAGGAAATCAGGAAGAGAATTCCATTTTCAATAGCAACAAAAAGACTCAAATACCTAGGAGTTAATTTAACCAAGGAAGTACAGGACCTATATGCAGAAAACTACAAAACAATGCTAAAAGAAAGTTAAAAAGACCTAAACAAATGGAAAGACATTCCGTGTTCATGGATTGGAAGAATAAATATCGTGAAGATGTCAATCTTGCCCAAACTGATTTATAGATTCAATGCAATACCAATCAAAATCCCAACAGCTTACTTTACAGAATTAGAGAAGGCAATTACCAAATTCATCTGGAAGGGTAAGTGCACCCAAATAGCCAAAAGCATTCTAAAAAAGAAGAGCAATGTGGGAGGAATTTCCCTGCCTGACCTTGAAACATATTACAAAGCTACAGTGGTCAAAACAGCATGGTACTGGCATAAAGATAGACATATCGATCAGTGGAATAGAATTGAGAATACAGAAATAAACCCTCACCTATACAGTCAATTGGTTTTTGACAAACCTACCAAGCCCACGCTGATGGGAAAAAACAGTCTCTTCAACAAATGGTGTTGGGACAACTGGATATCTATAACCAAAAGAATGAAAGAGGACCCCTATCTCACCCCCTATACAAGAATCAACTCAAAATGGATCAAAGATCTAAATATAAAAGCCAGGACCATAAAACTACTAGAAGAAAATGTAGGGAAACATCTTCAAGACCTTGTAGTAGGTGGTGGTTTCTTGGACTTCACACCCAAAGCACGTGCAACAAAAGAAAAAGTAGATAAATGGGACCTCCTCAAAATTAAACACTTTTGCACCTCACAGGACTTTGTCAGAAGGGTGAAAAGGCAGCCGACTCAATGGGAAAAAATATTTGGAAATCACATATCTGATAAGGGTTTAATATCCAGCATATATAAAGAGATGTTACAGCTCAACAATAAAAAGACAAATGACCCAATTAAAAAATGGGCCAAAGACTTGAGTAGACATTTCTCCGAAGAAGAAATACAAATGGCAAAAAAACACATGAAGAAATGCTTAACATCACTCATGATTAGGGAAATGCAAATCAAAACTACAATGAGATATCATTTCACACCTATCAGAATGGCCACTATTAAAAAGACAGAGAACTACAAGTGTTGGAGAGGATGTGGAGATATAGGAACACTTCTTCACTGTTGGTGGGAATGCAGGATGGTACAACCACTATGGAGGACTGTTTGGCAGTTCCTAAAGAAGTTGAATATAGACTTGCCACGTGACCCTGCAATACCACTACTGGGTATATACCCAGAAGAACTGAGAGCAGTGACACGAACAGACATCTGCACACCGATGTTCATAGCCACATTATTCATCATTGCCAAAAGTTGGAAACAACCCAGGTGTCCATCAACAGATGAATGGATAAACAAACTGTGGTCTATTCACACGATGGAATATTATGCAGTTGTAAGAAGAAATGAAGTCCTAAAGCATATGGCAACATGGATGAATCTGGAGGACATTATGTTGAGTGAAGCAAGCCAGACACAAAAGGACAAATACTGTATGAATGCATTACTATGAACCAAATATATTGTGTAATATATTGTTTGATTCACACACACAAAAAAACAAAAAAACAAACAAAAAACAAAACAACAAAAAAATTTACATGTATCCATTACATTTAATTGAGAAATGTATATATTTATTCATCTGTGTTTACTTTTTAGTTTTTTATTGCTTATGTTTTAAATTATTAAATGTACAAAATAAAGTTAAAAAAAAAAAGTATCCTACAGTGATAGTAACTGTTTCTGGCATCAAACAATATGGTGGGGGGCAGAGGAGAAATAGAGAGTATATAATTTATTATATTGTCCTATCTTATGTATTTGAATCAAAGAAATCAAAAGAATAAATCAGAATAACAGCTCTTATTTGGGAAAATGTACCTACTTTCTTTAGCAATTGACCAATATATCCCTGGAAACACTCAGATTTGAAAGTACTCCCATTTTTTAAAAAACCTTCCCAAAGATGGGAAGCAGATGTGGCTCAAGCTATTGGGCTTCTATCTACCGTATAGGAGGTACAGGGTTCAATTCCCAGGGCCTCCTGGTGAAGGCAAGCTGGCCTGTGCAGCGAGCTGGCCCTAGTGGAGAGCTTGCCCATGCAGGTGTGCTGGCCCACATGGAGTGCTGGCACATCAAGATGATGCAACAAAAAGAGACACAGAGGAGAGACAATAAGAGATGCAGCAGACCAGGGAGCTGAGGTGGTGTAAGAGAATGAGCACCTCTCTCACACTCCAGAAGGTCCCAGGATTGGTTCCCAGTGCTGCCTAAAGAGAGGACAAGCAGAAACAGAAGAACACAAAGTAAATGGACACAGAGAGCAGACAACGGGGTGGGAAAGGGGAGAGTAGAGTAGATAAATAAATAAATAAATCTTGGGGGGAAAAAAAAAAAAAACTTCCCAAAGAGTTGCCCACTACTCTCCATACTCAATGGGAATATATATAAGTACTCACTGATGATCATCTCTTCCAATTCCTATACTTTGGGCAAAGGCTAGATAATTTGTCCCAGTATTTCCCAAACTGTGTTTCTTTAGTTGTTAATAAATATTACTGTGGTTAAATTAAAACTGGAAAATATTGCATACTTGCAATCTACCCCCAGCCTTGTTCTTAGAGATATGCAATGAATTTTGGCATATTAATGACCCTGAAGTCCTGCAAATAATTTTATTTAACTCAACATTTCCCCCAAATTTTAAATAGGAAACTTTTTTTTAACCAAACAACTATTTAGTATTTCATAGAAACAGTTGGGAAAACATAATTTTAACTAACCTAAAAATGGATTTCACATTAGGGCTTCTTGCATGATGGAGTGAGGAGATCACCAAATCCTCTCTGTGGAAAACAAATATAAAATGGGGCAAAATTATCAAAACTACCCATTTCAATCCTCTATATTTTTTTATGTAACATTTATGTAATTCACATATCTTTTTAAAAAAAATTTTTTTAAAGTACTCATTTCAGGGAAGCAATGTGGTTCAAGTGATTGAGCTCCCACCTGCCACATGGGAGGTCCTGGGTTTGTTCCCGGTGCCGCCTGGAGAAGACAAGCAAGACAGCAAGCTGACGTGACGGGCTGGTGTGGCGAGCTGACACAACAAGATGATGCAGCAAGGAGATACAAAGAGAAAACAAAATGAAATATACAATAAAGCAGGGAGTGGAGGTGGCTCAAGCAATTGAGTGCCTCTTTCCCACATGGGAGGTCCCAGGTTTGGTTCCCAGTGCCTCCTAAAGAGAAGCCGAACAGACACAGAGAGCACACAGCAAATGGACACAGAGAGCAGACAGCGAGTGCAAACAATAAGGGGGGAGGAGGAATAAATAAATTTGAAAAAAAAGAACCCATTTTTTTAGCAAAGGAGGATGATCCACTGATGGGCCCTTGATATTGATGACTAGTCTTATGAACCTTTGATCTTGAAATTGAAACTTAGCCTATTGTTGTGGGATGTCTAAGAGTTACCTCCTGAGAGCCTTGTTGCTCAAATGTGGCCTGTCTCTATGCCAAACTCAGCATATAAATGCATTACCTTCCCCCCAGCATGGGACATGACTCCCAGGGATGAGCCTCCCTGGCACTGAGGGATTGCTACCAAGCACCAACTAGCAATGCAACTGGAAAAAGACCTCGAATAAAAGGAGCAAAAGGTAAAGACAAATGAGTTTATATGGCTAAGAGACTTCAAAGTGAGTCGGGAGGTCATCCCATAGGTAACACTTATGCACATCTCAGAAAGATCTCATAGACTGCCAAAGTGGATAGTACCCCAAATAGTGGGGCTCCTGAGGGCACTGGAGACACCCAGGTCCTATGGTCAGGGCTGATAGTTCCAGAATGGGCTCTACTTTGGAGTTTGTGCTCCTGAGAGTGACAGAGTTGGACTCAATTATGTCTTCCCTACACATGACTCACCTGTCCCTTCTATTTAAACCTATACTTGGCACTGGAGTTTGTAGGTGTATGTCCAAGAGACACGAGTCTTTGGGCTGTCCATGTGCCAGCTGGGCCTGGAACCTCAGCAGAGTTGCAACACCTACTCTACAGCTCATTGGACTCATCCAGGACAACTAACAAGGAGATGATGATAGACAATGACCATCCCAAGAAACAGAGAGAGTCTGCAACTGCAAGCAAGATAGTCCTATCCATCTTCCCCATGGGATATAAGCCCTCTCTCAATGGACATCAGCATCCCAGAATCCTCAAGATTGGGGAAAGAACTATGGACTAGAGTGGAGTTACTGGTATTCTACTATAGACATACTGTGAGTCTAGCAATGGAAGAAATTACAACATTGATGTGGAGCTAGTGGCCACTGGAGGCTCTGGGGGTAGGGAGAGGGAAAAACAGTTGTAATATGGGGGCTTTTTTGGGATTTGGGAATTGTCCTGAATGACACAGCAATGACAGATATAGGCCATTTTATATCATCACATAATATGCAGAATTGTGTGGGAGAGAGTGTAGACTACAATGTGAACTATATGGTCCATGCTTAATGGCAAAGCCCCAGGATGCATGTATCAATTGCAATGAATGTGCCATACTAATGAAGGAAGTTTATGTGGGAGGATGTGGGAGGTGTGGGGAGTGGGGAATATGGGAATCCCTATAGTTTTTGTGTAACATTTATGTAATCTAAGTAGCCTTTAAAAAAAAATTTTTTTTTTTTTAATAAATAAATAAACAATCACACACACAAAAAAAAGTACCCGTTTCAGAGTGCTGGAAATCAAGTTCCTCCTTCCACCCCAGCTTGGTTGGTGCTAAATGCTATCAGGGTGGGGCAAGCCATGAAAACCAGCAACCTCATGCTACTATACAACAGAATTGTTAGAACCAGAAAGACTGAAAATGCTAAGTGTTGGCAAGGATGTGGAGAAACTAGAGCCTGCATAATTGCTGGTGGGAATGTAAAAACAGCCACAATGTAAAAGCTTATGATTTTCTTATTATGTTAAACACAAATTTGCCACATAACCCAGCAATTCCATTCCTACCTATGAGAAACAAAAAAGTACGTTCATGCAAAGACTTGTACTCAAATGTCATAGCAGCTTTATTCATAACGGCCCAAAAAATGGAAATATCTCAAGTGTCCATCAACTAATGGAAGTTATAAATGAATAAACAAAATGTGGTATATCCATACAATGGAATACTCTTCAGCCATAAAAGGCAATTAAGTTTGATACATGTTACAACATGGTTAAACCTCAAAAATAGTATGCTAAGTAAAAGAAGCCAGTCACAAAATATCACACATTATATGATGTATTTATATGAAATGACCAGAAAAGGAAAATCTATGGAGACAGACAGAAAGCAGATCAGTTGCCTAGGGCTGGGGGGATTGGGGTTTGGATTGACGATAAACACAAGGGAACTTTCAGGGGTTTTGAAAATGCTCTCCATCTTGATTGTGGTCTTGGTTGCACAGCACTATAAATTTACTAAAAATCATTGCTTGTATGCTTACAAAAGGTGGATTTTATAGTTTGCAAATTATATTTTCATTTAATTTTAATGAATTTCAAAAATTCTCATTTACTTATTGATTGACAGTTTGCTACAGGACCTTTCTGACACTTAGTGACCAGAGATGCTTGTAGAAATGGGAAAATAATTTGTTTGGCGAAGCTGTTTCTCAAGAAGGAAAGTTAATACATTGGGGAGGGTCTGCAGAGGGTTGCCAGAGAAAAACTGCGAGAAAAAATCCTTGGGAACAGCAAGAAGTTGGTCAGGAAACTCTCCAGACTGAGAGAAAAGGCCTAGAAAAAGGAGACATACTGGGTGGACTCGTGACTGCAGTGGTCGTATTTAGGCAACTTTAAAGAACACAGTTTCACTGTCATGCCCAAGAGGAGCAAGCCTCACTGCCAGCTACCAACACTGCCAGCTCTGACCCCAGGGTACCGTCCTGGGTTCATTCCAAACCTGACCTAGTTTCTCCAGAGACCCCTGTTTCCTTTTTATTTTCTGTCTTGAGAGGAAAAGGGAATTTGTGTGAAGATGGCTTTCTTTTAAGTCTGAAAATGCAGCAGGAAGAGCCGAGTGAACCCCTGTGACACTCTCCAGGGGAGAAGCATCAATTACAGCCATAAGAAACCGCCCTGAGGACTTTTTCAGAATGACACATGCTATTTTCTTCCTCTCCCCCAGTGATTCAGATTCCCATTTCACACAGATGTTTGCCTGTGGTTTCTTTCCTCTGCTTTGTCCACTAGCCAGCAGACTGTGTGCACAATGTTTTCCCACTTGTGTTCCCCGGTCTGAATCAGCCTGGTAAAAACATTAGCTGGAAGATATCTGTGTTTGCCAGGTAAATTTCTCTACAACAAACACCCTTGCAATGAAAATCACTGTTTAACCAAAATTCCTTCATGGCCCAAACTATGTATAACTTATTTCAAGCAATAATCAAAACAAAATTCTAATCCATACCACATATTTGGGCAGTCTGATCCATCTACTTGTAAAAAGATTTGACCTGTAATACTTTCTTTTCCCCAAAGACTTGAGAAATAGAGACAAAAACAGAGTCCCCTCTATACTTGAAGAGTATTTTCTCACACACACTCTTTTTAAAAACTGCGTTCCCAGGATATCTTTGAAAGGACTTTTCCCAATAGTCTTATCAGATCCAGGACAAGAGAGGGATATAAGCTCCAGATTGGGTATGCCAGGACCTTCCCAAAAGGAAACCATGGGAATTTTCTCAATATTCAAACAGGCTCTGATCCAGAGTGTTGCAGCACATGATCAAGGGATCAGAAAAGAACTAAGTTAAAAGAAACTAGAGTAACATTCCAAAGAGATGACAGTATGGTTGAAGCCTGAGTTTGTAATACTGTACTATGAGAATCAAGTCTTTACAAATACAATACAGCAGAATTACTTACATCAACAGTTCTTACATATTGCTAAGAGCAAGATGTTCCTTAAAGAGAATTATTGCTGGGGGAAGCCATTTTCTCTCTGTCCAGGCCCATAAAATAGAAACTTGCACTTCTGAAGAATTGTGAAGAGAGCATTTGCTTTTCTGCGATTTTTCCACAAGGAAAAAGTGACTCATCGAACCGGGGCACCGAGGAAGGAGCTGAGCCTACTTGGTCCCTTCTGTGCCCCTCTCCTTGGACTTGCTTGTCTACTGGGCAGGTGACTCCCACCCCTTTATCTTCCCAGAAGGTCTAGGGGACCGGATGACTGTGAGTCTTGATTTATGGCTTCTCCAGTTTGGCCTTACCCTCATTAAAGCTGACACTTTTATCTCCATCTATCTGACTCTCGTGCCTATTTCTGGGAGGGTTCCAAACTCAGAGGGGCTAAAAGCTGTGGTTTATTGGCCTCATCAAAGTCCCAAATCAGGACTGTAAGTAGCCCCACCACTGAAAAACTTGAAAACCAATGAATAAAGATATGACTCTAGGAGACCAAATTCATTGTATGCTCTTGACCAAGGGCTGAGCTCCTCCATCAGGGAAGGGATCCACCTCTTCCAAAAGAAAATGCAGCTAAGGGGAATGTTACCAGGTGCAGTGAGAGAAGAAGAGACAGCTTCCCAGGACCCTGGAGTGGGGAGAACAGAGTCACCCTCAGATTTCCTTACGTCTGAAGTATGGAGTGGTGGCAAGAGCCTCAAATGGGACCCAGAAAACTTGTGTTGACATTCCAGCTCTTATATGATTGCAATCTTTATACTATTTTGAGCCTCAGTTTCCTTATGTGTAAATGCACATAAAAATTGTTCCTGACTACCCTGTAGGGTTATAGTGAGGATCACATTATATCATGTATATGAATATTAATGTTTATTTACTGGAAAGCTCTATAGAAATATAAGGTGGCATGAAAAAAAAATGGTGAGGAGAAGGTACTTGAAGATATTTTGGAGCATAGGTGCTGGATATTTTTCATTTGCTCCTCCAGATCTACTCTCCAACCTGACCCGTGACCTAGAGGATGAGATGTATGAACTGCACCAATGGGCTCCCTTACCTTTTGGCTTCTGGTATGGCTTACCCAACGAGGGGCAACAGAGGGTTTTGGAGAGAGATGGATCAGATTCTCCTGGAACCCTCCCTGCTGGGTCTCCTCAGGTTGGCTGCATCTCTCTACAGCTTGTGACAAACTGTCATTACCACAGTTTTCTCCCCAAAAACAGAATCTGTAGGAAATGCAAATTCTCCAGTCCTGCTCCAGAAATTCCAGGAACCAGCAATCTGTCTTAAGGCCTCCAGGTGATTCTGCTGCCGAGCCACTGCTGTAACAAGTGTTTTCTTCCCTTTGTTTGTAGTTACCAACCCTGGGGTATAGCCCAATCCCTTGCTGCTTTCCAAAAACTGTTTTCCTTTGTAAATAGGATTTTTACTATACTCTCCACAAAATACCCATTTTGAGTGAGCTATCTGTTTTCTGCAGGACCCTGACGCATACTAAGGACTTCTTGGGATCTCAAAAATAAGACAAGTAACTACATTGTATTCCACTTGTGAAAAGGACTGGTCCTGTGATCAAGGTAAAAGAAACAGTCCACCAAAGGGCTAGCCAAATAAGGAGAACTAGTAAGCGATCATCATGGGTTGCAAATTCTCAAAATCCTTTAAGCAAATGCTTTCAGTGGGTCTGTGTTTCAGGAAATGTCTCTTTTTGGTAAACTAAAACATGATGTAACATCCTTATGAGACATATGACTAAAAGCTGAGGGTTTTGTGTAGGCATGGGCTGTAATGTTGGTTTCCACCAAGGGTTTTAGTCTGAAGAGGGAAGTTGTTAAAATAAGTTGCTACTGGCAAAAAGAGGCTGCTCCTATTTCTTTCCTTTGGCTAAGGTCAAAGCTGTAGCCACCTAGATTCATACCATTTAATTTTTCATCCAATATAAAAGGTGTATAGGCCAAGATATCATATTCAAGCAGCTGTAAAGAATAAGTTTAAAGGGTCATCCTGACTAGTGTATACTGCCTCAGACAAAGAGAGACTGTTTTTAGGTGTTTGTGTTCTCAGGTCCCTTGTTACAAGGACTCTCCTGTTTCCAGGGAATAAATCCAAAGCAGAAATATTCAATAGAGGTCAGGAAAGGAGCCTTCAGTAGAAACTGAGAAGCCCCTGTTCCAGCAAGCATTTCCTTTGGAAATGGGGGTTAAGAAGCTAGAGTAAAAGGAAGCTTTGGGCAACCCCCACTCCCCAAACCCCACCCCACCCCACCCCGAAAAAAGATTTTTCTCTTTTATGTAATACCTTAGTAGATTGAATCCACTGTTTTTGACTATAAATCAAGGAACTGGTTTTCAAAATAGTGTCTCCTATTTATGCTTTATGATTTATTAATTTAACCATTAAGAACTGGACCCTAAAAAAATGCCATGTTAGTTTCAAATTTGTCCCTTCAACTGCTTTTTTAAATTTAACACCCTATCCCTCCCACAGATACCTGGTATCCTCAAACTATCTTCTGTTCGTTCAGAGCCCACCACTTGGACAGCCTTCCCAGATTTTCCCCTCTTTGAACTTTTTCAGAGCATACCCAGAATTTAAAGAATTTAAAGATCCTGTCCTTCAGGGCCTAAAGATTGCTGATATGATTATCTAATTAACCCTGATGGATAATACCTTGATGCTAGTAAGTCTCTTGCCTAAGGCAGCCCATTAGAGTGCTGTGATCTCAGGAACACAAAGCCTGGCCCTTTACTAGCTGTGTGACCTTGGAAAGGTTAAATAGAATCATATACCCCTCTGGGTATAGCAAACCAATTCTGCTTCCCTTCCACATGCCCTTCCTGCAAATATTTTGAAGAATATAAATTACCCAAACCATCCTGAAAATTTCTGAACCTTTCTTCCTATGAAGGTTTAAAGTGCCTGCATTAACTTTGTGAGTCCCCTTCAGCTTGTCTATGTCCCATTAAAAAAAAAAAAAAACCTGAAGCTTAACATACATATAGAAAACTGCACAAATCATAAGCATACACACAATTAAATTTTACAAAGTGAACACTCCTTGATCAAGAAATGGAAGTATTTCCAGAACTGTAGAAGCCCATGCTACATTTCAGATACATGCAGATTATATAAATGGAATCACACATTCTTTAGCTCTACATTGTGAATGTCATCCATGTCATATTGTCTGTAGCTATAGTTGGTTCATTCTTATTGCTTTCTGTGTACTTATCAAAGTATGTTGCCTTAAACAGGACTCAGTGTTCCCGATGGGTTGGCCTGACCAAACCCTTTGCACATCTCCATCACTGCTCTTGTACACTCTTTAAGTAGCTTTTGAGTCTGGCTTCCATCTACATAGAGTGCTTCTTGTGTGTTGTCCATCTTTGCTTCCCCAACACCTAGCCTCGAGTAGAAACTCAGTGAACAATATTTGTTGTTAAACAAATGAATGAAAGAATAACCATCCCATGAAGTCTCTCCACTTCACCTCTCTGAGCCCCCGTTTCCTCATTTTTTTGAAATAAGGGGTTTGGGACTATCGATTTCTGAAGCCTTGCCTGCCTTAATATCTCTGATTTTATGACATTCTTGCGCTTAACAGGGCTCTTCAGTGACCTATTCCAAGGGTTTGACTAGCAAAAACAGTAGCAGTAGTGAAAAAATACATCGTATGGGTTCCGACTTACGGAAGTTCATTTTATCTCCTAGATGACCCTGTGAAGTAATGTGATAATTTAAGTCTCTGTACTATGTCTGGAAAAGGAAACAGACTTACAAAGTGGGTCATGAAGGTGGTCTCTGTTGGGGGTGGGGGGTGGGGGTGCCAACCTGTTTTCTCTCATTCCAGAACTCTGAATTGATGGACGTTAACTTGACAGACTTGCCCCAGGGACCAAGGAGAAAATGCAATTCCCGTCCCAGCCACTGGGTGGCTACCAAACTGCATCCAAAGGGGACAGAGAAGGAAAACAACTGGGCTCCAGAGCCAGGATCATCCCAGAGTGGCAGTAAACCAAATTAAGCTTTTCTAGGAGACTTATCCCGATATAAAATGATTTGGAGGCACTGAGTATTCTGGAAAAAATTATGACTGTATTAGACTTAAAATGCTTCTTGCTCTGCCCTGAGTAAGTTAAAATATTATGATTCATATTTTATCCTCCATCTTGTGACTTCTTGATCTTAATTCCCTCCTCTCTTCCTTCTCCCTCATCCATCAGAATTTATAGGAGAGTCACAAAGCCAATTTTTTGGTGGGCCCATGACTGAAACACACTAAAAGTGTTTCAAGGGACAAGTAAGTTTACAGGCAGATCAGTAGCTCTCAACCTGGAATTTTGCAAGGAAATTGAGCTTACTCTTTCATGAAACTTAACACTCTCAGCATGTATTCAAAGACAATTTGAAACTCCTGTATCAAGTCAGGCAGAGATCTGACGACTACTGCAAATACAGTGGTGTGTATGCCTCCAGATAGTTTTCCTAAGTATATATTAGCATATGTTTCTTCTTTATAAAAAGAAAAGCTATAGTTTTTAAATAATCTTTAAAACATTATTATTAATGTTTTAAATTGACTATTAATTATACTATGACACCTAACTATTAACCTCACTCCACTTTCTCTTCTCTTTGTACATTGATTTGGTAAGATTGTGTTCAATTATTTATTTTATCTTTTAAAAACATTATCAATTTATTTTTGCTGTTTCTGAATCCTTATGTGAATCCTTTATTGTTAGGGTGTTTTCGTTAATTTCTGCCAGTTATCTCTCTTATCCTTCGGAATTGCAAATTTGTTTACTGAACTTAGATTATATTTTTCAGAGTGATTCATCACTTTTGAAATATATCTTATTCTATTTTATTATTGGTGCCCCTTGGTTTTTTATTTTTTATTATTATTATTTTTTTATTAGAGAAGTTGTGAGTTTACAAAACAATCCTGCATAATGTGCAGAATTCTCATACATCACCCCTCCACCAAAACCTTACATTGTTGTGGACATCTGTTACAAATTATGAAAGAACATGATCAGACTTATACCACTAACTCTGGTCCATAGCTTACACTTGGTATATTTTTTCTATACACTCCCTATTATTAACACTATGTATTAATATTGTACATTTGTTATAGTTCATGAGTGAACATTCTCATATTTGTACTGTTAACCACAGTACATCTCCCACCATATCATTCGCTGTGTTACACACTCCCATGTCTTGTACATTCTTCCAAAGTGTACACTCAGTGGCTCTCACTTTCATCACAGAATTGTGCAGTCATCGCCCCAGTAAACTTTTGAATGTCCTCCTTAGTCCAAAAGAAAAAAATCCCATACCCTCCTATTATTGACCCTTAGCGTTGATATAGGATCTTCTTTGACACTGATGCAAGAATATTGCTGTTGACTATAGTCCATAAGTTACATTAATCGTATTTCTTCCATGCATTACTATATTCTTACCACCTTGTAATAGTGATGTAAATTTGTTCTAGGTCATAGAAGAACGTTCTTGTACTTGTACTATTAACCACAATCCTCATGCACCTCCATGATGCCCTTTGGTTTTAAGCACTACTTACTTTAGGTGTATTTAGCATACCTAACTGTCCTTCTTTCTATTATCTTCATGGAAATTCTGTGATCCTGTGTTATGTCGTTCTTTAGAATTTGTAATGCCCTGGTGAGAGAAAAGCAGACAGAAAATCAAAGATTAATTAATTAATTAACTTTGAAAATGTCTTGGAGACCACAGAAAACAATTTCAGCCTACACATTAGGGCTATATGAGGATAAAATGAAACAATGAACCTAAATACAATTTAAAAAATGCAGGGGAGCAGATATGGCTCAAGCTTTTTTGGTTAAGTGCCTGCTTCCCACATGGGAGGTTCCCGGTTCAGTCCCCAGTGCCTCCTGAAAAAAAAAAAAAAAAACAGGAGCAAGCAAACAAAAAAACTCAGGGGAGCTGATGTGGCTCAGTGGTTGAGCACCAGCTTCCCATATAAGAAGTCCAAGGTTTAATCTCCAGGCCCGATACCTAAAAAAAAAAGCAGAAGTACACCATATACATGTAAATGAAAGCAGTAGTTGGCTTGACTTCAAGTGGAAACCAAAAAGTACTGAAATAATGTCTTCTTAGGATTTGCTAAATGCTTTGGGTCAAATATTTCCAAGTCGAAAAAGCTTAGAGACATGTAACTAGCATCATTTCTTAAACTAGTTGAACTCTCTTTGCATTGTTGCCTTATAAGTGTTCTGGCTATGACTGTAGCTCCTAATACATTTTAGTATTGGCACAATGGGAGAATGCATTTTTATAGAAATCCAGAGATTTCAACAAATATTAGAAGGCATAAATCAGCATGAAATCTTAAATGTGGTTAGCCTGACAAGAGAGAGTCAGTGTAATGTGGCCTTTCTATTAGCCTGGCTATAAAGTTGGCTATTAACTTACCATTTAATTGGATCCTCCTACAGTAGAACCATAAGAGCATTCGGCCCTGCAGGCTAAAGAACATGTTGTACTTGTTGAGCAGTGTTTATGGCCCTTTAAAAGTCTGGTTATAATTGAATAACGACTAAACACAACTTTATTATATCAGACTTTTATAGGTGGTAAGCATGGCGGCACAGAAACCATACAAAATTGCATGTAAAGAGCTGGGTCTGAATCCTAACTCTACCATTTACAAACTGTGTGACTTTGGTCATATCTTTTAACCTTTATGAGTGCCTTCTTCTATATAATTAGGGTAATGGTATCTGTCCTTACTTCATAGAACTAAAAGTTTTAAGTTAGACCATGTACAGAAAGCTTAGGGAACTTAAAAACTACACAAATATTAGCTATAACCAAGTGTAACCCTCTATTTTGCAGATGAGGAAACAAAGGTTCAGAGAAGCTAAATGATTCAGGCAAGGACTAGGGTGGCAGAGTTAGATCTAGAATATAGATTGCCAAGACCTCTTTCTTTTCAGTATATCAATCAGTATGGTTTTTCTTTGTTTTTTTTTTTTTTGACATTTTATATAAACTAAGGTCTCCATCCATGACTTATTTATGTACAATTTATTACCCAACTATAAAAGGTCATTAAAATTTAACTTTAAATTCATTAGAGACTGGATTTAATTACCATGTATGTGTCAATGCATTACTGAACTTCCAGCTAAAATTATAACAGGGCTAGTGCCTGAAGGAAAAAGTCATTGTGTGTATGTGTGTGTGTGTGTGTGTATTTTTGCATGTCAGTGCTTGGCTAAAAGTTCTACTGTTTTTATAAGAGAGTCACATGAGATCATCTAAACCCTAAATCTAATTACTAGGAAGAATCTACAGAACAAATTCAAATCTTGTATAAAAACCAAAATCCTCATTGGTCTTTTATAGTCTTCTTAAGATAACTTTCTGGAAAACTATTCTGAAGGCCAGACATTATATGTGCTTTGAAATGATTATCATTCTAATATCATGGAAAAACTTCCAAATTTAAATTAGTTCTGTTGCACTCTTGTTTGCTATTCATTTGTTCCTTTTACAAAACTTATTTCTGGATTTTTGTATAACATAATGATGGATAGTAAATTGGTTTTTCTCTTAAAAAAAAAAAAGATAACTTTCCCTGTCTTATCCTAACATATAATTCAAACCTGTAATATTACTATTAATATGAAAGGACTGGGTATGGCTTCAAAGATATCTTGCTCTAATATTATTTTTGCCCCTATAATACACTTATAAATAATGTGTCTGAAAACAGTATTGTCTAAATGTACTTTTTGTTGTTTTAAATAAAACTGTTCTGAGTTTTTCCTTTTACTTTATGCTGGATTTGGACTAAATAATATCTAAAGTTGCTTCCAGCTGTAAGCTCCTATAATCTCAAATTCAGAATTATAGGTAGAAACTAAACCAATACATATTTTCCAGCTACAGCCATAGGGATATGTGGGGCTGGTTTCTTTTCTACAATGAAATGTGGGGGGGCATGTTCAACCTTGAAGCCTTGTTAAAGATGTCTTTCAAAGTCTTCGTGAGTTTATAGTAGTTTAATTTTATAATAAGCAGCATTTTCTGATGGAAAGTGCAGGTGGCATTTCTTTTTTTTTTTTTTTTTAAAGATTTTATTTATTTACTCATTCATCCCCCCCCTGCTGCCCGCGCTCGCTGGGTCAGCCAACCACGCCCTGCGGGCGGGCCTGCCCCCACCAGGAGGCCCCGGGAACTGAACCCGGGGCCTCCCATATGGCAAACGGGAGCCCCACTGATCGAGCCACAGCCGCCTCCCAAGGTGGCATTTCTTATCTGAAGATTTGGGATCAAGTCCTGGCTAATCTTGAGCACGATATTAAACCTCTCTAAATCTCAGTTTTCTAAACTTTTAAATGGGGTTGTTTTAACAGGTTGCTCAGAATTTAAAGATTTTTTAAAAAGCAGGATGGGGGTAGAGAATCTAGAAAATCTATCATTTCAAAGCTAGAAAGTTTTCAGTCTAGAAAGAAGTAAAATCTTGATTACTAGCTGCAGTCACCATTTATTCTAGTAAATGACCTGAGACCTTTACAAAAAGTAGAGTTTGTATCCTTCCTGGGCTGTGGAGGACACTTTGAGGAAACCTAAATGCAGACGTTTTCAGCTGAAAAACTAGGTATTCTTGTTGGCAACACAATTATTGTTAAATAAATAAAGCCTGTGCTTTATCTCTGCCTACTTTGTGGTTTGAGATTAGGCAATGTTACTTTTCTTCCCATAGGAGTCCAAATGGATTGGGACGGCACTGTTCTGGTGCCTGGGAAAATGTATGTTCTTGCCTGAGAAGGTGCTATCCAGAAATCTGAAGCCGAGGCCCAGGAAACCACAGAGTGTTCAATTAATCCTCACTTGACAAAGAATGAGCCATTCTAACCAAGGGCTGGGCAAAGCTCCCCTGGGCTGTATTGTCTGCCCTACTCAAGCTTTTTTTTTTTTTTTTTAAGACTATATGGGGCCCGCACGGACAGCTGGCCTGCGCAGAGAGCTGGCGCAATGAAAAAAAGAGACAAAGAGAAGAGACAATGAGAGACACAACAAACCAGGGAGCTGAGGTGGCTCAAGGGATTGAATGGCTCTCTTCCACATCAGAGGTCCTAGGATGGGTTCCCGGTGCCTCCTGAAGAGAAGACAAGGAGGCACAGAGAGCAAAACAGCAAATGGACACAAAGAGCAAGACAAGAGCGCAAAAACAACAAGGGGGTAAGGGGGAGACATAAATAAATAAAATAAATGTTAAAAAAAAAAAAGAAATCTCTTTAAAAAAAAAAAAGACTGTATGGGCTTCAGCCCTTTCCTCCTTTCTACAGAAATGCCAAAATAAAAAAGGGGAACAAAGCTAAGAAGAAACATCCTTTTACTCTTAATTTCTCCACAAAGTGGTTAAGAGAAGATCCTGAACTAGATTTCAACACAAACAAAAGTGTTATTTACAAACTTTCAATCACTGTAAACATTCTACACCCAAGTTTGTTCTCAGCCTAAGGGCCTTTCTTCATTCTCATTAATTCTGGGAAAGTGGGTGTAGTGAATTGTGCCCCCCCCCTTCCAAAAAATACAATCAAGTTAAGAGGAGGTCATACTGGATTAAATCCAGTGACTGGTGTCCTTGTGAAAGAAAGGAGAGGGAGATCTGGGCCCCAAGACACACACAGAGGGAAGAAGGCCACGTGAAGATGTGGGCAGAAATTGGAGTGAGGCAGCCACAAGACAAGGCAACCCCTGGAAGCCAGGAAGATTCAAAGAAGGATTCTTTCCTAAACCTTTCAGAGGGAACTTGGCCCTTCCCACACCTTGATTTTTGGACTTTTAACCTCCAGAACTGCGAGAGAATAAATTTCTGTTGTTTCAAGGCACCCAGTTTTGACAATTTGTTATGGCAGCCCTAGGAAACTAATACGAAAAGGGATACATCTTTTAATCATAATAGAGGGAGCAGGCATGCAACAAGTGTTTGTGGAATGAGGAGGATGTGTCAAGTACTTTCATTTTTTTTTTATTTTTTTTTATTTTTTTTATTTTTTTTCCCGGGAGGTCCCGGGGATCGAACCCCGGTCCCTCCATATGGGAGACGGACGCCCAACCAGTTGAGCCACATCCGACCCCCTCAAGTACTTTCAGAAACGAGTGGAGGGAGAGGTAGGCCTGCCTAGACAGGTCTACTGAGAAGAACTCAGCAGGGTTTGACTTGATTCTGATTCCATCCCTATTTGGGTTATGTTTAGGGGAAATTCTCATAGAATTTGCCTGACTTCTGTTTTCCTTTTAATCCACTTATCTTGGGGACTTGTATTAAAGGAGCAGAACCATATTCCAATTTCTTTGGAAGGTATGTTTCATTGGGAAGGTGAAGACAGATATTTTGGGCTGCTCTAAAATGTTGTGCCCAGAGGCATGAGACTGTTTTAAATAATTTCAGTCCTTTCTTTTTATGGACTTCTTATATTTGGAAAAGCAAACAGCAAAATAAATTAAATGAAATCTATTGATTCGTGCCTATCTTATGACAGATACTGTTCCAGGCACTACAGCCAGAGTAGTAAATAAGACAAAGTCTCTGTCTTCCTGGGGTTTACATTCTAGTGGGGAGAGAGAGAGACAATAACAAACAGGTAATACATAGTAAGTCAGATGGTGATAAGGGCTATGGAGTAAAATAAAAAAGGAAAAGAGGACATGGAGTGGCATTACATTTGGAGGGGGGTAACAATTATATTGATTTCTGTTCTAAACATCTATTGCTTCACAACAAAACAGCAATAAAACCAAAAACCTGTTGGCTTAAAATATAATTTATTATTACGTCTCATGATTCTGTAGGTTGACAAGGCTCAGCTGGGTGGTTCTCACTTGGGGTCTTATAGTCATATGGCAACTGGGGCTTGAGTCACCTGAAGATATGAATGGGCTGCATGTTCAAAATGGCTTCTTCATTCACATGGTTACTTCCTCAGCTGGGATGTCTGGGATAGCTGGGGTCTGGCCAGGCATCACTCTGTCTCCACATCACCTCTCCACATAGCTATTCCAGACTTTCTCACAGCATGGTGGGCTCTGGTAGTCAGGCTTCTTACATGATATCTGTCTTCTCCCAGAGCAAGTAATCCACGAAATCCAGGTAGAAGCTGTAAACCTTGTTATTACCTAGCCTTAGAAATCATGTAGTTACTTCTGCCACGTGTTACTGGTTAAAAGCAAGTCCCAGGTATATCCAACAGAATTGAAAACATACTCAAACAGATATTTGTATGCTAATATTCACAGTATCATTATTCACAATAGCCAAAAGGTGGAAATAACCCAAGTGTCCATCAACAGATGAATAGATAAACAAAATGTAGTATATCCATACAATGGAATATTATTCAGTCATAGAAAGGAATGAAGTTCTGATACATGCTACATATGGATGAACCTTAAAAACATTATGCTAAGTGAAATAAGCCAGACACAAAGGGACAAATGTTGTGTAATTCCACTAGTATGAACTATCTAGAATAAGTAAATTCAGAAACAGAAAGTAGGTTAGAGGTTACCGGTAGGGGTGGGGCGGGAAAGAGGGAAATGGAGAGTCTTGGTTTAATGATAAAGAGTTTTTGTTTGGGGTGATGAAAAAATTTTGGTAATGCATTGTGGTGATAATAACACAACAGTGTAAATGTAATTGATGCCGCTGACTTGTACACTTAAAAACAGTTAAAAGGGTAACAATAAAATGATAATTTTATTATATATATATATTATATATATAATATATATATATTATATATATATTATATATATATATCCCCACAATTTTATTTATTTATTTATTTATTTATTTATTTATTTTAGATTTTATTTATTTATTCATTTATCCCCCCCTTGCTGCTTGTGCTTGCTGGGTCAGCTAACCACGCCGTGCGGGCGGGAACCGAACCCGGGGCCTCCCATATGGTAAACGGGAGCCCTACTGATTGAGCCACAGCCGCTTCCCCACAATTTTTTTAAAAGCAAGTCACAGGATCCACAAGATTAAAGCAGAGATGATTGTCCAAGAGTGTGGCTATCAGAAGATGAAGATGTGTTTCATTGGGTCAGGGGGATGTATCATTGGACACTAGCTAATACAGTTGTTAAAGGGATAGCCTCACTCATAAAAATAATATAGAAAAGTAAGGGTGCAAGCCATGATATCTAGAGGAAGAGATTTCTTAGCAGAGTGAACAGCAAGTACAAAGTCCTGAGGCGGGAATAGTTATGATATGTTTGAGGAAAACAAGAAGAACTGTGTGTCTGGAGTAAAGTGAGATGAGTGGAGAGAAGTGGGAAAGAAGTCATTATGGGAGTGAGGAGACAGATAATGTGTCCTTATGAGCCATTGTGAGGACTTTTTTTTTTCCCTGAGTGATATGAGAAGCCAGTTGGTGATTCTGAGCAGATGAATATGATCTGGCTTCTGTTTTGAAGGCTTATTCTGGATTCTTATATTGTGTGAAAGCCATAGGGGGCAGAGACAGGGGCAGGAAACAAGTTATTGCAATCATCCAAGAAACAGAAGATGGAAGCTTGGGTCAGGGTACTGGCAGCAGTAAGAAATGGTCAGATTCTAATTATATTTTAAAGATAGAGCCTTTAGTATTTCCTGATGGATTGACTCTGGTCTATGGCAGAAAGGGAAGATTTAAAGATACTGCCAAGTTTTTTGGT
Organism: Tolypeutes matacus; assembly: GCA_026826555.1. Classification (NCBI taxonomy): domain Eukaryota; kingdom Metazoa; phylum Chordata; class Mammalia; order Cingulata; family Chlamyphoridae; genus Tolypeutes; species Tolypeutes matacus. The sequence continues at coordinate 7,888,717 of JAKSZT010054395.1, forward strand.
TTTTGTTTGTTTTTTTGTCTGAGCAACTAGAAGAAAGGACTTGCCATTTATTAAGATGGAGAAGACCACATGAGCTCTATGGGTATTGTGATCCTCAGAAGTTTGGTTTTACATATGCTAAGTTTAAGATGTCTATCCAATATCCAAGTGGAAATGAAAGTAGATACTAAGCCTAGTTAATTTATCAGGTATTGTCATGCCCTGGTTTTATATAACTGCATATATCAATAATCATTGTGACACTTGAAAGACGAAATAAAAGATTTGGGGTAGCTCACAGCATTCTGAGGTTCAGAGAACATACAACCAGAACCACAACTTTTGGATACTTCAACCTGCCCCATCTATACCATTACACTTGACAGTAGCATACTGCCACTCCACCACTCCGAGCCTTGCTAAGAGCGACAGCCTGGGCCTACTGACACCACAGGGAAAGTTTAATGGGAATCTCCTGCTCCATGGTTGGGTCAGAGGGAAAGGAGGTAGACTGGAGGAGAGCAGCGCTCCCAGAACCACTGAGAGTGAGCCTATAAGATGCTCTTGCAATACGCCAGTGACAGAGGCAATCTGCACAGTTCAGGGAGGAGTGGGTGCTGTGAAATATCCACCCCATGAAATCACCCAGAGAAGCCACCGGAGAAGGCATCCCTGAAGGAGAGCAGGGGCCTGCTCTCATTTGCATACAAATAAGTAACCTAGGCAGGGCTGGCTTCATGGGAGTGCAACCTGTGCAGTCACATAGGGACCTGAGCTTCAGAGGGCCCCAAGTTTGGTTTAATGCTCTGCTGTCGCCAAATGAAAATTCTTAATTTTCTAACAAAGGGCCCCACATTTTCCTTTTGCATTGGGCACCACCAATTATTTAGCCGGTCCTGAGCCTGGACCCACAAAGGGGACTCAGTAGATTTCCTCCAGTTCAGGGCATTCAATTGTACCACAAGGAAGCATCTGAGAGTCTGCTATTGACTCAGGGGAGGGGACACAGTGTTCATAACAAACAATTACGCAGTAAACCCCACGTTTCAGAGTCCTGCTAGTTATGTTTTCATCGTTTCTGGTGATAAGTTTCCCAACCACGGGAGTTGGGGCAGAGCGGCTTAGGGAAGAGCTGGACATTGCACTCTCTGGTCTAAATTATCCCTGCATAAAAGTGCAGTTAGGAAAACAGAATCTATACCGTGCCTTCAGTGGATAATTAAATACAAGAAGTGAGTTACGGTGTTAAAAAAAACGGAAAGAGCACACTGGCAATTATGAGACAGAGATGAGCAGCACAGGGCTGGAGGGACAAAAGAAGGAGAGGAGGTGGCATTTCCAAATCTCAGAAACCTGAGCCACCCAGCAACAGCTGGGAACACAAGGGAAGGCAAATAGGCAAGAACTGGGACCATGGGTGCAGCCTCTGCCAGGGAGAGTAAATTAGAATAAAATAATAAAGGTAGACTTTGTTACATTACTATGGGTATTACTAGGCTTCAGATATTAATGTTCTTACTTAGGATTAACACAGGAAAGTCCTCATAGATATTTTTAGGACTATTACAAGCACAAATGTCAGCTTTAGAGTGTTTTCAGAGCTGTGCCAACTGGCACCTTCATCAAGGGACACCTGAGACCACAGCGTTCCTATGGGAGGCTGAGTAGCGTCATGACAGGAGCACAAGCTTTGACCTCAGGCAGTTGTGGGTCTGAAGGTAGCCTCCACCTTTTATTAGAGGTGAGGCTTTGGCACATGTCATAATCTCTCTGAGCCTCAGTTTTCTCATGTATAATGTGAGGGTAATAAAATTTACCTTTGAGTGTTATTGTGGGAATTAAGTGAGCTAAAGGTGTGCAAAGCACCTGGTACATAACAGATACCTGGTAGTTGTTAGTAACAGTAGCTGTTACTATGCTCAATATTGTTTCCCTAAATCCTGCCATGGCCTCTTCCTCTGGAGGTGGCAGAAAGCATTTAGTGGGCAGCCCTACACTGGTGCTGCCTGCAGCATTCCACTCCACCCCTGGGACACGCACCTACAAACCTGCCCTCCTGGCCTATACCTTAGGCAGGGCTCTGGATGGTAGCTGGGCAGGGCTAACAGTCGTGAGAACTAAAAGCAGTCTGTACATTGAGCATCCTTCCACTGTGGGCCCACTGAGATGTGAACTGCAGTTCAGCATATAGGTAACTATGCTCGGGTCCATGGTTTAGATGGGTGTGCATTCACTTTTTGAAGTTTCAAACAGAAGACATGCAGTTATACAAGCCAGAAGGGCACTGCCACCAGGGAGCATGCCTAGCAAAGTGCTATCATGATGTTCTTGGGGTGCTCTATCTTCCAGCAAATGCACTGTCCTTTTAGGTAAATGACAACTAGAGTAGGAGCATGTAGATGATGCTGGGTGCCATCTGCCAAGGGCCTAATAGACATGTGTGTAGTGTAGGAGTTGGGGTGATGGGTGCACATGAAAGATCCCTCTGATTGTTCCTATTAATGAAACAATAAGCAAGGTGATCAGCTGAGACTCAAGAGGGGGAACAGGTGTGAACGACTGACCAAGGGAGTGGACTCTGTGATGGAACAGATAGCCAGCACAGAGGGCCACCTGATCTCCATATTCATGAATTTAAAGTGAGTCCAGTCAGCATGGTTGCATGTTTGCTTCAACACTTTCAGCTGAGGGGGTAGCAGCATGAAGTAGGCAGAGTTGGTTTTCAGCAGTTAGGATTTTGCCAGGCGAGTACCATGAAAGGAGAAAGGGGCAAAGGAGGGTGTATGCCTCAACCATGAATGGGAGTTGGGTAGGAGGGAAGTATGGACACGATAGGGATGAAGGGCCACGGAAGTGTCAGGATGAATGGCCTCTAGGTCCCAGTGGGGTTGAGAGAATTGAGAAAATACTGGCCTTGTTTTTTTATAGAAATTAAAGAGTGGGACATTTCCTCACCATCTTCACATTTGGCTCTGCTTCTTTCTCCCCACCTTTTTTCTTTCTCTTCCTTTCCACAATTTATGCAGTAATTCATGAGATAAAGGCACCGCCACCTGCTTTGCTTAGACAGAGAAGGGGGGAGGGGCAGGCAGACAGACATCCCTCCCAGTGCACAATCTGCACTTCTGGTGAAGGAGTTAAATGCTGTTATTTGGAAGTCTTTTAACATTATCCAGTCGTGGCTTAGAGGTAGGATTATGCTGTTGCCCTTTGTTTATCTCCTTATTTTACAAAGAGCCTCTTATCTCAGACATTCTGATGGTTTGTTGGAATTTTCTAAGTAATTCAGCCTATTACAGAGGGATTTTTGGAGAAAGCTGCAACCTGACACTTAAGGTGGGGCAAGATACTGGCAAAATGAGGCCTCCTGGCCGGGACTTCTTGCTAAGATTCCTAACTGGAACACCTCATCAGAATGGCTGCGGGGAGTTCGGATCACAGCTGCGACCTTATCAGTTTGTTGTGCTGGTCTTTCATCTGCCTGAAAAATACCTTAAAACGATTGCTTTCCAAACACAATGACACAGTAATCTGTTGTCTAGAGACCTTAAATTCAATAAGCTCCTTAACTCAGCCTTTGCCTTGGTGATTCCGGAGGTGCTTAAAGGGAAAATAGCAATTTACAAAGGCAGAGAAAGGATAGAGAATAGTATAATCTGTATGGGTTTGAAATCACAAAGAGGGAAAATGAACTACTGCGTATCTCTAGCACCACCACTTCCTTTGCTGGAAGGGTCCTAGAATGGTCGCCACATCCACCTTCCTGTCTCTTCACGGGACTGCAGCAAAGTGGTTCTAGAAAAAGAGCTCTCTGCTTATTTGGAAATTTGGTCTAATACTCTATCAATGCTTTTGGAACTTTTAAAGTTGATCTTAGGTTAATATTAATCAGATTTACTCTTCCGCACTTTCACTCATTCTTCTACTGGCTACTTAGGAACATTTCCATATTGGAAAGTAATTCACTTGTTGTTACAATGCAATTTTTAAATTGTTCTGTTTATCAGAGGAAAAATAAGTCTTGATGACCTAAGGCTTAAGTCTTGACTTCTTGGTTTTTTGAATTTGTGAAAAGCACACCTTTTATAAAGCACTTGAATTCCCCGAGTTCAAATCTCTCATCTTTCCCAGCATTGTGGACTTGTGGAAAGAGAAAGAAAGCTGAAGTCAGAAGCCTCCGATCCCAAATCTGATTTTTACAAGTTGCATCACCACAGTTTGTGATATTCTTAATTTATAGCCCCAATTTCCTCATCTGAAAATGTGAAGAAACACAAATATGCCACAGATAAATCACGTAATGAATGTAAAAAGCACTTTGTAAACAGCAAAATATTGTGAAAATGTTTTTAATTTCAGGGCTTACTCCCCAATGTCCCATGTTAACTTATTTGGAGTCTTCTCTAGGCCCCTTCCTTCTTATTTTTCTTTCCTCAACTTTCCTCTCTTCCTTCCCTAGTGCCCAACTTTCCTCCATGGCATATTACTGTCCAGAGACCTCTGAGACTGCACAAAAGCTAAAATTTCAGCCAAAGATGAAATTCATAATAGTATACAGAGACCTTCTTCCTGCTAAACACACTTCTTAAAGGATGCTGTAAGACAGGGTGAAGGAGGTAAGAAAGGAAAGAGTAGATGGTGCTGGCAATGCCAGTGACAAGACAGCAGAGAAGGCGAGAAGGAAGAACAGAAGAGGCAGGAAAGAGCCAACCAGAGAGGGAGGAGCACAAAGATGGAAGTGGAGAAGGAGAGCATAATACCAATAAATTGTAAAGGTATACAAAGGGGAAATTATCCAGAAAAGAGCAAAGTAAGCACAAAAGAAGAAAATTGTTTTTCAGGGATTCAGGCCATGGGAGGAGGGTACCTGGTTGCATTACAGGTAGGTGGTGATAAATTGAAGTTATGATACAATGTAAACTGCTGAAAATGGTTTAATAAAAAGATGTGGTTTCTACAACCAATTACTGGAAGGAATGCATAACCACTGGTATATTTGTACTGCAAATAAAATTGTACCATGGCAGGTAAAACTGTACCCTGGCAGATACAATACAGAAAAGAGACTTGCTTAAAATGTGGTTGGAGCTCACTGTCTTACACTTTATGCATGTGAAAGAGAATGTGGGAGATGACTTTGGAGCAACACAAGTTCCTGTCTGCATGCTTCTCACCTCTAGGAGTCTAGTGTAGTATCACTTAGCAGAAGCTCACAGGAAAACAGGTTTTTGATGGACAACTGGTGTGGGAATTGGAAGAATGACGGAGATGGAGAAAGAATAACCACTAAGGCTTGGGCTGGAATTCACAGAGGAAGCAGAGTGACCTAGAAGGAATACTATCCTTTAGGGACTAGATCTGCCAAGTGAAATTTCCTGAGCAAGGAAACTGCAATTACCTAATCTACCCCATCATCAAAATGAGCTGTACAAGCCCGTTTGCAGATCGAGGTTCCTGTGAAAATATTGCCAACCAATCCTCAGTCTCTTCTTGCATACATATACAAGATGCCTTTCTCAGAGCCCGAATAAAGGCAGCAGCAGACCATATGCCCTGGTCTCAGCCTCTCACAAGACTATTTCAGAATGTAACATTAGGAGTAGCCACCAGGAGAGTGAGGTAAGGCTGGGAGAGTTAATACTCTGCAGGTTCATACTCCCTAGGAACAAAACCAGGAAGTAAACTTATTTCTGTCTTCACATTCCAAAAGTATCCCATGATTCCCTTACAACCAAAGCATGAGCAACAAAAGAAAAAATAGGTAAGTGAGACCTCCTCAAAATTAAACACTTTGTAAAGGATGAAAAAGCAGCCAACTCAATGGGAGAAAATATTTCTAAGTCATGTATCCGATAAGGGTTTAATATCCATGATATATAAAGAGATGCTACAACTCAACAATAAAAAGACAAATGACACGATTAAAAAATGGGCAAAAGACTTGAATAGACATTTGTCCAAAGAAGAAATACAAATGGCGAAAAAACACATGAAAAAGGGTTCAACATCACTAGCGATTAGAGAAATGCAAATCAAAGCTACATAGAGATATTTCACACCTATTAAAATGGCCCCACTACAAGTGTTGGAGAGGATGTGGAGAGATAGGAATGCTTATTCACTGTTGGTGGGAATGTAGAAAGGTACCTCCACAGTTGGAGGGCTGTTTGGCAGTTCCTAAAGAAGCTGAATATAGACTTGCCACATAACCTGGCAATACCACTACTAGGTATATACCCAGAAGAACTGAGAGCAGTGACAGGAACAGACATCTGCATACCTATGTTCATAGCAGCATTATTCACAATTGCCAAAAGATGGAAACAACCCAGGTGTCCATCAACTGGTGGACAAAAAATTGTGGTGTATACGCATTATGGAATATTATGCATCTGTAAAGAAGAAATGAAGTCATAAAGCATATGACAATGTGGATGAAACTGGAGGACATTATGTTGAGTGAAGCAAGCCAGACACAAAAGGACAAATACTGTATGATTGCGGTATTATGAACTAAATATATTTCATAAACTCAAGAAGTTAATAATTAGAATATGAGTTACCAAAAAATAGAATGAGGTTAGAGAATGGAAAGGTGAGGGTTAACTTGTGCAGAATTGGTAAAGAGGATCTTTGGAAAAGAGTAGAAAAAATGAAAGCACAACATAATGTTTGTAACTAACAGTGATATTATATGGGTATGATAGTTATTGAAAGGAAAAAGTCTAAGGTCATGTAAATTACTAAAAGGAAAGCTAAAAAATGTAACATGGAACTGTATAGTATAGTAAAACCTCATGTTAAACATGAATATGGGTAATATTGCATATATGATTCTTTTTCTTTGAAAATGAACAAATGTGTGTTAATGTTACAAGATGTTAATATCAGACCAAAAAAGCACATTAGGCTAAGTGAAAGAAACCAGACACAAAGTACTACATATTGTATGATTCCATTTATATAAAATATAAATATAAATCAATTTATAGGGAAGCAGATGTGGCTCAAGGGATGGAGCTCCTGCCTACCACATGGGAAGTCCCAGGTTTGGGTTCCCAGGGCCTCCTAAAGAGAAGACAAGCAGACAGTAAGCACAAACAAGAAGAGGTGGGGGGCGGGGCGGATTAATAAATAAATAAAATAAATCTTTAAAAAAGTCAATTTATAAAGATGAAATTAGAGTAGTGGTTATGTAGAGCTGGAGGAGGATAGAGGGATTGAGAGGTGGCTCTAAGGGATGTGGAGTTTTCTTTTTGGAGTAATGAAATTGTTCTAAAATTTTCTGTGGGGAAGCGGCTGTGGCTCAATCAGTAGGGCTCCCGTTTACCATATGGGAGGCCCCGGGTTCGGTTCCCGGGGCCTCCTGGTGAAGGCAAGCCCGCCGCACGGTGTGGTTAGCTGACCCAGCGAGCACAAGCAGCAAGGGGGGGCTAAATGAATAAATAAATAAAATATTAAAAAAATAAAATAAAATAAAAATAAAAAATAAAAAAAATAAAATTTTCTGTGGTGATGAATACACAATGTTGTGGTTATACTAAAGCCATTGATTGTATACTTTGGATAAATAAATAAGCAAGAATACCCAGAAATAGCAGCTATGTACAGCAGGGGAAGCATAGAGAGATTGAGAGTTGATGGATTTTGTTTGTTTGTCTGTTTTGGTTTTTTTTAATTATTATTGAAATAATGAAAATGCTCTAATAATGATTGAAGTGATGAATGCACAACTATGTGATTATACCAAATACCATTGACTGTTTACTTTGTATGGATTGTATGCATATTAATATGTACCAATAAAATTGATTTGTTTGAAAAAAAAACTTTTTAAAAAAAAGTATCCCATAACTCATCCCATTCTTATTTTTTAATTGGTTCTTTTCTTTCTGATCACATCCATCTCATCTCAGGCAAACCTAATCTCTGTTACTCCACTGTGAGCACTAGGATGAGTTTTCCCACATGAGATTTACCAAGTCAATATCACTCCTGCTTTAGCTAATCTCAAATCAGATGCTTTATGCAAAATTGAATGTAGGTGCCTTCACTAACGGTTGAGCAAGATGCCAGTGAAAAGAGAGACACTCTTATATTGGCTTGGGAAGACTGGACTTTCTCTCCCAAAGGGTTCAGATAAATAATCCTGTTCCCAGACCTCTGAGCAATGTTCAAGGACGCAGTTTCTCTGCTTATGCTCTATGACCGCCAGCAAGAGAAAACAAAAATATTCCATGCTACCCCATGGTGGGCTGCAAAACTGGGACTTGATGACTTCTGAAGTCTGACCTCATTTGATGTCGAGAATCCTAAGGCTGTGGCTACCATCTTCACATTCATCCAAACAAGTTAGGCACCATTCATGTTGCCATGTTCCTAGGTTATTGTATAAAGGAAAACAGAGGGAAAACTAAAATCTTTTTTCGCCTTGAGGGCAAAAACCTTCAACTTCCACTTCAGGTAGGGCCAATGGGACTAAGCAAGAAGACTTCCTTAGATACCCGCCAAGTGTTACATGTCTAAATCAGGAATGTATTGGTTCTTGAGATGGGAAAGCAAATGTAAAAGGGCCAGTCTTGCCCTTACAGACACTCAACTTCAGAATAACCAGTGCAGAGTGCTCCTCCATATTATGGGGCAAAGGCTTTTATCTTTTTGTTTCTATAGGAAAATTCCAGAATACCAAATATAATGTATGCACATATCAATTGTCAAATAAGCACCCTAAATAAAGCTCATTATATTTACCTTTTTGCCTTATCATTCAGAATATGCAGTTAGGTTTCATTCTCATTTTCAATAGCTCCACATAGCATAAATATGCTCACAGCATTACATCCGTACTTCTTGACTCTTGTCTTTTTGCTCTCAATTTAATAGGAACATTTACCAGCACACCACTGCCCAAGAAGGATAAATATTAAAAACAACAACAACAAAAACCACTTCTAGACATTCCATGGTGAAATGGAAGAACACTGAGAATAAAAGGGGGAAACTTTTAAAACTACCAGATAGAAAAAGAGAAAATACCTTTAAAAGAATGGCATAAAAAAGGTAATAGACTTCTCAACAAAACAGTAGATTTCAGAAACTAGTGCATTAATTTTTTCAAAGTACTAAAAGATAATGGTAAATGTATAAAATTTATATGACCCTTAACAATGAAGTCAAAATAAAGACTCCTTCAGACTTTCAAAGACTAAGACCCTCATTGCAAGAACTACTAAACTTCCTTATTTGAGGGGAAAAAAAAAATGAAGAAGCTTCCATTGGCCAAATATAGGACAAAATTGAGCATTAAAAAGAATGTTCGAAGATCGGATGTGGCTCAACTGGTTGGGCGTCCATCTCCCATATGGAGGGACCCAGGTTCGATCCCTGGGACCTCCCGGTAAAAAAAAAAAAAAAAGAATGTTGACCATATTTGATTGAAACACAGTGAATATATATTTAAAAATCCATAGTATATATAACAGAGGTTATTAACCTTTTTTTTTGTTGTTGTTCCATGGACCCCTTTGCCAGTCAGGTGAAAACCACAGACCCCTTACTAAGTCCACACTATACTGTGTATTATTTAATAAATATATCACACCCGCACCAAAATGTCCCCACAAGAATAAAGTTTTTTTTGAATTTCAATTCAAGCTCACAGACCCCTGGTTAAGAACCCCTGATCTATAGGGATTTCCCTTCTATATGAATGTCTTCCAATGGAGTATTTATCTTTTTCACTGAATTGAATTTTACCATAACATAATTGGAAAATGTATTGAATGACAATTTGCCACTTAATTTAAAAGATTCCACCAAATAAATAAATAAATAAGAGGAACTATACTAGATCAGTGTTCTCACCAGGGGGTGATTTTGCCCCCAAGGGGATGTTTGAAACTGTCTGGAGACATTTTCGATGGTCACAACTTGGGAAGTGCTATTGGCATCTAGTGGGTAATGGCCAAAGATGTTGCTAAGCCTCCTACAATTCACAGGACAGTCCCCCACAACAAAGAATTCTCTGTTCCAAATTTTAGTAGTGCCACTGTTGGAAAACCCTGTATTAGATTAAAGAAGATTGTAAAAACAAACAATCTAATTAAATGTGTGGGCCTTATTTGGATCCTGATTTTAAAAAACAAAAAACATCAAAAGATATTTTTTATTTATTTATTTATTTTTTTTTTTTTTTTAAGATTTTATTTATTTATTAATTTATCCCCCCCTTGCTGCTTGTGCTCGCTGGGTCAGCTAACCACGCCGCGCGGACGGGCTTGCCTTCACCAGGAGGCCCCGGGAACCGAACCTGGGGCCTCCCATATGGTAAACGGAAACCCTACTGATTGAGCCACAGCCGCTTCCCAAAAGATATTTTTTAGACAACCAGGGAAATTTGAAAATAGACTGGGTATAAGATAACACCCAAGAATTATTGTTAGGTATGATAATGGTATTATATGGTATGTAAGAAAATGTCTAAAATTTTTATTTTTATATTTGTTTTTTAAACAAATCAATTTTATTGATGCATATTAATAAAGCATACAATTCATCCAAAGTGTACAATCAATGGTATTTGGCATAATCACATAGTTGTACATTCATCACTTCAATCATTATTAGAGCATTTTCAATATTTCAATAATAATAATAATAAACAAAAAACAAACAAACAAGAAAATTCTTCACACAGGACTTCAACCACTGAGCTACACCTGCTCCCCTGTCTATAATCTAATGTATACATTTAGAGATATATACTAAAGCATGTATGGATAAAATAATATGTCTAGGATTTTCTTTAAAATATTAAAGAAAAAATAGATGAAACAAGTTTGGTGAAATATTTATAATTCTAGGATCTTGGTGATAGCTTGTTATACTGCCCTATATTTTTGTGTATGTTTGATTAAAATTTTCATCTAAACACAAAGGATATTCTTCAGAATGAAGGACTTTAATCCAGAAGGAAGAAGGTATAGACAAGAAGCAGTGATTAGCATTCATGGAGGAATCCTATTGGATTGTGTGCTCATGATAAACAGCTGGTACTCATGCAGATCCTCGGTGTAAAAAAGCATATGGTAACTAGGTACCTTAAACCACAATTCAGTAAGAAGAAGCAATCTTCTGTAGGGATTGGATAGCACCCTCACCCCACCCCCAAATTCTTGTCCACCTTGGACCTCAAAATGTGACTTTATTTAGCATAATGGTCTTTGCAGATTTTGAGATGAAATCATTCCAGATTAGAGTGGGTCCTAATCCAATGACAGAGGCAATATAAGAGAAAGAAAAGGAGAAGACCCAGAGACACCCAGGAGAGAAGGCTATGTGAAGGCAGGTAGAGATTGGAGCGATGTGTTTACAAGCCAAAGAGCACCAAAGATTGCCAGCAGCCTCCAGAACCTAGTAGAGGGGCATGGAATGGATTCTCCCTCACAAGCTCCAGAAGGAGCCAACCCTCCCAACAGCTTGATTTTGGACTTCTATTTTTCAGAACTTGTAGAGAATAAATTTCAATTGTTAAAATTCACTCAGAAGGGGGCAGATGTGGCTCAGATGGTTGGGCATCCGTCTCCCATATGCAGGGACCTGGGTTCGATCCCTGGGACCTCCTGGTAAAAATAAAGAAAAATACAGAGGGCGTGCGGGCCGCCAGGCCCTGTGAGCGGGTGCGCCATCAGGCCCCGCCCAGCCACGCAGCAAGATGATGATGTAACAGGAGAGTGACACAAGGGAGAGCCAAGACGAGAGGCACTGAAAAACTAGGAACTAAGGTGGCACAGGCAGTAGGATGCCTGTCTCCCACATCAGAGGTTCAAAGGATCGAATCCCAGTGAAGACAGGAGAAGCATGAGAAGAGAGGGCAGGAAACAGACACAGAAAATTGCCCAGCGAATGGACATAAAACAGCAAAAAAGGGTGTGTGTGTGTAAAAATGGATAAAAGTTAAATAAGTAAATCTTTTTTTAAAAAAGTCACTCAGTTTGTGGTAATTTACTATCTCAGTCCTAGGAAACTAAATCTTGCAAGCTGACTAAAAGACACTATATCTGAAAAAGGTACTTTGTTCAAAATGTTCATTCTAGTTTATAAGCTATGGTTAGACATATTTGCTGAAGAACAAGATACTTCTCCCTCCATTTTTTCTGTAATAGAGGCTTTTGAGAAATTTGGATACTTAATAGTTTTGTTTTTTGTTTTTTTTAAGATTTATTTTATTTATTTATTTCTCCTCACCCCCTCGTTGTTTGCATTTGTTGTGTCTATTTGTTATGTGCTGTTTTTCTCTTTTTGGGAGGCACTGGGAACTGAACCCAGGACCTCCCATGCAGAAGGGAAACAATCACCTGAGCCACCTCTGCCCCCTGCTTTGTTGTGTCTCTTGTGTTTCCTTGCTGTGTTTCTTGGTTGCATCATCTCACTGCGTCATCTTGCTGTGTCAGCTCATCACGCCAGCCTGTCGCGTCAGCTCGCTGTCTTGCGCGGCTTCCCCAGGCGGCACTGGGAACTGAACTGTATCTTCCATGTGGTAGGCAGGAGCTCAGTCGCCTGAGCCACATCCACTTCCCCTAAATAGTTTTAATATCAGGAAAAACCGTTGAGCTAACAGGGAAGGAATCTTCTAGTGCTGCCTCTTGTTTCTATGCATTTTCAAAAAAAAATTTTTTTTTTTTTTTTTTTACCGGGTGGTCCTGGGTATCGAACCCGGGTCCCTCCATATGGGAGACGGTCGCCCAACCATTTGAGCCACATCTGTCCCCCTCAAAAAAAAATTTTTACAACCAATTTATTTGATGACTGTGCCTCTCAGAAGAATAGATAATCTCCTATTTGTGATTTCCCTTAGCTGGTTGCAAGGTCTAGACACCAGACATGACCTCCTTAGTGCTGGCTGCAGTGATGTGTGTGTTTCTCATGATTCATAGTGACATTGGGGAAAGGTCAAAGCCACACATACCCTGGCCAAATAGAATCCTACTGTTGGTTAGAAAGCAGCTGTGGAAAAAAATCATTCACTTGCACTCAGGATGTAAGTATGGATATAAGTGGTATAAGGCAAATTCTCATAGAACTTCCCTGATGAATGAAAAGAAATGGTTGTTTAAGTAAATAGATTCTCAGACAACCTTCATTTGGTCATTCATTCACCTATTCTCTTCATTCATTCATCAAATATCTATTTATTAAATGCTTGGCTCTAAAATACAACTGAGACTTTTTAGATTCTTTCACACATTCTTATCCAGAGTAAATTTGGTTAGGTGGGGAATTTGTAGGTAGGGGAAATGTGTATATGGAGAAAAGTTTACTATAGAGATTTTACCTTGAAAGAGCTGTTATTTTCTGGATTCTTCCTAAGTTACCTTTGCTTTCTGTCTAATGGTTCACCATCAATGATAATAAGAAGTAAAACAGGACTTTTCTGTTTTCTTAGAATTTTATCTAAGCCCTCAAATTCGAAAACAAAGGACAATAATTATCCCCAAATGGTAGGCAAGGTGTTGGAAACATTCTTGCAGGGTTTACAAAAAGATAAAAATTATCCACACATAAACCATATATGAGAAGAATAGAGTCATTAGGTAAAGAGTTTTTGAAGGGAATTAAGAGAAGTTGAGGGTTTTGAGATTTTTGTCCTTGGGAACACTTCTTACAGATGTGCGGAATATACAATGCACAATTCCAGGGGGCGCCAATCACTCAATAGTTATTGTAGATTTGTATAATACTATGAGAATTTTCCAGCAGATGGCAGTAAAGTATATAGAGGAAGAAGGTCCTTTTCCTAATTTACACAAGGTCATGAGGGCTAGCAGAGGCACTGTTCTGCTTTTCTTTCTCCCCCACGCCTTCCCCAAAACCAAGCACATAGTTTTCCAAGAGAACTTCCATAGATATTGAGATTGTCTGCAATAGGATAGACTAGCATTTGACTCCCTGCCTGAATGTTGGCTGAAGCTACAGAAACTATTAGGCCTGAGCCAGAGCAGAGCCTGAGGGAGGTGCTGAGAGAAACTGACTTTTTCTGCTCTTTATCTGGAAAAGTGTGAAGGCAAAGACAGGCTAGAGCTATTATGACAGCAAGACAAGGAGGAGGGGTCAGAACTGATAAAGCTGCGTGTGCAGCACTTGGCAAGGCAAACTTGCATGAGTTCCCAGGACCAAACAACACCCTTGCTACAGGTAGCCAGGCTTGAGGCTAACTGAAGGAACCTTGTCTGAGGGACCTGACCTCTAAATGGTAGCCCCCCACCAATCCCCAGAAAAGGAGAAATGTACCACTAGAGGACAGAACGTAAAAGGGAATCACTAAGGTCAGTCAGAGAAAAGTTCACCTTTGGCACAGAAAGGTGTATGTGGAGTTCTAACACCAAAAACCCATAAAATTGCCCCAGAAAGGAGAGACATCTGGACCCCCATCACTACAGAGGGCATTCCACAGCCAAGAGAAAACTAGCACCAACCTTTATTCATTTATCTGTCATTTATTCACCCCTTCTTACCGTGAAGGAGCCAGAAGCAGAAGGCACACTAGAAAAGTAAAAACTAGAATGTATCCCACCTCCCCTTCTTCATTGCAGATTCCCAAGCCACCAATCAGGCCTCAGCTGTCAGGAAAGAGGGGTGGGAGATGGGCAGAGGAGAAGATTTAAATTGGATGCAAGATTACTACTGTTTTGCATTAGAATGGATAGTATTTTTAAAATATCTACGTATGAAACTATGCTAACAACTGAGAATGACTGGAAAGCTATGGGATGTCTCCAAATGCTGCCAAGGAGAAGAGATGGGAGATCTGACAGAACAAGGCTAAAAATATAAAACCTTTTTCTGATTGGATCCTAATGAATTCATCAATGCCCAGGATAAACTAGTTAAACAAACAATTATTTCTTTTTATTGAATCAATAGTAGTAGTTTTAGAAAAAAGATTAGAAAGGGATTTTGTTTATTTAAGTAGCCACTGCCTTCTTAACCCTTGTGCCTCAAAATCCTTGAGAGATTTTGCCTCTGCTTTGCCTCTGCTTCTATGCCTGCTGTTGATATTTACTCTCCTTCCTACATTTCCCTGGAGGCTGGAAGCTGGAGGACATCTTCCCCATCCACAAACCCCACTCACACCCAGTTACCCATTTTCTCTCTTCACAACTAGAGCAAAGCAGGATCACTCCCCTACCAAAACTCCCCACAGCCATCAATCTCATATTGTTCTTCCATAAAACCAAATCTTAACCTTCCTTCAAGATTCATCTCTAGGTCTTTGGATTATATATTGTTCTTTTAGTAACACCAATCAGACTTCATGTTCATTTTGATACTTGATTATTAAGCCTATATAATTTTTTGTTTGCTTCACATTCAATTGTTTTAAATGGAGTCATCTTGACGCTACTTAAAGAGTATAAGTTTCTTGAAAGTGAAAGTTATATGTCTTGTTTTGTTGTATCTTCTCAATGTTTTTTTTTTTTTCTGAGTTTTTTTTTTGTTTGTTTGTTTGTTTTTTTAAGATTTTATTTATTTATTCATTTATCCCCCCCTTGCTGCTTGTGCTCGCTGGGTCAGCTAACCACGCCATGCGGGCGGGCTTGCCTTCACCAGGAGGCCCTGGGAACCGAACCCAGGGCCTCCCATATGGTAAACGGGAGCCTACTGATTGAGCCACAGCCACTTCCCTCTTCTCAATGTTGAAAACATTTTATGAATACTTACCATGGTGAATACTATGGGTAGATTTAGCTTAAAAACATATGGTAGTATTTAAGAAAGTCAAGAAAAGGGCAGCTAAAATGACTGAGAGACCTAAGCGCTCACCAGCAAAAGCCTGGGTGAATAAATTGTGGTGCATCCACACAGAGGAATGCTGGGCAGTCAAAAAACAACAACAACAACAACAAAAACAACCAAAAAAAAAAAAAAAAAAAACCCACGAAAACAATAATAATGAAAAAAATTTTAAACAAGGCAAAAATAATAATAAAGAGAAAGCTCTTCAAGCACTGATCTGGAATAATCTCCAAGATATACTGTTTAACAAAATAAACAAAAAAACCAGGGTCAAATGTATCCAAATATGGAAAACATATCTATAATTTACATCTGCAAAAAAATCTCTCTAAAGGATATGAAAGCATTGGTTGCATGCAGAAAGGGTAACTGGGTGTCTGGGAGACAGAGAAGGAGGAAACCATTTCCCTGTAAACCATTTGTTCCTTTCAAGTTTTGAATTATCTATGAAATATATATTTTTATGCACATTACATATAAATATAATGACTTAGAGCATGACTGACTTCTGTATGAAGACAAAATTGTTGATGCATTCACTCAGCAAATTATTGAAACCTACTCTGCCTACCTTCTGCTAGTCTTTGGTGATACAAGTGATAAACCAGATATACTTTTTTCCCTCATAGAGCTACAGCATAACAGGAAAGACATTCAGCCAGTAATATTTTTTGAACACCTTTTATATGCCAGGATATGGCATCCAAAGGATATGGTAGAGAACAAAAAGCCCTACTCTTTGGAATTTAATTCTAAACCGGAGTGATAAACTATTAGCAAATAAATAAGTAAAACATATAGTAGTATATTACATAATAAATCTTATGAGGGGAAGCAGATGTGGTTCAAGCAGTTGGGCTCCTGCCTACCACATGGGAGGTTCTGGGTTCAGTTCCTGGTGCCTCCTAAAAAAAAAAAAAGATGAGCACACAACAGACAGACACAGAGAGCAGACAGTGAGTACAAACAATGGGGCTGGATGGGAGGGGAGAGAAAATTAATAAAGTAAATAAATCTTTTTTAAAAATCCTGTGGAAAAATAAACAGACAATTAAAAAGTACTTAAATGAAATCCTACAAGGGACCAATACATAATGTTCTCCAAAGTATATTGTTAAATGATACTAACTGTGGGAATAATATAGTATGATTTTATTTGCATTTTTATAAAAAGGGGAGAGAAATGAATACACATGTGCTGGTATATTCCTAAAATATCTCTAGACACTGATGACTACAGTGACCTCTAAAGAGGTGAAATAGAAAACAAAAGGTTTGGGGGGGGATTACTTTTTGTTGTATACCATTTTTTTTTCTGTCTGAAGAGAACCTAGAATTTTATTTGGTAGCCACCTTTCAATCCCATGCAGCTCATGTGCATTAGGGGAAACTGAACACCCAAAAATAGCAACAACCCACTATCAACCACCCTGGCACCAGTTTCAGAGATGGTCCCTGGCTGGCTTAAAGCTAATTAGAACATTCCATTCATATACTGACAGTCATTGGTTCAGAGGTAGCCATGTGACCTAAACCAGTTCAATCAGAATAAAATTTAAGACATTCTGGAATGCTTGGAAAAACAGCTCTCTCTCTCTCTCATTGGAACCAGCACTGTGGACAGCAGAATGAAGAGAAAGAATAAGACTGGGTCCCTGACAATATTGTGGAGTGCTGGAACGTAACCTGGAATTTGACCTACTATTGAACTTCCCAATTAAATGGTTCATAAATCCTCTTGTTATTCTAGCCAGTTTTAGTTGCTTCTGTTGCTTTCAATGAAAAGATTCTAACTAATAAAATATGTATAACTTTTAAAAAGTTTTAGTGTGGTGAGTGCTATGGAGAAAAAAGTAGAGTGTACTAAGGAAACATAATAGGAGACTTAACTTAGTAAGGGGACCTGAAAAGTCAAGTCCTTGAGGAAGTAAATTAAGCTGAGAACCAAAGGATGAGTTGAGATCAGCCAAACAAAAAGTGCAGTACAATGGAGACAGTGCAGAATAAACAGATTGTGCAGGGGCCGAGAGAAGAAAGAGCTTGAGGAGTGCATGGAGCCTGTGTATTACACTGAGTCCAATAAGAAGTGTTGGAGAATTTTAATAAAAAGAGTGACATAATTAAAGTTGTCTTTTAGAAATATTACTCAAGAGATAGGAAGACCAGTTAAATTGTTGCAATTATTTAAGTGGAAGATGATGGTGACCTCAACTGGTATCAAGATAATAAGGATGTCAAGAATTAAACTAGGGAAACGGATGTGGCTCAAAAGGTTCGGCGTCTGTCTACTATATGGAGAGACTGGGGTTCGATACCCGGTACCTCCCGGTAAAAAAAAAAAAAAAAAAGAAAAAAAAAAAAAAAGAATTAAACTAATTCTAGAGATGTTTAGGAATTGAACTGAGAGGATTAAGTAGATAATTGTTTGGATGTGGTGGGTGAAAGATAGAGAGGACTCAAAGATGACTGAAGTTTTGGTCTTGGATATTTGGCCAGATGTCATTGGTGCAATTCCCTGAAAGGAGAAGGAGGAGGTGGAGGTTTCCTATGGAATAATAAGAAATGATTTTAATTTTAAACATGTTGAATCTGAGAAACATCCTAGTGTACATCTCCTGTTAAACAGTTGGACATAGAAGAATGGAGCACAGGAGAGGGGTCTAGACTGGAGATATAGAGTTGAGAGTCAAATCATAAGCTTGGTCATTGAAGTCATAGGAATGAATAAAATTACCTAGAGAGCATTGCTCTTCCTTATAGAGCCTTGATTATGTTCTTGTATCCACTTCTTATGGCTCTACACTTCAGGAGGTAGCCTCATACCCAGACTCAGGGGTGGTCCTGATTAATTTAAGCTGTGCTTCTCAAACTTGGCCACACATTGGAATTATCTGGAGAGTTTTTGTAAATACCTATTTTTTAAAAACTATTAGGTTATCCACAAAAAACTATTAGGACTAATAAGTTCAGCAAGGTAGCAGGATACAAAATCAACATACAAAACTCAACTGTATTTCTATATACTAGCAATAAGCAATGAGAAAGTGAAATGAACAATTCCCTTTACAATAGCATTAAAAATATCATGCAAAAGAATAAAGTTGGACCCGTTCTTACACTATATACAAAAATTAACTCCAAGTGGATCATAGATCTAAATGTAAGACCTAAAACTATAAAACTCTTAGAAGAAAACAGGGTAAATTGTCATGACCATGAATTAGACAATGGTTTTTTAGGTATGACACCAAGAGCACAGCAACAAAAATAAAATAGGTAAATTGGACTTCATCAAAATTAGAAACCTTTGTTCTTCAAAGAATACCATTAAGAAAGTAAAAAGACAACCCACAAAATGGGAGAAAATAATTGAAAATCATATATCTAATAAGGGACTTATATCTTGATGATGTAAAGAACTCTTAAAATTCAATAAAAAGAAAATAACCCAATTTAAAAATGGGCAAAAGACTTGAAGAGACATTTCTTACAAATGTCCAAGAAGTACATGAAAAGATGCTTAACGTCATCAGTCATTAGGGAAATGCAAATAAAAACTCATTAAGATACCACATAACAGGCTATAATTAATAAAAAGGAAAATAAGTCTTTGTGAAAGTGTGGAGAAATAAGAACCTACATACATTGCTGATGGGACTGTAAAATGGCGCAGCAGCTTCTATGGAAAACATTTTGACAGTTCATTATAAAGTTAAACATAAAATTAGTATATGGCCCAGTAATTCCACTCCTAGGAATACACCCAAAAGAACTGAAAGCAAGCATTTAAACACAAGCTTGTACATAAATGTTCATAGCAGCATTAGACATAATAAATGGAAACAAAATGTGGAAACAACCCAAATGTCCATCAATTGATGAATGAATAAACAAAATGTATATCGATACAATGGAAAAATATTCAGTCATAAAAAAGAGTGAAGGGAGCGGATGTGGCTCAAATGGTTGGGTGTCCGTCTGCCATATGGAAGGACCTGGGTTCGATCCCCGGGACCTCCCGGTAAAATAAAATAAAAAATAAAAAAAAATAAAAGAGTGAAGTACTGACTTAGTATAGCATGGACAAACCTTGAATACATTATGCTAAGTAAAAGAAGCCAGACTCAAAAGGCCACAAAGTTTATGATTCCACTTATATGAAATAGGCAAATTCATAGAGAAGGAAAGTAGATTAGTGATTGCCTAGGATCTAGGGAGGTGGGAGGCCTAGAGGGGAAGGAAAGGGGGAATGCTTCCTAATGGGTATAGGATTTTTTTGGGCGGGGGTGACAAAAATGTCCTAAAATTGATTGTGGTGATGGTAGTACAGTTCATAGAATTGTACTTTAAATAGGTGAATTTTATGTAAATTATATCTCAATAAAGCTGTTATGCTTTTTAAAAATTAATGGGTGGGAAGCGGCTGTGGCTCAATCAGTAGGGCTCCCGTTTACCATATGGGAGGCCCCGGGTTCGTTTCCCGGGGCCTCCTGGTGAAGGCAAGCCCGCCCGCGTGGCATGGTTAGCTGACCCAGCGAGCACAAGCAGCAATGGGGGGATAAATGAATAAATAAATAAAATCTTTAAAATAAAAAAAAATAAAAAAATAAAAAATTAATGGGTCTATCCTCAGAGATTGCAGTTTAATTGGATTGGCATATGTCCTGGGCATCAGGATAAAAAGCTTCCCAAGTGATTCAAATGTATAGCAAAGTTAGAGAACCACTGATGTGAGCTAAACATGGTTAGCTTGACAGTGATTGGTTTAGGCATGGGCATATGTGCAGTTCTGACTAGTAAGATATATGGAAAAGTTTGCCATGGAGACTTCTGGGACAGATTCCAATACAGTTGTTACTAACCATGAGTGGCTGTTCAAATTTAAATTAATTAAAATTAGATAAAATTTAAAATTCATTTTCTCAATCACAGTGGCCAGATTTCAACTGCTGAATAACTACATATCGGACATTACAGTTATACCATATTTCCCTCATCACAGAAAGTTTTATTGGACAGTGTTGATCAGGACAATTGGAGCCTATGACTGTTGGGTATTTGAGTCCCAAGATCAAGTCTGTTCCACTTTCTCTTCACCTTTTCTTCCATAAAGCCTAATTTATCTTTTTAAAATTCCAAACTCCAGAAGCTCTACAAATGTATTACATTTTTGTGTTGTTAAAATAAACGCCAATAATAATAAAATCTTTGGGGAGCAACTACTGTTTATTTTTTCAGAGATAAACATCATTATAGTTACTCATTCTTTCTTTTTGTGCCAGATATTTTCAATTTGTCCTTCAGATCCACCCTCCACTTTTCTCCATCCTGCTCTGTACCCTTGGAGGCTGACCTATATTGATTACATTACTGGCTTCCTTCCTTTGCATTTATGGTTGGGTTTGGCCAATGAGAAGCACCAGCAGGAGGTCAGAGAGAAAAGTCAGTATGTATCTGCTCTGTCCTATGCCTGCAGGATTGCTTTGGACTGGCTGTAACGCTCCACTAAAGGTCTCAGCCCCTGCAGGTGATTCTCTTCATATATCCCTCTATCCCCAGGATCCATCTATTTCCAGCTCCTCTCACTCACCCCTTTAAGCCTAGGAGTGTCAAAGGGAGCCCCACAATTTTCAGCTCCAGGGTACTACACTGTCTGTGGTTTTCCTACACCCTGCCCATACCTTTTAAAAATAGTCCCTCGATGCTCTTTCATAGTCTGTATCAAAATGTGTCACAACAATGCAAGTTGTTGGTGGTGGGGAGATGAATGGGAGCCCTGTATGATAAGTATGTTTGTTTTGTAAATTCTCAATTTTACTATACACTTATTATGTATGCTCATGTATGAATGATAAACTTGAATTAAAACGTTAAAAAAAATAGTCCCTTTATTAAACTCTCCTCCAATTATTTTGAGTGTGCCATATATTTCCTTCTGGGACCCTAATTAATAAATTTTTCATTAATTCTCCAAGAAGATGGTCTATAAGTAGTATGACCAACTACCCTACTTTGCCCAGGATTGAGTGCTTTCCCAGGATATGGGACTTTCAGTGCTAAAATCAGGGCAGTACCAAGAAAACTGAGATGTTTAGTTACCTACTTATAAGTATTTTTAATATGATATTTACCCACAAGAGATTCTTTAAAAATCCCTACATACAAATAATTCTCTCTCCTTTAGTAAACCACCTGTTTAATTTTTGCTCCCTGCTGTCTGTCTTTATTTTCTCTTGGGAACTTATGATTCCTGTCAGATTTTCTCCAACTGTTTGTATTCAATGCCTTTGTTCCTTGCTGCTGCATGCCCTCACACCCCAGCAGTATCTTCTTTCCAGTGCAAGTAGAAGTTACACATGGTACCTGTACTAGTTTCCTAGGGCCGCTGTAACAAAATTACCAGGAACTGAGTGGATTAAAACAACAGAACTTTATCCTCACAGTTCTGGAAGCTAGTAGTCTGAAATCAAGGTGTTGGCAGAGCCATGTTCCCTCTGAAGGCCAAAGGGAAGGAATCCTACCTTGTTTCTTCCTAGCTTCTGGTGGCTCCTGGCAGTCCTCAGTATTTCTTAGCTTATGGTTGCATCACGCCCATCTCTGCCTCCACCTTCACATGACTGCGTCCTGTGTATCTTTCTGTCTTCATAAGTCCTTCTTATAAGGACAACAGTGATTGGATTTAGGGCCCATCCTACTCTAGTATGGCTTATCTTAATTTTACCAATTAAAATTTCAAAGACCCTATTTCCAAATAATGTCACATTCTGGAGTTCCCATTAAATGTGGATTTGGGGGGACATTACTCAACTCAGTACAGTGCCTATCTGGAAATGTAAACCACTTAATACCATTTAAGATGTTTCCTTATGTCTGTAATTCTTATGGAAGTAAAATCTGGGTTTTCTTGCCACTGCCCTCCTTGGGATCTGTGAGTGACCATTCCCCCAGGGTGATCTAGGTCTGTAAGTTTCTCAGTTATTTCTGAAGTAGAAAGAATACCAAATTTGCTTTAAGGATTTCTAAAAGAGGTGACTTCGGCAGAGTCAGCCTGTACCCTCCAGGGAATGGCTTCTAGTTAAAAGATAAACATGTGCTTGTCACATTTGCTGAGAACTTTTCTGAGGTTCTGAGTGTGGTTTGGGACCCAGCATCTAAGACCTCAGAACTATAAGCAGGAGTTGAGCTAGGACAAATTACTGCTTTAGCCCTGCAGGTCAACATGGAGTCAAAGAGAACTGTGAAGGCCCTGAGAAGGACAAGTGCCCCCCTTCCCTGGAATGATTGCAACAACCTCTCTGACTCTTCCTGATGCTAATGGCTATTGTCTACTTGAAAGACCAAGTCACACTTTCTCTTAGGAAAAATTCTTCCTAATTTCCCTTAGGAAGAAAATTTCAATTTTCCTCTCCATGATACTTCCTTTATTCCCCCCGACCCCCCACCCCATTCTCAAAATAGAGGCTTTTCCCTCCTGTCTCTTCCCTGTTTGCAAATTGCTACACTTTCCATTGCCTGTCAGGGCCAATTGGTCAGCAAACATCTTCCCTCTCTATATATATGCATATGTACATATCTAAAAATTCAAGGAGTTAGAAACCTTTTTGATGGGCCAGACTTTCAGGTAAGGAGGAAATTGTGTCTTCCTGAAAATTTAGTAAAGCTTGATTTCACTCACAATTCAGGTTACCCTCCCAGTGCCTGATGCTTAACTCTGCATTTTAGAAGCACATGGGACGCTTCCCACATCCAGACAATGGGGCCAGAATACTTGGGGTTTGAGACCCCTGGGATGGGTATTTTTTAAAACTCCCCACATGATTCTAATTCGTAGGCAGGGTTAAGAGCCTTGACCTCACATTTAAGGATATATGCATTCTGTGACTGTCTCTACTGGGCAAGCAGAAATCACTGATTACCTGAGAAACACATGTAGAAACATTCACTCTGTTTCTCATCAGATTCAAAGTAAAAATTAAAAAACAAAACCAAACAAACTTCCCAAACCAACACTGCTCAGCATTTCACCACTGGCTGATACAGCACATTCCTGACAACCATTGTCCCAAGTTCCCTGTGAATCACTGCCGTTTTTTTTTTTCGGTTAGCCCTGTTTTCCTCCCTGATGCGGGCATGGGGAACACCTAAGTACACTACAATAAGCAGCAGACTAGGAGACGGACGACATAGGTTCTAACCTCACTCTGCCCCTAACTAGTTATATGGCATCAGGCAGGTCACTTAATAACACTAAGACTTTATAAAATGGGAGTGATTTTAGTGTCTGATCTATATACTTGTGTGACGATCAGATGAAATATGAAAATATTCATGAACCATAAATTGCTATGTCAAGATTTAAAAAATGGCTATGTACTTAAGAGCTCCCGGAACAGAATGGAGCCCTTTCTCTCCTATTTTCTCTATGTAGCCCCTATGCACCAGTTTCCCCTTTAGTCTCAAGGAAGGAAATGTGCTTTCATAGCAAGAGAAGTAAGGGAAGGCAGGTATATGTATAAGGATGTGTTTTTGCAGAACTTATAAAGGAATACTGTGTACCCATTAGAAAAATTAGATAACTACATGACACACAGAGAACATTGATGATATATTTGTTAGGTGAAAAAACTAAGTTGCAGACAGAATGCAGTATATGATCGCATTAAAAAATTTTATAAGAATATGTCTGCTAATGCATAAAAATGTTTAGAAAGGTACATTCCAATCTGTTAAGACCGGGTGTTGGGACTGATTGAGGGCATTTATTTTTACATTTTCATTTCTGTAATATTTGAATAATTTAATGATAAACATATATCCATAATTTTTCCATAATTAAAAAATATCTACTAAACTGCAATTTGAGAGGAAACAGAGATGGTAAAGGGTATTGCAGCCTAAGGTTAGTGAATAGATAAATGAATCTCTCAGTGTGTGTGTGTATGTGTGTGTTAGATATATCATATTGGTTCTGTTTCCCTGGAGAACCCTGACAGATATATTAGACCATCAAATGTTCCTGCAAATTCAAAAATTCTTTGACTTCAACTGGAAAATGAATAACAGACATTAGGTGCTAACAATCTTAAGGACCATGGAAAACATATGGGACATAATATTTTTCACTGAGAAAACAAATCCTGAGCTGTACCTTAAAGAATCAGTAAATGGGTGTAGATGTACATAAGGGAATAGGTTATTCCAGGATGGCATTAAAACATAAAAGCAAGACTCACTTGGCATTTTCCAGAGTTGGGAAGAGACTGATATGGCCTTGGCTTTGGTGAGTAAAGGAAAATAAGGCTGGAACCAGATTATGGAAGACCTGGAACCAGGAAAGAAATTTTATACTTTGTACAACAGGGAAGGATAAGTCAGGCTCTGCTTGCAAGTAATAGAAACCAATCCTAGCAAACTTAGGAAATTTATTGGACAGATATCAGGAGCCCTCAGAACCAATGGGAAGGCTGAAGAATAAGGCTTGGTAACATTAGGAAGCAAGACAGTATTTGAAACTAAAAGGCAGGAATCAGTAAGTGGTCTTGAAGCAGGCCAGGGCACCATGCTAGAATGAATAAATGAATACCCAATCATTTTTTATCTCTTTATTATGCTGCTAAGGATTCACACTAGAGGGAGAGAGTATTCCAAAGCCCCTCTCTTAGCTGAAGAAGATGAGTACTGGATTTATAGCTTTTTCTGACTATATCCAATGGGAAGAGATAATTCCCCAAAAGAGAATTGAGGTGTGAAGGATAAATAAATGCTGAGCAGCCAAAAGACAACAAATGCTCATTATTGGTACCACTGGAGGTTTTGTGTAATGAAAATAGTGCTATGGGGTGATTGATATCTTGGCAATTTGCAATGGTGAATCCTCTAGATTTAGAAGGTGCAATGGGAATGGGATAACAATGGTATTCAATTAAAAATAATAAGTCTTCATAACTGTTGAGATGTTAAGGAGAAGGAAAGAGTTGAAGATGACTATAGATTTGAAAGTCTTAGACACTGGAGAATGATGGTGGTTTCTAGGTAAGTGATGAAGATAATGCTCAAGTTGTTGAGTCTAGCGCATGGTGAAAATGTGCAGTAGGAAGTAAAAAGCTGAGTAGTAGATGAGAGGATATGGTTGGAGGAATAAATTTAAGAGGCTTTGGCATGGAAATGACAATTGAAGTCAGACCAGTCTCTTTTAAAGAATATGTAAAATGATAAGCAGAAACTCTGAAAACTCCCCTAGGAATTGTCAGAAAAAAGAGAACCCCCCAAAAGGTGTCAGTTGAGGAGGTTTTGGGAATTTAGACAGAAAACTTCTGTATTGTGAACTTTTACCTTGGGCAGTGTTTAATTTTTCCATTTTTATTCCTGATCCCAATTTTCTCTCCCTACTTCAGAGGCCCACTTTAATTACAGATGTATATGTCCCTGCAAAATATGTAGGATTTTGTGGGGTCGATGTGTTTTAATTAAATAAATGGCATTAAGCTATAGATCTCATTGTGTTTCTTATTTTTTTCACTCAACACTATCATGTTGCCATATGTACAAGAATGAAAAAGTCAAATGCTCTTTAGAAATGGCTGGGAAAAAATGGCTACAACAGTTCATGTTTCTACCCGCAGATTAGGAGGGTTTCCATTTCTACACATTTTCACCAATGCCTGGTAAGACCTAATTTTTGCCAATTTGATGGATGTAAAGTTGTGCCTCATTGCTTGAAGTTGATTTTTTTTCTAATGAGTTTGAATATCTCTTCAGGCTCCAGGTTTCTCCTTTAGCAAACTTCCTGATTCTATCCTTTACCATTTTTTTCCTAAGTTTCCTTTCACTTATATATTTGCAGGAGTACCATTTATGTTCTAGATCTGTGCAGTCAATGACAGTAGTCACTAGCCACTAGCCAATAGCTATGAAGTCACAAGCTATTGAGCACTTAAAATATGGCTAGTCCAAATTAAGATGTCCTGTTCATATAAAATACACACTGGATTTCAAGACTCAGTACAAAAAAAAAAGAATGCAAAATATCTCAATGATAATTTTATGTTGATTTCATGTTTAAAAAGATAATATTTTTGGATATATTGTGTTAAATAAAATATATTTTTTTAAAATTGATTTTACCTCTTTCTCTTTACTTTTATAATATATGGTATAGAAGTTTTGTATTATTTATGGATTCCAAAAATAGATATTGGATTATGCTTGTAAACTGGTCTGTACCTGGGCATGATTAAATTATGATTAGGGCTTTGATTGGCCCATGTCAGTAGGATGCCCACCAAGGGGTTGGGAACTCAGAGAAAAGTACTTGGCAGAGAAGAGAGAGTTTTGAGCTGGAGCCTGGGAAATAAGCACACAGAGGAGCAGAGCAGCTGAGCCCGGAAAGAAACAAGCCCCGGGAAGAGAGGAACCCAGGAAACCTGAGCTCTTGGCAGACATCAGCAGCCATCTTGCTCCAATATGTGGCAACAGACTTTGGTGAGGGAAGTAACTTATGCTTTATGGCTTGGTAACTGTAAGTTTCAACCCCAAATAAATACACTTTATAAAAGCCAACAACAAAAAAGAAAGAAAGAAAGAAGGAGAGAGAGAGAGAGAGAGAGAGAGAGAGAGAGAGAGAGAGAGAAAGGAAGGAAGGAAGGAAGGAAGGAAGGAAGGAAGGAAGGAAGGAAGGAAGGAAGGAAGGAAGGAAGGAAGGAAGGAAGGAAGGAAGGAAGGGGGAAAGAAAGGAGGAAAAGAAAAAGAAAAACCAACAGATTTCTGGTATTTTTCATCAGCACCCCTTTGGCTGACTAATACATATGACTACTAGAAAATAGAATTACATATGTGGCTTCAATTTGTGGCTTGTATTATATTTCTATCATATATGCCAGTCTAGCTATTAATTTTTAGTTTATTTTAAACATTGAAAATATCTTTTTAGTCTGTCCTCCATCTTAAGTTTGTTTATGGTGTCTGTATTAGTCAGCCAAAGGGGTGCTAAAGTGAAATACCAAAACTGGGTTGGTCTTTATAAAGGCGTATTTATTTGGGGTAGAAGTCCACAGATACCAGGCCATAAAGCATTAAGTTTCTTCTCTCACCAATCCATTGCCACGTGTTAGAGCAAGACAGCTGCCGGCGTTTGCCAGGGTTCAGACTTCTGGGGTTCCTCTCTTCCTGGGGCTGCGTTTCTCTCCGGGCTCAGCTCCTGTTTCCTCCACAAGGTCAGCTGTAGACGATCAGGCAAACGCCTTGCTTCTCTTCTCCTGGGGCCTTCTTTCCAACATCAAAACTGCTTCGCAAAAGACTGCTTCAACTGTCCTTTGCCTTGCCTTTTATATTCAATTCCCTACCCACCAAGGGGTGGGGCTCAATGCCCTAATCCTAACCTAATCATGCCCAGATTAACAGATCAGTTTACAAGCATGATCCAATTAAATTTTTGGAATTCATAATTACATCAAACTGCCACAGTGTCCTTCATCAAATTCAACCAGGACCCCAAATTACAACTCCAGGGGGTGGAATTCACAGCATGGTTTTTAAATGCCTGGCCCCCTGGGGTTATACAGTGGGTAACACATACAGCTATGCACAGTCCTGATATTTTTGCCTTTATGTCTTGTTTAAAAAGTCCTTCTTCATTCTTAGATCACAAAGATATTTTCCTTTTATTCGTTTTATAATTTAAAGAGAAAAACAGGATGGCATTGCATCATAGAAGCCATAAAAGAGAATGGTTTATAATATCAAAAATGCAGATTTTAGCCAAAAAGGGTGAAGAAAGGGGAAATCATTTATATTGGATTTTATGATTTTGACAGTAATGTTGTCTTTCTAATTATGTTTTGGATAGGCAAATGTCAAAATTTGCATTCCCAAGAGCACACTAACAGATGGTGAGGAAGGCAGGCCACACACATGCTGACTGGCAGGCAGATGCCAATTTTTAGGCTAAATATCTGCTGAAATTAATTCTCAGAGCAGGTACATAACCTTGATGTGTATAGTAACATACTGGCAGTAATTGCAAAGATCATAAGATAATGTTTAGATTTATACTTTTATCGTACTGAAACATCATTTTTGGCACATACCTGCCTACTCTGGAAAGTCAATAGGTCTCCATTCCCTATCAGATCAAATCCAAACTGCTCAAATCTGTCAGTAAAGACACCCATAAACTGTCCCCATCCATCTCCCCTATATTTCACATGTAGAAAATATGTGAATATTTTACATATAGAATATATTTCAATATATTCCACATAGACAGGTAACTTGTCTTATGCTCACACCTCATCAACATCCTGGGAGATGACATGGTTAAAAACTGTAGCATCAGGCAAATAGGACATTAAGTTTCCTAAGTCAACAAAAATTTTCTAAATTATTTAAGTAAATGCTGTGCACTTATCATCAAATGGCTAAAATTCATTTGAGCAACTGTTTTCACTGCAAAGTAGCTCACCTGACATCATGCAAAGAAAAATGTTAATGGCAGAAACAAGTAGAAAATAACATGTTCAAAATGAGATATCAAATGATAAGGTATTTAAAAGTTGAGGTCAATCTCAAAACTGCCAATGTGCCCGTTACAACCACAGAAATACAGGTTTGCAATAATAAGTATGTAATCTTCTTCAAACCCTTTAATTCAAGAGAGAAGTTGAAAAGTTACAAAAAGTCAAAGGTAATGAGGACAGACTAACCTTAAACCAAGTGCAGGATATTTAGAGTTTGAGGTCATTTATTTTGGATTAATACGGGAAATTCCATCTCACTTTATATATTAACATTTACTGGAATTTAAAATAGGTCCAAATTAAAAGTTGTTCCTTCTTTTTACCCAGCCCCAAGCTATACGCTTAATTATGACTGTACAGATATTTAATTATCATTTTTAAGAGTTTGTGATACTCATGGTACAAGTCTGGGCATTATGTTATGAAAATCAAATGTTTTTAATTTGCCTTATGAAAGGTGTAACTTCAGTGTCTACAGGAGAAATTTGCAGAGGCAAGAATTTCTTTCATCATGACATTTAACATGAAAAATTACACATTTTAAAAAATGCAGCTGTGATTTTCCCAAGTTCAAATGTTTCTCCATGTCCACTCATCCTCTTTGATTCATTTTCCTTCTTGCTGAAGTATATTCTTTGGTATTTCTGTCATCAAGTATCTATGGATAATAAATGTGTACATCTGAAAATATCAAAGGTAATTAAGGAAGGTATAGATTTTCAGTTTGGCAACTATTAAAAATAAAAATAATACATTCACATAGTCATAATTAAACTTCACAGCACATTAAAGATATTATTTTACTGTCTTGTGGCATTTATTTTTTGTTGATGAGAAATCTGATGCTCTTTTGTCAATCTTTCTTCTCTTAGTTTTAGGAGACCTTTTCCTTTTCAATGATGTTCTCCCACTTCACAAGCAAATATCTAGGTGTTAATTTGTGTGCATATATGTGTGTTAATCCAGCTGGAACAAAAATGTGCTCCTTATTATTTTATGTTTTTTGCCTGAAAGTTTATCTTCAGCTAGAGTTTTAACTCCAGTGGTATTCCATGTGTACCTTGGTGACCTCACTATGGGTGGTTTCATTCTTTTTGCCTAAGCTCTATGAGTTTCACAAGTTTTTATGTTTGTTTCTTGGCTTTGGACTGTCCAAATTTTGGGTAACCCCCCTCTCAGGCCCTGAGGTCTCTATAACTTACAAGTATTCTGTTCTCACCCATGGTGAATCGGCTCATATTTTTGGCAATTCTGGGCCTTTGGGCTTTCCTGGTCTCCATTCTTGGGCAATGTAGTACTTTCACAACTCTGTGTAGGCATAGAGCCAGAAGTCTCAGCTCCCATCTCTAGATTTGCCCAATCTCAAAGGCATAGATCAGGTTTGGTTCCTCTCATGGGCAGTAAAGCTTCTCCCTGCTATGTCTATAGATTACTGGAGATTTTCTTTTCCTGATCTGGAGCTTGGCTACATGCTTTTAAAATTTTTTCTAATCCATCATTTCAGGGTATGGAGTGGGATGAAAAGGATCCTACTCAGTTCACCATCTTGACTGGATCTCTCCTTATTGCCTTTTTCACTTTGGTGTAGATGATCTTGAGAAACCAGTGTGTAGATTTAAGAACAGAAGATGACTGGCTTTCTGTCTGTTTGCCTTTCCATACTGGAAGCTCTGAGCCATCCAAGCCATCAAAACTAAATTAGAAGAGTTTTCCTTTTCTCAGAGCAGGTCACTTTAGGACCACAATAAAATCTGAAAATGTCCTGTTAAAAGTGACAGCCATGGTAGAAGCATAGGAAAGAAATAGCTTGATATTTATAGATGGGTTCAAGTGGAAAATTGGTTTGAGGAACAAAAAACTTATGAGATCAATCATTTCACCCTGATTATTCCTGGGTGTTATGACTGAAAGAAAAGGGAATTAAAGTCAATTCTCACATCAAAATTAAGGCAACGAATAGTAGTCTTTGATTGAAGGAGTGATGAGGTAATGTCTAGTCCAAGCAGAACCCTGTCGGTTTCATATTGTGGTCTATGCTTAATCAGGTCTTTATTTTCAAGTGCAAAAATACTTGAAATTTAAGTATTAAATTTAAGATTTATATATTGCTGGCACTAATGTCATCAACTTACAGCTTTGAAGTTACATCTGCTGGTCCACAGTACATGTGGACTTTTGGGTCTCCAAAATTTTTTCAACAATGTCTTATACAAATAAAAGAAATATAAATTAAAGAAGATTTGAGATACAATTGCATACCTACAAAATTAGCACACAAAAAATCAATACATGTAAGAATGCAGTGAAACCCATATTCAAATCTTTCTGATAAACTGTTATAAACCTTTTGGAAAGTAATATGGCAACACAGGCACAAAAACCATAATTTCTTGAAACCATTAAGGCCACTTCTGGAAGCTTATGCTATAGAAATAATTCAATAGAAGAGTAAAGCTATGTGCATAAAGTTATTCATATATAATAGTGAAAAAGCTAGAAGCAAGTTAAATGTCTTTGTACATTTTATTCAAGTTTTGAAGAATAAACATATTCATGTTACCTTAGGTAATGGTGGTTTATTGACAGATAATAACAATGGAGAACTAAGAAAGACAAGGCTTATAGAGACTGACATGTAGTTCCAGAACTGGGGAGTTTTAAAATTCAAGGTACGAAGTTATATTGTCATCATGGGAGCAGCACTAACCTCTTAAATCCTAACTCTGGTACTCTGCTTTTAAGAAGAGTTGGACACTATAACTCTGATTCTGTTGCTCTTACCATTACCAAACTCCTTCTCTTATATCTCAAGATCAAATGCCCTCCCCTCAGCATGGATCATGACTCCTGGGGATGAGCCTCCCTGGCACCAAGGGATTATTACCAAGCACCAAATAGCAATGCATCTGGAAAAAGACCTTGACCAAAAGGGGGAAATATGAAGTACAAATGAGTTTTTATGGCTAAGAGATTTCAAAGTGAGTCGGGAGGTCATTCCAGAGCTTACATTTATGCATGTCTCAACAGATCTCATTGCACACCACAGCAAACAGTGCCTCAAACAGTGGGGCTCCTGAGGGCTCTAGAGACATCTAGACACCATAAGCAGGGCAAACAGCTCAGGAATTTGGCATCCTGTCAGTGGGTCTTACTTTGGAATTTATATCTCCCAATATAACAGAGTTAGACTCATTTATAGTTTCCCTACACATGGCTCTTCTGCCACTTTTATTTGAACCTATAATTAGCACTATAGTTGTAAAATATATATCCCAGAGACTTAAATCTTTGGTCTGTTCATGTGCAGGTTGAGCCCTGAATCTCAGCAGAGTTGCAAAATCTACTCTCCAGTTCATTGGACTTACCCAGGACAACTAATAAGGAGATGATGATGGACACCACCCATCCCAAGGAACAGAGAGTGTCTGCAACTGCAAGCAAGATAGGTCCATCCATCTGCCCCATGTGATCTAAGCCCTTTCTCAATTAGAGATAGAGTGGGCATCACCATCCCAAAATCCTCATAATTGGGGAATGAAAAATGGACTAAAGCAGACTTATTATTATCCTATTATAGACTTATTATTATTCTAGCAATGAAAGAACTTTTATCATTGATTTAAAGGCAGTGGCTACCAGATGTTCTGAGAGGAGAGATAGGAAAGAATAGGTGTAACATGGGGCATTTTCGAGACATTGGAATTGTCCTGCATGACATTGCAATGACGGTCAGGCCATTACATATTTTTTCATAACCTATAAAATTGTGTGGGGCAGAGTGTGAACTATAATGTAAACTAAAGTCCACGGTTAGTAGCAATGCTTCAATATGTGTTCATCTATTATAACAAATGTACCAAACTAATGAAAGATGTTGTTAATGTGGGAAAGTGTGGGAGGGGGAGGGAGTGGGGCATATGGAAATCCCCTATATTTTTAATGTAACATTTATGTAATCTAAAGCTTCTTTAAAAATAATAAATAAAATTTTTTTTTAAAAAAGATCAAATGCCCTCAAGAAGAGCGTCTGATTGTTTTTTTGTTTTTGTGTGTGTTTTTTTGTTGTTGTTGTTTTTTGTTTTTTTTGAGGTAACAGGGGCTGAACTCGGGACCTCATATGTGGAAAGCCGACACTCAACCACTTGAGCCACATCCACATCCTGATTGTTTTTTGACATTTACTATTCAATATTGGGTCTTTGTTGGGTAGAGTTTTCATACAAGACAACATTATAGATCTATACCTAGGATCCAAGTCCACCGGCAAGGATAGCAAGGTCACATGGCACTTTTTTTTTTAATCTAGTGATTCCATTACTTTTGTACCCCAAATAAAAAAAGTTTCTTAATGACATTACTTAGTTATACCCTTTTACAAATTGCACTTAACTGTCCATTCTTTTGCTAAATGTATGATCATATTCTGGTCAGCATGATTCATATCTGCAGATAGCCCTGTGAAATTAGGAAAGGTTATAGCCAAGGAGAAAGATACTTTGTTATGTAACAATTACTGAGATTCTATAGAAAGAAAGTATAGTGCATTCATTTCTCATTTTAATGGGCTTTAATCCTCAAACTGTAGCTATAGAAAAAGGAAAACAGTTGACCAATAGGCTGGAAGGATGCTAAAAGAAAGTTACCTATACCATATCAAGCAAAAAATGTCTAGAAAAGAGGTTTTTTTCACTTAAAAGTTTCTGTGACAAAGCTGTTTAAACTGGGGTATTTTGACATGAGTAGTCAGAGCAGAATATGTGCACAAAAAAGTCATTAAACTCAAATATGCAGTGGCATATTATCAACTGAAAATTTAGGGGAGAGGGAAGATAGAGAAGAAAGAAGGAAGTGGAGAGAGGAAGAAATTTATGGATGCTTTCAATACCTCCTCCTCCCTCCCACAATTACCAGATAAAGACACCAATTCTCTGTGAGCCCTTTTGTTAATTAGCTATGGAGCTCCTTGAAGGATGAACGTGCAGTCAGTCAAACCCTTCTGATCCCCATTTGCTCAAATCTTGGAGGATAGAGAAACAACCCAGGTTCACCCAAAGGCCACCAAGCTTCGGGTCTCAAAGTAGAGGGAGGACAAGTGCATCTAGAACCCTGAGAATCACTGCCCACTACTACTCTCTGGCAAGCTTTCTTTTTTCCTTTTCCTTTCCTGTTCCTCTGCTCTTTCTAGAAATAGAGTTGTTTGTTTGTTTATTTGTTTTTAAGAACATTTCTTTTCTGGCTCTTGTTGTCCTGGGTATTGGCAAGCATAGGAATTTTGCATTTCATGGGTACCTCTCTATTTCTTAAGTGTGCAGGGATTCCTCTACTGGAAGCATCTCTCAAGGTTGCCCAGTGTTGCACCACTGATGAAGGATAGACCCTGGCACCATAATGAATTGTTGATTTTTCTGACAGCCCTCAGACCACCTAAAGGTACACTGGTCACTCATGGTCTGAAAATCACCATTTCAGAACCATTCTGATAAACTATAGTTCACTTCTGAGGGTCGGGCTCCTCCGTGTTCACTGCTGTATCCACAAAACCTAGAAAAGTACTTGGGTCATACTAGCTGCCTAATAAATATTATTTTTTCTCTCTTATCTTTATTCTTTTTCTAGTAGAATTGAACTTGCAAGCTATAGTTGAGTTGAGGACTCTTTGAGAGCTAGAGCTATGAGAAAACTACCTTCCAGAGAATTCATAATTCTATATGTTACATATCAAATCCATGAGCTACTCATAGAATGTTTATCAGTTATTGGAAAAAAATCCAAGGAAAAAATTTTTTTAAAAATTCAGCATTCTGAATAATGTATTCTAAAAGTTTTAGTGAGAAATAAATAGCAGTAAAAACTACTGGCATAAACTCGTAATTCTGTTGTCATTAGAAAGTATCCTATCTGATATTATTTTACCCTTTATTTGTAGCTTTGAACTTTGAGTAACCCATTTCTCCTGTTCAGCAGTTCTCAAGGTGTGGTCCAGAACCCTGGAGATTCCCAAGTCCAAGTCCTTTTTAGGAAATCCATGAGATCAAAACTATTTTCATAATAATACTAAAGTGTTATTTGCCTCCTTTTTTTTTTTTTTTTTTTTAACTCTCATTCCTTTATGAGTATATGTTGGAGTTCTGCAGAGTTCACATAACATGGTATCACAAAAGACTGAATACAGAAGCAGATATGAGGATCCAACTCTTTCTACTAAGCTAGACATTTAAAAAGATTGGTAAAAATGTTAAACAGTATTTCTCTTCTCACTAATATTTTTTTACTTTGGAAAATATAGTTGTTTTCCATAAAATAGGATATTTGTTAACATGTATTGGAGTTAGTGTTATTATTTTAAATGGCAATAAATATATTTAGAATTTATCCATTTTAATTTCACATACAGTAAATAGCAATAGATGTAACCCAT
This sequence comes from Tolypeutes matacus, assembly GCA_026826555.1. Taxonomy (NCBI): domain Eukaryota; kingdom Metazoa; phylum Chordata; class Mammalia; order Cingulata; family Chlamyphoridae; genus Tolypeutes; species Tolypeutes matacus. Next base: position 7,924,423 of record JAKSZT010054395.1, read on the forward strand.
ATAACCCCTGAAACCAAAAAGGTTGAGAACTGCTGCACCAGTTTAAAGGGTTATCAGACTGAACCCACTTAGATGCTAGCAAACTGACATTTCTATCCTAAAATTCTACACATTTCCTCAGCCTAACCAAGGATTAGCTGACTTCTAAATTCAGATAACCTAAAATTGTCTGAGAACATAAACACTTGTGTTAAATGTGGGTTAAGTAATACTTGCCAATAAATGATTCTGAATCTGCAATCGTCTGGGCCTGAGCTCATTGCTACTCGATCAAAATTCATGCATGCACATAAATGAATGATAATAGAATATCCCAACACAAATTAGGGGTTTGGAAGAAGAGTACTCTTTAATTGTGCACCTTATCTCTTCTGTGGTCACTTAAATATAACACACTAACTATAGAGTTCTTAGTCTACTTAAACATGCAATTTAAAATCCATTATCCAGCAGTTTAATTCGCAAAGACCATATAAAGACTAGTTATACAATAGTGACATCAGAAACATAGAGTTTAAGATAGGTCACTCAATCTTCTCTTTAGTTTGTATAATAATGTTTTGCTTTCTGAAAGCTTCATAAGAAAAGATGTTACTGGTAAGTGCTGAGCTGAAATGAAATGACTTTTTTTTTCCTTTGTAAGAAATTAGGTCTTATCAAATCATTTAATGGGATAGTAGTTAAAAACAAACTTGGGAGCTAGGCAGACCTGCATCCCAGTCTCAGCTCAGATACTTGGCAGCTGTGTGGTCTTAGGCAAATTACTTAACCTCTTTATTTTTTTATTTTTATTATTTTTTTTTTTTTAAGATTTTATTTATTTATTCATTTCTCCCCCCCTTGCTGCTTGTGCTCGCTGGGTCAGCTAACCACGCCGTGCGGGCGGGCCTGCCTTCACCAGGAGGCCCCGGGGAACCGAACCCGGGGCCTCCCATATGGTAAACGGGAGCCCCACTGACTGAGCCACAGCCGCTTCCCTACTTAACCTCTTTAAATCTTAGTTTACCCATCAGTAAAATGGGGATACCTGTACTCAAAGGATTAAATAAGGTTTAAATTAAGTAACGGGTTAAAAACAATTAACCCAATGCTGAACCCATACTACGTACTAAGTAATTAGCTATTACTTCAATTACTATTATTGCCTCCAGTACACTATTGAGCTTGTTCTAAATAAAAGAGCCCTTTCTAATCCCTTGAGCTATGATATTGAATCCAGAATCTCTGCTTAGTGGGTCCATATCAATAAATTTAGCCTGATTGAACTTTATGTTCCTTTTACCATTATCCCATGCCCTTAAATTTCCATACTCACACATAGTCCCCAGATTTCTATATATATAAATTGGAAAAATGCAGAGCAGGTGTAGCTCAGTGGTTGACCACCTGCTTCATATATACAAGGTCCCAGGTTCAATCCCCAGTACTTCCTAAAAGAAAAATAATAATAAAATAAAATTAAAATTAATTGGAAAAATAATGCAGTTCTTTTGAAGTGTAGCACACCTCCTCATGAGTCAAACCTTGTACCTCACCTTTAGGGGCCTTTTGGGACCTCAGTCTACTGTAGTTATAGGTCTGGAAGAAAAGAGGGGTGGTGGACATGGGTCATGAGAGGAATTAAGCAGTGTCTTGCAAGCCGACTAACTCAGGGCATTCCTTTGCAGTCTCATATGAGAGGGTTAATCTCAAGAGAGGGTTATTCTTTTCAGACAGAGGTGTGAGAGCTATTTCCTCACAGGAAGCAGTTACGGGTTTATCAGGCACATCAGGGTTAATCTCTTCAGGTAGAGGCTAGGAAGCTGGTTCCTCAGGTCAGACCATTGGGTTTAATTATTATTATTATTATTATTATTTATCCACACCCCCCCACCCAGATGGCTCCCTAACCTGTCTGCTCATTGTGTCAGCTTGTCTTCTTTAGGAGGCAACAGGAACCGAACCTGTGACCTTCCATGTGGGAGGCGGACGCCCAACTGCTTGAGCCACATCCATTCCCCAGACCATTGGGTTTATGTGGTAAAGAAGACTCAGAAGAATCTAGGGTTTCAGTGTTTGCTCTGTCATCTTATCAGCCCATAAGTCCCTATTCCAATTTTCAAGATCTTATTCATTTCCAATCAACACTTTAACAGCAGATACCTTGCAAGTTTGGGTATTCAATTTAGGTTGCAATTCAGCCACTCACAATGAGATCCTGCCTCTGGTTTTTAGAAATCTCAAATCTGCAGCTACAAGAAATAGTTTCTTTCAGGAAACACATAGAAACTTTCATGTCCTTCATGAGGCACTTGAGCAGGGAGTTCGAAGCCTTGAGCTCATCCCTTTCTTAACAAATGTATCCAGCATATTTAGGAACAACCAGCCAAAATCTTTATGCTTTTTAACTCCACAAAACTCTGTTAAGGAATCAAATACATCATCACTGCAGAGCCTTACCTTTTATAAGCATTTGAATAGCAGTATCCAATGGTGATATTTTGCATATCTATATTGCCAATTCATGCCATGAACTATCAGTGCCATCTTGATCATCAAGATGGAAATAGAGGGAAGCGGCTGTGGCTCAATCAGTAGGGCTCCCGTTTACCATTTGGGAGGCCCCAGGTTCGGTTCCCGGGGCCTCCTGGTGAAGGTGGGCCCACCCGCGCAGCGTGGTTGGCTGACCCAGCGAGCACAGGCGGCAAGGGGGGAATAAATGAATAAATAAATAAAATCTTTAAAAAAAAAAAAAAAAAAGATGGAAATAGAGTCATTAGTGCCTTTGAATCTAATCAGATTAAAGAACCAATTCCCCAGACCCTAGGACCAAACTCAGAAATTTCATCCTTAAGATTCTATTGTTCAAGAACCACTCTCAGTACCAAATCTGTAAATTTCTACAAGGAAACAGAACTAACAGGCAATATATATGTAATGTAAATATATATAATATAAATATTATGAGATTTATTATAGGAATTGACTCATGTGACTGTAGGGATTGGCAAGTCCTCTGAATCCCATGGGGCAGGCTGCAAGCTGGGAACTCTGAAGAAAGTTTCAATGAATTCCCCAGAAACTGGATGGCTGAAACAGAGACAGAAATTCTTCCTTCTGATTGCTGAAATCATCAGTTCTCCTTTAAAGCCTTCAAATGATTGAATGAGACTTTTCTCATTGCTGAAAGAAATCTCCTTTGTTGAATGTAGATGTAATCGGCCATAGATGCAATTAATTGACTGATTTAAATCCACAAAATATTCTCACAATAACAATCAGGCCAGTACTTGCTTGAACAAACAACTGGACAACTTAACCTAGCCAAATTGACACATGCGATTAACCATTCCAATCCCCCAAAGCCCACTCTCTATCATTGTACCTATCACACGATCTTGTGATATATCTCCCTAGTCCTCAGCCCTAACACACTTATCATTTGGCACAAAGAAGTCAGATTTGTTAAATAGCATGCATGGGCTTGATCTGACCTTATTCACAACACAAACTGTGAGTCTCTCAGAAAAAGGAAACCTGTTTCTCTATCCTCGGAATCTGACCATCTTTAATTATATAGTGCCCTGTATTGCTCATACTCATTTCACGCATGTGAATTTCATCTATCCAGCTATTGTGTAAGCTTCTCAAAGATAAGAACTGTCTGGTTCTCAAAGATAAGAACTGTCTGAGACAGTGCTGGAAACATAGCAGATACTTGGTGATCAATTGCCTTAAGGCTTTTTTACACTATATAATCACAGTTATATCTCACAGAAGATATAATCACAGTTCTTCCAGTCCGGCTCCCTTAGAATCTTGGGTAGAGGGTTATTTTTTTAATTCCTTAGGCTATTTTAACCGTTCAAAACACCACGGATGTCTTCCTCCAACACTACTGGTTGTTAATGGACCTTTTATCTAATGATTAATAGAGGCCATTATATATCCTGCCATGACCTACAGATTGAGTGGGAGAGAGCGTAACTACAATGTAAACTATAATCCATGCTTAGTAGCAATGCTCCAAAATGCGTTTATCAATTGCAATGAATGTACCACACCAATGAAAGAAGTTGTGAAAAGTGGGAGGTGTGGGGAGTGGGGCATATGGGAATCCCTTATATTTTTTTTATGTAACATTTTATGTAACCTAAGTACCTTTTAGAAAAAATAAAAAATATATTAAAAACAAAAAAGAGAGAGAGAGTCAGATCTACAGTGAAAGAACTACAAACCACCAAATAGATGGTCTCTGGCATAGCTGATGCTATTGGCACACCACCCACACCTCCTCTGATCCTTTTTAATCAGTTCTGGGGTCCATCTGCCAGCTTTTGTTTGCTTTGCTTCATATGAAGCTGTTTTGCCAGTATTCACAGAAATCCAGAATTGTCCCTTGTGTGTGTGTTGGGATTAGGTATGGGAGATGGGGACACGAGACACATACAACAGCCTCTGACTGACTGCACCTTAGTATGAAAACCTAGCTTCTTGGCTTCAAGGCTAGATAAACTCTGAGGTGTAATTTATGCTCCAAAGTTCCCCATAGGATTAGGCTGAGGCTGGGACTTCAACTGAAATTATACCCTTCTGGCTTCTTTTCCCCTTTCCTATTCTATTCCTCCATTCCCTTCCCATTTTCTTCTAGGAACACTTAATAAAAATCACTTGGGCACATATTTTTGCCTCAGGATCTGCTTCTGGGGAACTAGACCTAAGACATCTAGTAAGTTAAATTAACAATATGAGAAGGAGAAGAAATTTTAGTCCCACCCCTTATATTACAGTTGAGAAGACTAAGAGCCAAAGAATTTATGTGGCATGCCCAGCCTAAGGTATCTGTCAACAACATCTGCTAGAAGAGAATAAGGATTGAACCCTTTTTTTTTTTTTTATTTTTTTTTACAAGCAATAAACACTCTCTGTCACCTCAGGTAAAATGTCAGAGATGAGAACAAACCATGATTCTAAGCAAGGATTGATCAAGATTCCTGAGTTGGCCCTTTAGACTGTAGCAGCACCTTAAGCCTGTTTAGTGGAAAAGGCAGAGTAGTTGCTCCATACTAGCTGTGTGACTCTGGGAAGGTCGTTTAATCATTTGGATTCTGTTTGTCCAGCTGTAATTTAACTTGTAAGAATTCCCACTGGAAAGTTTTTATAAAATGCTAAACAAGCATAAAGTTTAATTAGTTTTCAGGAAACTAAGTATGGTGAGTTTTAGCAGGGTTGCTATTAGCCCATAGCTGCCTTTGGGTAAATTAGTAAAAATTGTGTCTTCTTTGAGTTAATTTTTTTAAATCCAAGTGGAGCTTTCCAGAGCCCCAGTGGATGGCAGCTATATTGCATGCACATGACACTTATCCTCTTTCCCACTCACACCCCCCAGAAAATACAACTCCATACCACCCCACCACCCAAACTGGTGACCTGTATTAGACTTGATATCAAGTGGAAGTGAGAACCAATTTCCAAAAGTGGTGGGGTGTGGAAAAGGAAAACAACTTCAGGCAATCCCTGGAGCTTAGCTGGAACAGGGCATAGTCACAAAAGCATGTGTCAGTGGCTATTTGTGTGCACATTCTCCTGAGTGTGAATGGCCTGTGCCTGCATGGTTTAGAAAAGAGAGGACCCATCTCTAATGCTCCAGGGCTGAGCCAGGAGGTCCAGAATCCTGGTGCCTGCCCGCATATTCTCGTATATGTTAACATAGCTCAGCCTTGTGAAAATGGCCTCTGAGATGTGACACTCTTTCATAGTGCACAGCCTGACCACCCATACAGGGTAACATTTTTTAGGTTATATGAGACAGTCCTGAGCCTGTAAGCTATGACGATAGTTTAGTTAATTTTCTCTCCACTGGAAGTATACCTACAGACTTTTGTCACAGTAAAAACAGCTAATATTTTTACTTCTATTACTTCATTTAATCTTCACAATGATCCTATGAAATAGGTGCTCTTTTACAGATGAGAAAATGAGGACCAGGGAAGTTAAGTAACTTTTGTTAGATTTGTGAGTTTCCTGGTTGGCTAGGCAGAAGTGTCTGAAAACCAGATATTTTACTGTGCAAAAGTTTCACCAGATAATTTACAAACATGTCAAATAATATTGTTCCCAGACCAGAAGATTCCACTATTTCCTGCCTGAGAAGGCTAGTTGTCTGTAGTTTTTCTTTTAAATAGGAAAAAATAAGGATTAAATGAGATGGTCTGTGTATATGCCTGACTCAATGCCTACCTAAAGTAGATGCTCAAAAAAAAGTTATTGTTGTAACTATTTTCACCCAGTTTTTCATTTATACCCCAAACTTCTCCAATCCCATACTAATTCTTTTATTTTTTAAAACAAAAACCTTTGACATAGAACCTGAGCAAATATTTTATTTTATTTTATTTTTTTTTTTTTTTAAGATTTTATTTATTTATTCATTCATCCCCCACCCTGCTGCTCGTGCTCGCTGGGCCAGCTAACCACGCCGTGCGGGCGGGCCTGCCTTCACCAGGAGGCCCCGGGAACCGAACCCAGGGCCTCCCATATGGTAAACGGGAGCCCCACTGATTGAGCCACAGCCGCTTCCCTGAGCAAATATTTTAAAGCCATAAATAAATTATGTCCACTGCTTTCTTTTTGTCCATATTTACAAAGATCTTTACCCAGTCTCAGCAGTGGAGGTTTAGAGGTAAAAGATCTTGGAAATCATCTAGTCCAATCCATTCATTTTACAGATAAGGAAACTAAGAACCAGAGAGCAGAGTAATAGGGCCAGGATCACTTTTAGATCAGCTCCCTGACTTAAAAAGAAGTTTCCTGATTCCCAGTCCAATGCTCTTTGTTACATTATATGTCACTTGTCCTTGAAAACCGATGGCATAATTCCCAATATTGTAGCTCTTCCCAAGACTGGCAGTAGTGATGCTCATAGTCTGTGGTTTCTAGACTTCCTCGAATTGGGTTAGCTTATACCTGGGAAAAGGAGAACTTGTTTTCTTTTACTAAATCCTATACCTATCTACAATCTTAAATATTACAATTATCATCACTTGACATTCGAGTTCTTACGATGTAAAAGGCTTTCTGATAGACACTGTAGTTAAAAGGATATGGTGAGGGAAGCAGATGTGGCTCAAGTGGTTGAGCTCCTGCCTACCACACGGGAGGTCCATGGTTCAGTTCCCGGTGCCTCCTAGAAAAGACACTGAGCTGCTGTGATGGGTAGGTACGGCGAGCTGACACAACAAGATGATGCAACAAGAGACACAAGAAGAAAAACATGATGAGAGACACAACAAAGCAGGGAACAGAGGTTCCCAGTGCCTCCTAGAGAAGACAGGCAAGACAATGAGCCAACCACGATGAGCAGGTGTGGCAAGCTGATGCAACAAGTTGATGAGACAAGAGACACAGGAGGAAAAACATAATGAGATACACAACAAAGCAGGGAATGGAGGTGGCTTAAGCGATTAGGTGCCTCCCTCCCACATTGGAGGTTCCAGGGTTCAGTTACCAGTGCCTCCTAAAGAAACAGAAGAACAGACACAACAAGTGCAAACAACGAGGGGGTGGGGAGAAATAAATAAATAAAATAAATCTTAAAAAAAAACATGGGGGAAAAAAAAGGGATATGGTGAGTACCTTCAGAAGGCAATCATACAATTAGAACAGGTGCCTAAAATAGCATAGTGGGCCATCACAGTGGTTAGAGCAATAAAAGCATGCTTTAGGGGCACAAAGAAGGATGTTACCATTGAGGATTGAGGCCATGGGTAAGACCTGAGAATATCTAAATTGGACCCAGCCTGAGGGTGGTGAGTAGGATTTAGGCTAGTAGTGATAGGAGAGGATGAGCAAAGGTGTAATGAGGGGAATACAGAGATGTCCTTGTTGCCCTCTAAGTAAAAAAAGATAGCTAACATGCATTGAGCAATTGCTACGTAATAATGTAGCTTGGCTGGAGCAAACACTTTATGTGAAAAAATAATGGAACTATGATGGGAAACATTTCATTCTCAAAAAAAAAGAAAAAAAAATTTTTTTTTTTTCCCTCTTCTTCCTGATATTGGTAGTTCTGAACTTTAGATTTTTTTTTTTCCATGGGGTCAAAAGGTACCTAAGTATATGATTGTGAATGGAAAAATAGGGGACAGAAATCAGGTATTGGCAGTTTTTCCATTTTCATTTGTGTGTGAATTTTTAATATAAATGCGGGGACATAAGGCATTAATGCAAGTCAAAATGTTTCAGTGAACAAGTTTCAACAGTTCAACTTTATAACAATTATAAATAAACCTGTTAAATTTTTCTGGACAATGCCAGCATTTGGATTTTTTTAAAACAAGTAAATTTCTTATTGATGGCAACTAAATGGTGTTTGTAGCATTTTTATCATACAGTAGATTCCATCCATTCACTATACTTTTCTAACTGAGTTGTCCAACATGCAAGTACATGTTTTTAATGTTGTCTGTCTTCTGTGCTGTTCCTGTAAGTTTGCTATTAAAATACATTAAACTACAAAAAAAAAAAAAAAAAAATATATATATATATATATATATATATAGGAAGAGGAAATGAAAGATAGAGGCCAAAATGTTGAGGGCTTGAATCCCATTGAAAAAAAAATGTAGATGTCATCTTACTAAAGGAAAATCATTTAAAATTTTAGATCAGTGTTGGGATGGGATGGGGAGAACATTCAAGGAAAAGAAAATGAAAAGCATTAAGGAAAGGTGTGAGGGGAGACATGAACAAAGGTGTTTAAGCAAGAGTAATTCGATTGATTGCTGAGCTCACTATGAGGAACTGAGAGGAAAGGAGTTTCAGTGAGGCAAGTAAGATCTGAGTTTAAAAGTGCCTAAAAATAACAAAAAAAAGTTTTGTGCGTCCTATGATTTACAATTCTACAGTCCAAAAAATCCTACTTATTCACCTTATGTGTATATTCTTGAAACTCACAAGGAGCAATAGAAAAATCATTAACAATCTGGGGAGTCTTTCTGCCCTCCCTTGAGTAGGGTATGTTCTTCCCGGATTAGGATCATAGGAATAAGGAAATGGGAGGAGAGCAAACTCTAACAGTCCAAACAACATTTCACAATCAATTCTACTTTATTTACAAGTTGACATTAATCTAATTTAGTTTGACCACGTTTGGCTTTCTTGCTGAGCATATTAATGACTCTTTGGAACTAAGATTATAATACAAAACAAGTTTATTAATCCTCAGTGCTATCCAGTATACAGCCCACATTTTTATAAATGCTACATACCATCATATAACAAATGCATTTTAACAGGCTCCAATTCATCTTCTGCTATTTCCCTGGTAAAACTCAGGGATTTCAAAAACAAAGAATCTCAGGATCCTTTCTGATGAAGGGAGCAGTTACAAAAGATTATATGCTTTGGCCAACAGTTTCACAAATTCACCTTTTTTTTTTTTTTTTTAACCATCATCCTTATTTATTTAAATTAAGTTTCCATCATTTTCTGGGCATCATGGACCTTACCCAAAAGAACATGAAATCCTTGTGGTTCTTTCTCTTTCTGATGGCACCTCCCAGATGTGAGTCTTTCTGGGATTCAGACAATAAGGTAATGGGGATGGTGCATCTGAGCACATGACTCTTGTCCTCAGGTGTTCTGTCCCAGATGCAGCTGCAGGAGTCATGACCTGACCTGGTGAAGCCCTCACAGACCCTGTTGCTCACCTGCACTGTCTCTGGATTCTATTTAACCAGTGATGGTGTGAACTGGGTCTGCCAGTCTCCAGGAAAGGGGCTGGAGTGTGTTGATGCCATTATACATTTCATCAAAACCTATAAAATTTTCTGGTGCAAAGTGTAAGCCATAATGTAAACTATAGACCATGGTTAGCAGCAATGATTCAATATGTGTTCATCAATAGTAACAAATGTACCATACTAATGAAAGATGCTGTTAATGTAGGAAGGTGGGGGAAGGGGAGGGGGTGGTATTCTGTTGTACACAAATTTACTTTTTAATTTCTTTTTGTTGTTGTTGTTTTGTTTTGTTTTGTTTTTTAATTTCTTTAAAACTCTTAGGTGGTAGTAGTATGGTTGGTGAAAAGAGCCCAGCCTTAAAGAGAGACACATCACTGTAGAATTCTAGTTCTTCTTATTGTTTTCTTTTTTTAAAAAAATTATTTTGTTGGTTTTTTTTGTGTTATTTTTGTTTTCTTTATTATTATTATTATTATTATTTGGTTCTTCTTATTTTATAACCTTAAGCAAATGTTTAATCTTCTTGAGCTTCAGTTTCCTCATTTCCCCAAAAAGATTATTATTTTTAAAAAATGAATGAGATAATACATATACAATGGAGCAACTATGTGAGAATTTAATTTATGCCTTGTTCAGGCTGCTTTAGGTGTTTTTGCCTCCCCCATCTAAGGAAAGTAGCCAACCCTGCTTCAGGGAGTTATTGCCTGATATTCAGAACATAACCTTCCACTCAGGCTTTTGCTTCTAAAAAGTCTAGTCTTGGAGGTGATACAGCTGGATTGTATGAGGTAGCAAGAGACACCAAGAGAAGAGGGTCAACCCTTGAGAGAAAGCTATTTGGAGAACATCTCCCCATGCTTACTAGGATGCAGACAGGGGTTTCAAGAGAATCAGGGACATGGGCCCCATTCCCACACAGTTTTTATTTTTAGAGAAGTTGTTGGTTTGCAGAAAAATCATACAGAAAATACACACTTCCCTATATTATTATTAGTGTGGTACATTTGTCAGAATTAAAGAATATTATTATAATTGTGCCATTAATTATAGTCCATGATTTACATGAGGATTCCCTGTTTGTACTATACTTTCCTACAGTTACTGTTTTTTTTTTTCCTTTATTGAAGAAGTTGTGGGTTTATAGAACAATCATACATAAAATACAGGATTCCCATACACCACCCCAACACCACCTTGCAATGGTGTGGAACATAAGTTACAATTGATGATACCACATTTTTATAATTGTACTCTTAATTAAAGTTGATGATTTAACTTAGGGTTTACTGTTTGTGTAGTGTAGTTCCATGGACTTTAAAAATTTTTTTTAATTCTATTACCACATATACAACATTTCCCCTTTTAAACCTATTCAAAATATATATATTTCAGTGCTGTTAATTGCATTTACAATATTATGCTACCATCACTACCATCCGTTACCAAAATATTTCCATCATTTCAAATAGGAACCCTTTAAATTTTAAGCCTTAACTTCCCATTCGCTATCTCCACTCTGTCCTTTGGTAACTTGTTTTCTAGGTTCTGACTCTATGAGTTTACTTTTTCCAATTGTTTCAAATCAGTGATATCATATAATATTTGTCCTTTTGTGTCTGGCTTACTTCACTCAACATAATGTCTTCAAGTTTCATCCATGTTTTCGTATGTATCAGGATATTGTTCTTTTTTACAACTAAATACTATTCCATTGTATGTATATACCACATTTTCTTTATCCATCCATGAACTGATGGACAATTGGTTTGCTTCCAACTCTTGGCAATTGTAAATAATGCTGCCATGAACATCATTGTGCAAATATCTGTTTGAGTCCCTTCTTTCAATTCTTTTGGGTATACACCTATTCATGAAATTGCAGGGTCATATTGTAGTTCTATACTTAGCTTTCTGAGAGACCGCCAAACTGTCTTCCACAGCAGCTGGACTGTTTTACATTGTGACCAGCAATGAATGAGTGTTCCTATTTCTCCACATCCTCTCCAATACTTGTTATTTTCTTTCTTTTTTTTTTTTAATAGCAGCCATTATAATGGATTGAAATTGTACCTCATTGTGGTTTTGATTTGCATTTCCTTGATGGCTAAAGATGTTGAGCATCTTTTCATGTACTTTCTGGCCATTTGTATATCTTCTTTGAAGAGATGTCTATTCAAGTCATTTGTCCATTTTTTAAATTGTGTTTGTCTTTTTGCTGTTAAGTTGAAGAATTTCTTTATATATGCTGGATATTAATCCTTCATTGCATATGTATATTCCAAATATTTTCTCTCATTGTGTAGGTTGTTTTTTATTTTCATGATAAAGTCCTTTGAGGAGCAAAGGGTTGTTGTTGTTTTTTTTAAATTTTGATGAGGATCCATTTATCTACTTTTTATTTTGTTGTTTGTGCTTTGGGTATAAAGTCTAAGAAACCATTGCCTAACACAAGGTCCTGAAGATGCTTCCCTATATTCTTTTAGGAGTTTGATAGTTCTAACACTTATATATAGGTCTTTGGTCCATTTTGAATTGATTTTTGTATACAGTGTGAGTTAAGAGCATACCTTCATTCTTTTGTATATGTACATCCAGTTTACCCAGCACCATTTATTGAAGAGTCTATTCTTTCCCAATTGAGTGGACTGGGTACCCTTTTCAAAAATCATTGGTCATAGATGTGAGGGTTTATTTCTGAACTTTTGATTTGATTTCATTGGTCTATATATATGTCCTTGTGCCAGTACCATGCTGTTTTGATTACTGTTGCATTGTAATACATTTTAAGAACAGAAACTAGGATTCCTCCAGTAAATTTTGTGATTAGCTTTTCCATTTCTGCAAAGAAAGCTGTTGGAATTTTTATGTGATTGTGTTAAATCTATAAATTACTTTAAATAGAATTGACAGAGATTGTGGATGTTTATGTATGAATGATATACAATAAAATTAAAAAAACACAACTGTAAGTGTTGGAGAGATTGTGGATGTTTATGTATGAATGATATACAATAAAATAAATAGAATTGACATCTAAATAATATTTAGTCTTCCAATCCATAAACATCAAATGTCCTTCCATTTATTTGGGTCCTCTATGATTTCTATTAGCAATGTTTTATAGTTTTCTGTGTACAAGTCCTTTCTATCCTTGGTTAGATTTATTCATAGGTATTTGATTCTTTTAGTTGCTATTAAAAATAGAATTTCTTTCTTGATTTCCTTTTCAGAATTTTGCATGTTGATCTTGTACCCCACCACTTTGATGAATTTGTTATTTAGCTCTACTAGCTTTTCTATGGATTTCTCAGGATTTTCTGTATATAGGCTCATGTCATCTGCAAATAGGGAAAGTTTTACTTCTACCTTTCCAAATCCAATGCCTTTTATTTCTTTTTCCTGCCTGATTGCTCTGGCTGGAACCTCCAGTACAATGTTGAATAACAGTGGTGACAGTGGCCATTCTTGTCTTGTTCTGATTTTAGAGGGAAAGCTTCAGAGCTGAGTCTTTCACCATTGAGTATGATGTTAGTGGCAGGTTCTTCACTGATGACCTTTATCATTCTGAGGAAGTTTCCTTGTATTCCTAGTTAACCTTTTTTTTTAGAGGCCTAACAGCACACTTTACTTATTTATTTATTTATTCGATAAAAACATACATTTCTCAATTAAATGTACTGGATACATATAATTTTTTTTTTGAATCATGCAATATGTTACACAATATATTTGGATCATAGTAATGTAATCATACAGTACTTGTCCTTTTGTGTCTGGCTTGCTTCATAATGTCCTCCAGGTTCATCCATGTTGTCACATGCTTTATGACTTCACTTCTTCTTACAGTTTGTTTATCCATTCATCTGTTGATGGACACCTGGGTTGTTTCCAACTTTTGGCAATTATAAATAATGTTGCTATGAACATTGGTATGCAAATTTTGTTCGTGTCACTGCTCTCAGTTCTTCTGGGCATGTACCCAAAAGTGGTATTGCAGGGTCATGTGGCAAGTTTATACCCAACTTCTTTAGGAACTGCCAAACAGTCCTCCACAGTGGCTGTACCATTCTGCATTCCCACCAACAGTGAAGAAGTGTTCCATCTCTCCACATCCTCTCCAACACTTGTAGTTCTCTGTCTTTTTAATAGTGGCCATTCTGATAGATGTAAAATGATATCTCATTGTAGTTTTGATTTGCATTTCCCTAAACATTAGTGATGTTGAGCATTTCTTCATGTGGTGTTTTTTTGTTTGTTTGTTTTGTATTTCTTCTTTGGACAAACGTCTATTCAAGTCTTTTGCCCATTTTTTAATTGGGTCGTTTGTCTTTTTATTGTTGAGTTGTAACATCTCTTTATATATCCTGGATATTAAACCCTTATTGGATATGTGATTTCCAAATATTTTTCCCATTGAGTTGGCTGCTTTTTCACCCTTTTGACAAAGTCCTGTGAGGTGTAAAAGTGTTTAATTTTGAGGAGGTCCCATTTGTCTATTTTTCTTTTGTTGCACGTGCATTGGGTGTAAGGTCCAAGAAACCACCACCTACTACAAGGTCTTGAAGAGGTTTCCCTACATTTTTTTCTAGTAGTTTTATGGTCCTGGCTTTTATATTTAGGTCTTTGATCCATTTTGAGTTGATTCTTATATATGGAGTGAGATAGGGGCCCTCTTTCATTCTTTTGGTTATAGATACCCAGTTCTCCCAGCACCATTTGTTGAAGAGACTGTTTTGTCCTGTTAACATTAACTTGGTAGGTTTGTCAAGAAAACAGTTGACTATATAGGTGAGGGTTTATTTCTGGGTTCTCAGTTCTATTTCACTGATCAATGTGTCTATCTTTATGCCAGTACATGCTGTTTTGACCACTGTAGCTTTGTAGTATGTTTCAAGGTCAGGCAGTGAAATTCCTCCCACATTGCTCTTCTTTTTTAGAATACTTTTGGCTATTCGGGTGCACTTATCCTTCCAGATGAATTTGGTAATTGCCTTCTCTAATTCTGTAAAGTAAGCTTTTAGGATTTTGATTGGTATTGCATTGAATCTATAAATCACTTTGCGTAAATTGACATCTTCACGATATTTATTTTTCCAATCCATGAACACAGAATGTCTTTCCATTTGTTTAGGTCTTTTAAAATTTCTTTTAGCATCGTTTTGTAGTGTTCTGTATATAGGTCCTGTATTTCTTTGGTTAAATTAATTCCTAGGTATTTGAGTATTTTTGTTGCTTTTGAAAATGGAATTTTTTCCCCTGATTTCCTCCTCAGATTGTTCACTACTAGTGTACAAAAACATTACTGATTTTTGCGTGTTGATCTTGTATCCTGCCACTTTGCTGAACTCATTTATTAGCTCAAGTAGCTTTGTCATAGATATTTCAGGATTTTCTAAGTACAGGATCATGTCATCTGCAAACAGTGAGAGTTTTACTTCTTCTTTTCCTATTTGGACGCCTTTCATTTTTTTGTCTTGTCTAATTGCCCTATCTAGAACGTCTAGCACAATATTGAATAACAATGGTGACAGTGGGCATCCTTGTCTTGTTCCCTATCTTAGAGGGAAAGCTTTCAACTTTTCACCACTTAGTAGGATGTTAGTGGTGTGTTTTTCATAGATGACCTTTATCATTTTGAGGAAGTTTCCTTGTATTCCTAGTTTTCTAAGTGTTTCTATCAAGAAAAAGTGCTGGGTTTTGTCAACGCCTTTTCTGAATAAATTTGGATTATCATGTGGTTTTTTCCCTTCATTCTTTAATATGATATATAAAATTAACTGATTTTCTTATGTTGGTCCACCCTTGCATACCAGGGATAAATCCCACTTGATCATGGTGTATAAGTCTTTTCATGTGCTTTTGGATTTGTTTTACCAGTATTTCATTGAGAAGTTTTGCATCTATATTCATAAGGGATATTGGTCTGTAATTTTCTTTTCTTGTGGTATCTTTATCTGGCTTTGGTATTAGGGTGATGTTAACCTCACAGAATGATTTAGGGAGTGTTTCCTTCTCTTCAATTTTTTGGAAGAGTGTGAGCAGAATTGGTGTTAATTCCTCTTGAACTGTTTGGTAAAATACACCTGTGGGGGGATGGATGTGGCTTACATGGTTGGGTATCCATCTCCCATATGGAAGGACCTGTGTTCGATCCCCGGGACCTCTGGTAAAAATAAATAAATAAATACACCTGTGAAGCCTTCTGGTCCTGGGCTTTTCTTTATGGGGAGGTTTTTGATTACTAATTGTATTAGTCAGTGTTCTCTAGGGGAAAAGAACCAACAGGAGATATCTGTAGATAGTATAAGAGTTTATAAAATTGTGTCATGTGACCGTGGAGATGCACAAGTCAAATTAGGGAGCACAGGCTGCAAGCCAGGGACTCTGATGAAGATCCTCAATGAGTTCCCCAGGAGATACTGCCTGTCTGAAGCAGAGATGGGAATTCTCTTTCTGAATGCTAAAATCACTTCTCCTTTTAAGGCCTTCAACTGATTGGATGAGACATCACTCATTGCTTACGGCAGTCTCCTCAGTTGATTGTAGATGTATTCAGCCATATATGCAATCAACTTACTGATGATTAAAGTTCATGAAATGCCCTTATATTACAATTAGCCCAGTCCTTGCTTGACCAAACATCTGGGCACCATTGTTTAGCCTAACCATCACACTGATTCATTCTCTTGTTATTGGTCTATTGAGATCTTCTATATCTTCTTGAGTCAGTATAGGTGGTTTGCATGTTTTTAGGAATGTGTCCATTTCACCTAGGTTATCTATTTTGTTTGTGTACGATTGTTCATGATATCCTCTTATATTCCTTTTTGTTTCTGTGCTGTCAGTTTTAATAGCCTCCCTTTCATTTCTGATTTTATTTATTTGTGCCTGCTCTTTCTCTCTCTTTTTTTTCCTTTCTTTGTCTGTCTAGCTAAAGGTTTGTTGGCTTTATTGGTCTTTCCAAAGAATCAGCTGTTGGTCTTGTTGATTCTCTCTATTGTTTTTAGTCTCTATTTTATGTATCTCCACACTAATCTTTGTTATTTCCTTGCTTCTGGTCACTTTGGGTTTAGTTTGTTTTTCTTTTTCTAGATCTTCCAGTCATGAGGTTAGGCCTCTGATTTGAGATCTTTCTTTTTTTTAAATGTAAACATTTAGAGCTATAAATTTCCCTCTCAGCACTTCCTTTGCTGCATCCCATAAGTTTTGGTATATTGTATTTTCATTTTCATTCATCTCAAGATATTTCCTAATTTTGTTTGTTATATCTTCTTTGACCCATTGGTTGTTTAAGAGTGCATTGTTTGGAGTAGATGTAGCTTGAGTAGTTGAGCACCTGCTTCCCATGTACAAGGGCCTGGGTTCAATTCCCGGTACCTCCTAAAAAAAAAAAAGAGTGGATTGTTTAACACATATTTGTGAATTTTCCTGGTCTCCCACTATCTTGATTTCTAGCTTCATTCCATTGTGGTCAGAGAAGATACACTGTATGACTTCAGTATTTTTTAACTTATTGAGTCTTGTTTTGTGACCTAAAATATGGTCTATCCTGGAAAATGATCCATGTGTACTAGAGAAGAATGTGTATTCTGCTGCTGTTGGGTGATGTGTTCTAGATATGTCTGTATCTACAGATATGTCTGTTAGATCCAGTGGTTTAGAAAATCGTTCAAGTCTTCTATTTCCTAATTGATCTTCTGTATAAATACAATATTACTTGCATATATAAGTAGCCATTTCATTACCTTTACCAGTGGTCTTTTTCTTTATGCTACTTTGGTCCTTTGTCTAGTGTCCTTTCCTTTTAATCTAAAGAACTCCCTTTAGCATGGCTTGTTGAGCAGGTCTAGTGGTAACAAACTCTCTGTTTTTGTTTATCTGGTAACATCTTCATCTCTCCCTCATTTTTTTTTTTTTTTAAGATTTTATTTATTTATTCATTTATCCCCCCCTTGCTGCTTGTGCTCGCTGGGTCAGCTAACCATGCAGTGCGGGCGGGCTTGCCTTCACCAGGAGGCCCCGGGAACCGAACCCGGGGCCTCCCATATGGTAAACGGGAGCCCTACTGATTGAGCCACAGCCACTTCCCTCTCCCTCATTTTTGAAGGAGAGTCTCACTGGATATTAAATTCTTGGTTGGCAATTGCTTTCTTCCAGCACTTTATTTTAAAGATTTATTTTATTTATTTATTTCTCCCTACCCCCACCCCCCACCTCATTGTTTTGCGCTCACTGCCTGCTCTCTGTGAGTTCTTCTGTGTCTGCTTGTCTTCTCTTTAGGCGGCACCAGGAACTGATCCTGGAATCTTCCAGAGTGGGAGAGAGGGGCTCAATCTCTTGTGCCACCTCAACTCCCTTTTTAGCACTTTAAATATTTCATCCCACTGCTTTCTTGCCTCCATGATTTCTGATGAGAAATTAGCACTTAATCTTATTGGGACTCCCTTTTATATAACAATTTACTTTTCTCTTGCAGCTTTCATAACTCTCTCTTTGTCCTTGGCATTGGATAGTTTGATTACTATGTGTCTGGACATAGTTCTCTTCGAGTTTATCCTGTTTGGGATTCATTGGGCTTCTTGAATATACATATTCATGTCTTTTGTTACATTTGGGAAGTTTTCTGACATTATTTCTTTGAATATTCCTTCTGCTCCTTTTTCTCTTTCTTCTCCTTCTGGGACTTCCATAGTGTGTATATTTCTTTGCTTGATGGTGTCCCACTGGTCTCTTTGGCTTTGTTCTTGTTTTTTTTTTTTTTTCTTTTCAATTCTTTTTTTATTTTACTCCTCAGGCTGAATAATTTCAATTATCTTGCCTTTAAGATCACTGATTATTTCTTCTGGGCAATTTTCATTTCAGTTATTGTGGTCTTAAACTGCAGTATTTTTGTTTGGTTCCTTTTGAAGGTCTCAAAAAAGAGTCATATTGTTCATTCATTGTTTTCCTCATATCCTTTACTTCTTTCTCGTGTTTTCCTTTCTCTCCTTGAGCATATTGAGATCATTTTTTTAAAGTCTTATTTTCAGTTTATCCAAACTCTGGCCCTCTTCAGTGATGCTTTCTGGATTTTTATCTTTTTCCTTTGGATGGGCCATCATTTCCTATTTCTTTGTCTTTTAATATTTTGTTGTACACTGCACATTTTAATAGTTTAAAGTCTTAATTCTGGGATTTAGCCCCAGAGCTGTCTGTTCCGTAAGTTTGTATCAGCTAGTGTTATGACAGAGATTTCCTTAAGTGCCAGGAACTAACAAAAACAAACCAAAACAAAAAGCACCTTTCACAGTCTGAAAATTGGCTTTGCTTTGGTTGGTGGTATCCTTCAGAATTTAGACTTCCTATCATTTGCTGGAGGCAAATGCAAAGTGCAGAGTCCCCTCTGTCTTATCTGAGGCTGCATGGAGCCATGGATCTTATTTCTTTTCCTGGGACTGTGCTTGCTTGTGGCCTTTGGAATTCCCTGCTTACATCTTTAGATATTTTAATGCCCCCCCTTTGAAAGTCTCCCTTGGATATAGATTTTCACCCCCTTCTGTTTGCTCTATTGTATGACTTAATACAGCTAGTCTTTTGCCCCAGGCTGCTTCAACTTAATTGATTCTTAAACTACTTTAGCTGTCTGCCAGCTGCTTCTCTACCTTCAGGACAAATTCTGGGAGGGTGAGCCTGAGGTAAGTTCCCTGGTTCTGTCCTTTAGGCTTCCTTCAGATAGATTGGCACTGATATACAGGCACCCCAGTATGTGAATGAGGGTTACTCTGCTCCCTTTGGAACAGGGCCAGGGATCCACAATGGGAGCACACATGGCTCCATACCACACCAGGGAAGAGTAACTTGTGTCAGTACAGACCCTCTGATAGTTTGGGCTGACTTAGCAGTGTGCTGTACTTCAGGGGGCAGAAAAGGAGTGGCCTGTAGGCCTCAAGGTTACTAGCGTTAGGATAGATCTCTGACCCAAGCTCTGCTCAGAGGAAATGGAACCACCACCTCAAAGAATTATACTACCTAGAAACCTGGGCAAGAAGGGTTCAGGGCATGAGGGCCCTGCTTTGTCCCTCCATTTATATCTCCATCCCCATGAAGCAAGAGTTCTGGGGGACATACTCACCCACAGCCCACATGATACTCTTCTAGACTATACTCCATATACCTGGGACCTCAGTGCCCAAGAGAGGCACTCGATGAGGACCGTGCACACTGCACTTTACATGAGCAATAAATATTTTTTTTTAACAAAGTGTTTCTACATAAACGATTTCCTTTGACCATAGCAATCAATGAGACATGCAAAGGAAAATATTATTATTTTTAATTTATAGATGAAGAAAAGCAAAAATACAGAAATTTGTCCAAGGCTACCTAGTTATTAAATAGGTTTTCAAGCTGAGAACAGTTTTATGGCTCATAGTGACTACACTGTGCTGTATCTTGTAGTTTAAACTCTCAAATGCATTTACGTCATGTGGTATTAAGTGTCAAGAGAGACTAGATAGCTTGCTATATTAGTCAGCCAAAGGGGTGCTGATGCAAAATACCAGAAATCTGTTGGCTTTTATAAAGAGTATTTGGGGTAGAAGCTTACAGTTACCAGGCCATAAAGTGTGAGTTACTTCCCTCACCAAAGTCTGTTGCCACCGTTGGAGCAAGATGGCTGCTGACATCTGCCAAGAGTTCAGGCTCCCTGGTTCCTTTCTTCCCGAGGGCTTATTTCTCAGCCTTCCTCCTCCTCTTAAGGATCCACGGTCAGGCTCTCTAGGCTTTGTCTCTCTCCCCCGGGGTTGGTTCTCTCTGGGCTCAGCTGCTTTGTTCTCTCCATAAGGCCAGCTGTGAACTGTCAGGCAAATGGCTCATCTCTTTTCTTGGGTCCTTCCTCACAACCAAGCTCCTCTGTGTGTTTACTTCCTGGGGCTCCAGCTCAAAAACTCCAGCATCAAGTCTCCAACTCCCTCCTCTGCTCTGCTGTGTAGTTTTCTCTGTGAGTCCCCGTATACCAAGGGGGCGAGGACTCAACATCCTACTGACCTGTCCCAATCAAAGCCCTAATCATAATTTAATCTCACCCAGGTACAGACCAGTTTACAAATATAATCCAATATCTATTTTTGGAATTCATAAACAATACCAAACTGCTATATTTGCCTATGGTCAGAGATTAGGGGAGGGGAGGAGAGTTACAGAAGAGTCTAATGATTAAGAGCTCTGAGTCAGACAAACCTGCTATGGATGGATTTCTTGGGTCCGCAAATATCCAGGTTGTCTCTCCTTTTGGAACACAGAACTAAAGTACATTTCCCAGGTTCCCTTGTGTTTAGATCAAACCATGTGACTGACTTCTGTCCAATGGAATGTGGGCAGAAGATGTCACCATTTCCAGGTCTAATCATAAAACATCCTGCTCAATTTTCCATGTTCTTTTTTCTTCACTCCAGGCTGGTTGATGATGGGGTGACCTTGAAACGATAACATGGCCAAGCCACAGAATGGAAGGGGCCTAGGTGCATGAATCACTGCTTAGAGGTAAGCTGCCCAAGAGAGTCACCCAGTGAGGATCATCCACACTACAATTTGCAAGAGCAAGAAACAAATTTTTTATTGTGCTACATCAATGTGATTTGGGGATTGTTAAACTAGGTAGCCTAATCTAATACACAGGAGATTAAACTTCAGCACTGCAATTTACCAGACCTCAGCACAGTACTTAGCCTCCGCTTCCCCATTTGTAAAATGGAAATAATAATATCTACCTCATAGGATGCTTGTGAGAATTAAATGAGAAAATACAGGGGGGTGGATGTGGCTCAAATGGTTGGGCATCCATCTGCCGTATGGAGGGACCTGGGTTCGATTCCTGGGAACTCCCGGTAAAATTTTAAAAAATTAAAAAAAATATATATATATTAAAAAAAAAAAAAAGAAAAGAAAATACATGCAAAGGATTTAGCACAGCATCTGGCACATAGTATAAATGCTATTTAACCAATAAACAACTATTTGTATTGTTAAACCATTTTCTGCTGGTCTAAACAGAAAAAGATTTCTGTTTCTCTACCTTGTGTTAGAAGAGAAAAGAGAATGCCTTCTCTCATCCTGATTACCTTATGACAATAACAATGAGGTGGCTTGGGTTAGTCTGGGTTAGAGTTAGCCTATGTATGGACTTTTTTTCAGGGTGCTCTGCCAGTCTGTCCTTTCCTGCCCCTACAGATTTTTTTTTTTTTAATGATATTTAAGTCTTTATTGGTTTCTTTTAACAATGTTTTTTTTTTTACTTTATTTTGTACATTTAATAATTGAAAATATAAACAATTAAAAACTAAAAAGTAAACACAGATGAATAAACATATACATTTCTCAATTAAATGTAATGGACACATATAATTTTTTTTTAATCAAACAATATATTACACAATATATTTGGTTCATAGTAATGCATTCATACAGTATTTGTCCTTTTGTGTCTGGCTTGCTTCACTCAACATAATGTCCTCCAGGTTCATCCATGTTGTCATATGCTTTATGACTTCATTTCTTCTTACAGCTGCATAATATTCCATCGTGTGAATAGACCACAGTTTATTTATCCATTCATCTGTTGATGGACACCTGGGTTGTTTCCAGCTTTTGGCAATGGTGAATAATGTGGCTATGAACATCGGTGTGCAGCTATGAACATCGGTGTGCAGATGTCTGTTCGTGTCACTGCTCTCAGTTCTTCTGGGTATATACCCAGTAGTGGTATTGCAGGATCATGTGGCAAGTCTATATTCAACTTCTTTAGGAACTACCAAACAGTCCTCCATAGTGGTTGTACCATCCTGCATTCCCACCAACAGTGAAGAAGTGTTCCTATCTCTCCACATCCTCTCCAACACTTGTAGTTCTCTCTGTCTTTTTAATAGTGGCCATTCTGATAGGTGTGAAATGATGTCTCATTGTAGTTTTGATTTGCATTTCCCTAATCATGAGTGATGTTGAACATTTCTTCATGTGTTTTTTTGCCATTTGTATTTCTTCTTCGGAGAAATGTCTATTGAAGTCTTTTGCCCATTTTTTAATTGGGTCATTTGTCTTTTAATTGTTGAGTTGTAACATCTCTTTATATATCCTGGATGTTAAACCCTTATCAGATATGTGATTTCCAAATATTTTTTCCCATTGAGTCGGCTGCCTTTTCACCCTTCTGACAAAGTCCTGTGAGGTGCAAAAGTGTTTAATTTTGAGGAGGTCCCATTTATCTACTTTTTTTTTTATTGCACGTGCTTTGGGTGTGAGGTCCAAGAAACCACCACCTACTACAAGGTCTTGAAGATGTTTCCCTACATTTTCTTCTAGTAGTTTTATGGTCCTGGCTTTTATATTTAGATCTTTGATCCATTTTGAGTTGATTCTTGTATAGGGGGTGAAACAGGGGTCCTCTTTCATTCTTTTGGTTATAGATATCCAGTTCTCCCAACACCATTTGTTGAAGAGATTGTTTTTTCCCATTAGCGTGGGCTTGGTAGGTTTATCAAAAACCAGTTGACTGTATAGGTGAGGGTAAATTTCTGGTTTCTCAATTCTATTCCACTGATCGATGTATCTATCTTTATGCCAGTACCATGCAGTTTTGACCACTATAGCTTTGTAATATGTTTCAAGGTCAGGCAGTGAAATTCCTCCCATATTGCTCTTCTTTTTTAGAATACTTTTGGCTATTTGGGTGCACTTATCCTTCCAGATGAATTTGGTAATTGTCTTCTCTAATTCTGTAAAGTAAGCTTTTAGGATTTTGATTGGTATTGCATTGAATCTATAAATCAGTTTGGGCAAGATTGACATCTTCACGATATTTATTCTTCTAATCCATGAACACGGAATGTCTTTCCATTTGTTCAGGACTTTTAAAATTTCTTTTAGCATTGTTTTGTAGTTTTCTGCATATAGGTCCTGTACTTCTTCGGTTAAGTTAACTCCTAGGTATTTGAGTCTTTTTGTTGCTATTGAAAATGGAATTTTCCTCCTGATTTCCTCCTCAGATTGTTCAGTACTAGTGTACAAAAACATTACTGATTTTTGCGTGTTGATCTTGTATCCTGCCACTTTGCTGAACTCATTTATTAATTCAAGTAGCTTTGTTGTGGATACTTCAAAATTTTCTAAATACAGGATCATGTCATCTGCAAACAGTGAGAGTTTTACTTCCTCTTTTCCTATTTGAACGCCTTTAATTTTTCTGTCTTTTCTAATTGCCCTAGCTAGAACTTCTAGTACAATGTTGAATAACAATGGTGACAGTGGGCATCCTTGTCTTCTTCCTGATCTCAGAGGGAAAGCTTTCAACCTTTCCCCATTGAGCATGATGTTGGCTGTGAGTTTTTCATATATGCCTTAATCATATTGAGGAATTTTCCTTTTATTCCTATTTTTTGAAGTATTTTTTATCAAAAAAAGGATGTTGGATTTTGTCAAATGCCTTTTCTGCATCTATTGTGATGATCATGTGGTTTTTTTCCTTCAATTTGTTAATGTGGTGTATTACATTGATTGATTTTCTTATGTTCCCTACAGATTTTTAATTTTCAATGAGAAAGAATCATGAAAAAACACACAAAAACTAGAAAGCTATTTCCATTGCAAAAACAAAAAAATAAAAACTTCTGAAACTATCTCAATATCACATTGGATATACGCGTTTTTAATTAAAGGTTACATTTGATAATGCTTATCCTGAATGTTCCCAGTGAATTCAACAGTTGTGTGGCTGGGTCATTTGGAATTAGACAACCAGATCTTTCAAGTAAAAATACTCTATTCACCACTGCTGGGTTGAACTTCCCATTGCAAACATGAACTAATTGGATAATTATGTTATTAGGAAGAAATTAAGATTGTTTGTCTTTAAGTGATTGGCACACAGTATTCCCAGTATATTTTTTCCCCTAGTTGGTGGCAAGAAACTGGATGTACAGGCTGAGCTACCTCTCTGACACATGGGAAGATGATGACAAGAAACAGAAATACCTGCCATGGCTGATTTCAAGCTATGGCTTGTTAATAGGCCCGGCATAACCACACTTGCAGTGGTACAGGGGATTCAAAAAAGGAATCCCCAAAGATATGCAGCAAGAAGTTTTATTGCATAAGAAGACTGGAGAAAAATGGGGGGTTGGGGGGGGGTTCTTTGGAGTTTTTGTATGATGGCCCTGATTTAAAGATGTGCATGAGATAAAGAATGATTTTCATTCACCCTCTTGTCAATTATCCTGGGCTTGCTCTCAACTTGTCTATTGAAAAAGCAAACCTCAATAAAGCTGTGAGCTCTAAAATCAACCTTGTCCAGGTTATTTAACTTTTTAGGGATTCACTATCCTCATCTGTAAACAGGAATATAATAGTATCCAAGTTTTTTTTTTTTTTTTTTAAATATAAGGATTAAATGAGATAATAAATAAAAGTTCTCAACACAGTGATTGACCAATGGTGAGTAACAAGGAAATGTTTTGGTGTTGTTAAGATAAAGATCCAACCCTTTGATACAAATTTGGCATAAAAAAATAGACTGAAAATTCCTGAGCAATTAATCACAAGATGGGTAAGAGGAAATTATAATGAAAAATCATCCACTTTGTTTATCTCCTCAACCTCTTCCTAATTTCTTCACCCTTTCAACACTAAAAGTTATACAAACAATTTTTTGGAATGGAATATTTTATCCAAATAAACTATTTCACCATATTACCAAGGAACTATTATCCTAGAATTGCTTATATTTTCCAATTGTTTTATTTATAACATATGAAAATTAAAAATCATTTTTATTTTCATTTTAAAACTGAAAATGCAAACAGTCATATTATGAGAAAACCTTTCAATGAAATGGCCTAAAGCCACTCGGAAGTTAATTTTTTTTAGAAGATTTATTTTATTTATTAATCCCCCCCCCCCCATTGTTTGCACTTGCTGTCTGCTCTCTGTGTCTATTCATTGTGTGCTCGTCTTCTTTTTAGGAAGCACCAGGAACCAAACCTGGGACCTCCCGTGTGGGAGGGAGGTGGGAGGTGCCCAATGGCTTGAGCCACTTCAGCTCCTTGAAGTTAATTTCATACATTTATCTGGCCCAGGTGCAAAGGGGTTTGGCCAGCCCAGGTTAATCTGTGGTCCATGAAGCATAGTGTCCAGTTCTGGACCTACTGAATGTTTGGTCTGAAAGTTTGGTCTTCTCTACCATGTCAGAGAGATTCAAACCTGGATTTGGCCTAGAATTGATCTAGTTCTCCAGAAAGACTCCAATGAGAGTTTACCTGAGACTAGTCACCGAAAGTCTAGTTCAGGAATTGGAATGTTTCACCTTGATGCATTCTCCCATCATTTTAAAAAATAAACTTTAAAAAAAAAAGTGTTTTTAAAATAAATGCAAGGTGTGGCAGACAGTAATATTCATCCAATACTCCATTTTCTCCTCTATGCTGCCCAGATCATAGCAGGTAGGTGGGGACATATAACTAGTTCTGGCCAATGGGGTATAAGGAGAACTGATGTGTGTTACTTCCAGGTGGAGACAGTGAAAAGCCAATTCCTGATTCTCCATACTCTCTTGCCACTCTGACTGGAGTAGTGTCATGGGTCCCTGACTGATAAGGTGGAGCAAAACCTACTGGAAGTGTAAGTGGAAAGTGTGTGTGAGAAATAAAATTTTGTTGTGGAGGTTTGGGGATTGTTACTACAACTTAATTTAGTCTGTCTTGACTAATTCACAATGGTTCCCTAAATGCAACATGTACTTTCACTCCTCATGCTTTTGCACACACTGTTCATAACACCTAAAAGGTCTTCAGAATTTGTCCATTATTCCAACCCCAATGTCTTTTTCTGTCTAATGAAAGACAGAGTGGCACATAGAGGAAAGAGTATGGGTTTCAGAATCAGCTTGGTTTGGGGTCCAAGTGTGGGTTCCATCTCTTAGCTTATAAGCGACTTTGAGAAAGTTACTTAATTTTTCTCTGTGCCAGTTTCCTCATCTATATAGTGAGGAAAATAACTTCCTTTACTGGGTGGTTGTGAGGATTAAATAACATAGTGTATATAACTTGCTTAGCACAATACTTGGCACATAGAAAATACTTGACAAATACTAGCTGTTATAATTATTCCTAGACCACCATCACCCCATCTGTATTCAGATGTATTCTCCTATTGGTTCCCATAGCACCTTTGGCATAACACTTACCCTCTTGCAATATATTTGCATCCATGTCAATATCCTCCATTAATATATACATAACCTGCATTTAGTATTTTAATGAATGTTTTTTATTGTGATAAATGAGTTTTAATTATTGAGTGTTGCAAATAAGTTAATGCTTTTAGGGCTCTTATTTTTTTATGAGATATGGATAAACTGCATTTCGTGCATGCTTAGCATGCACACATTATTTTATTGTGTTTAAATCCAGCCTTAAACACCTTGACATTTTGATGACTCATTATGTAGGTTTAAACACCTTGACATTTTGATGACTCATTATGTAGGTTTACAAAAGTCCCAGCTGTTGCCTTATGAGCAGTGTCATGTAAGCAAGCTTTAAAGTGTCCTCTGTCTTTAATTTCACTTTGGTCCTACAGTCCTTCCTAATATGCCTTGCTTTCATTAGCTGGCAGGTATCTTTGCTGTCCAGTTAATCAGACCTTGTTTTTTCTGAACATTTCTAAACAATGACTTCTATCATTATGTTTTAAGGAAGTTAAAAAATAAAATGACACCTGCAAGTTGTCTGTTGTCAATTCTCAGGAAAGCAGCTGCTATAAGTAGTCCGTCCTACACTCCTGGCAGCAACAATGGCAATAAAAGCCTCACCCCACAGATTCCTGGAAACACCCAATTTCCATCCTGGAAGGTGAGAGGATTGTATTTGTCCTCAAGCATCACCATCTACACTAATGAAGTCTGCAGAGTCCAGTAAAGATACCCAGCATCAAATATTTAACATGTGCCAGGCCATGTATTACCCATTTTATGTAAATTATATTACTTAATCATTACAGCATTTTTACAAGGCAGGTTCTGTTATCATCATCTCTATTTCACAAATAAGGAAACTCAGGCTTAGGTGTTTTAGGTAGTTTGCCCAGTGTGACAGTGTATCAATTAGGAAGCATTCAGCTGCAAGAAATAAAAACTTATGAGGAGTATCTTATAACAGTGCTTCTCACATTTTAATGTGCATAAGAATCACCTGGATATTTTGTTCAACTGCAGATTCTAATTCAGTAGGTTGGGGTGATAGTGTGAGGCTCTGTAATTCTTTTTTTTTTAAACCCCTCTGCAATTCTAATAAGCTCCTAACAGATGTCCATGCTGGTCTGCAGACCATACATTGAGTAGCAAGTGCTTAAGTTATAAGAACACTTACTGTTTACTTAATGAGAAGTTTGGAGGTAGGTGATTCCAGGACTGAGTTCAGCAGCTCTACAATGTCCTCCATGACATATGCTCTTTCCATCTTTCTGATGTGCCATCAAAAGTATGCTGATATTTTTATCTTGAGCTTTTCCCTCATGATCGCAGGTGACCACCACTACTCTAAACATGACATCTTACATGGCCACAAATATGATTCATTTCTGAGCTTGGGCACATTACCAGCTGAAAAAAAAATCTAGCAAGAAAGACATGGGGATGGGAATGGGGTTGGGGGGAATGAAGGTTAAAAAAAAAAAAAAAAAAAAAACCTGATGGGTAAGCCATAGTGTAAACAGTGTTTGCCATAGTTTAGAAATGGTAGGGCCAGAATTCAAACCCATCTGCATGATTTAAATATAGCTAAGGTGACTTGAGTACTTTCAAATGGCAACCCTGGAATGTGATTGTTCTAAGCACATTCAATTCTGATGACTTGTACCATCCCAGCCTGAAAAATGAATGTGCTATAAAAAAGGGAATGGATCTATTTGGAGCCTAGAAGTGAGGAGTCAAATAAGCACTGTCTAGTTACAAAGATTCTGCTTAGCAAGAGCTATTCTTTTACAGGGCAGAGATTGTTCAACTGGTTTAGATGTACACATAAAATATCCCCTAAAATGATTTGTCCACCTTTAATTTGCTTGATTCCATTCTCACTAAGCAAATTTCTGATTCTTCATTTGATCTGACCTGCTATCATTTGATCTGCTGGCAGGGAGGGGGGAATTCTCTGGTTAGCCTACACAAATTTTTGTTTCTCTGAGAATGCACAGTTCCCAAAGGAAATAAATACTTGGGCAGAGAGGAGAGTCCAGAGATATGTCCACATCTAAACTGAGAACTTAACATGCAATAAATGTGGAACCACAAATCATTGTAAAAGAAACAGACTGTTTAAGGAGATGTTTTTGGGAAAACTGGCTCACCTTATGGAAGAAAATAAAATATAATCTGTAGCATATATGTTACTAGAATAAAAAAATTTTTTTTTAAACATACAATAGGGAACCCTAATATAAACCATGGACTATAGTTAATAGTACAATTATAATCCTATTCTTTCAATAATTGTAAAAAATTTACCACACTAATGCAAGGTGTTAATAAAGAGGGGGGATGTATGGGAACTCATATTTTCTGCATGATTTTTCTGTAAAGCTAAAACTGGAAGGAAGGAAGGAAGGAAGGAAGGAAGGAAGGAAGGAAGGAAGGAAGGAAGGAAGGAAGGAAGGAAGGAGGGAGGGAGGGAGGGAGGGAGGGAGGGAGGGAGGGAGGGAGGGAGGGAAGGAGGGAGGGAGGGAGGAAGGAAGGACCATAATCTATACCTAACATCATATTTGGAAACTTGATCGTTTAAAAACCTGAAAGTGAAAGGTAAAACTATAAAGTTAGATGAAAATATAGACCAATTTATTTGTGACATAGAGGTAAGGCATGAGTTTTTAAAAAAATTTTTTCAGCAACACGAAACACATGGCAAAAAACAATTTGACTACATCAGAATAAGGATTTTCTGTTAATCTTGGAAAAAATGAATACACTTATGAGGGAATGAGAGGAGATATTTTCATATTAACAATGAGCAAAGACAAAAAAATGAGCAAATAAACAAGGGAGCCAACTCAGGGAAGCCAATGTGACTCAGTGGTTGAGAACTGGCCTCCCATACACAAGGTCCCAGGTTCAATTCCTGGTATCTCAAACAAATAAACAAACAAAACCAACTAGGGGGAGCGGGTGTGGCTTGGTGGTTGAGTGCCTGCTTCCCATGTACAAGGTCCCGGGTTTAAACCCTGGTACCCCCCCGCCCCCCCAAAAAAAGACCAACAAGGATTGATAGCTAGGATAAAGCAAGGAACTCTTGTGAATCAACAAGAAAAAGAAAGCAACTCTAATACCAAAAAAAAAAAAAAAAAAAGGCAGGGAGGAGCAAGTTTACAGAAGAGGAAACTCTAAAATCTAACAAGCATATAACAAGATGCTCAAAATCACTGGTATTCAGAGTAATACAATTTAAAACAATGAGATATCATTTTACATCTATTAGAGGGATGTCTCCGGGAACATGTAAGAGGGTGTTCACTGAAGAATTGTTTATGGTGCTGGGAAGCTCGAGGTAACCTGGGCAGCCATCACTGAGAGAATGAATAGGTTGGAAGCGATGGGTTAGATGTGTATATAACATGAATAGCACTGTTTCGTGTAAAGTAAAAATAAAATCACACAGAATAATACCCAATTTGCATATCTCATAGAAATAAAAAGATACATATCAAACACACTAAGTTGCCTATGGCGGTAAGGGAATAGGTGTGAGGTATGGTGTAAAAAGGAAAGGATGGATGGGTGGATAGATGTATAAATAGAAGAGAGAGGGAAGTGGATGTGGTTTGAGAGCTTGAGCTCCCGCTTACCACATGGGAGGTCCCTGGTTCCATTCCCAGTGCCTCCTAAAGAAGACAATGAGCTGGTGCAACAGGCAGGCATGGCAAGCTGACGCAACAAGAGACACAAGAAGAAAAACATAATGAAAGACACAGCAAAGCAGGGAGTGGAGGTTCCCCGTGCCTCCTAAAGAAGATGAGCAAGACAGCAAGCTGGCGTGATGGGCAGGCACGGAAAGCTGACGCAACAAGATGATGCAACAAGAAAAACTTAATGAGACACAGAACAAAGCAGGGAACAGAGGTGGCTCAAGCGATTAGGCGGCTCCCTCCCACATTGGAGGTCCTGGGTTTAGTTCCCAGGGCCTCCTAAAGAAACTAGGAAGATGAAAAGACACAGCAAGTGCAAAACAATGAGGGGGGTAGGGAGAAGTAAATAAATAAATAAAATAAATCTTAAAAAAAAAAATAGAAGAGAGTGATCTTAGTGGGGACCAATAATGATTACATGCCAAGAACTTAAGAATATCATTTACTCAACTGTCTGCACCTAAGAACCAAATAAATAAACATACACATGCATATACATATACAGATATAGAACTATCTTTATATAGCTAGCAAGATAAATAAAATTTTTCAAAAATTAAAAAATGAATACAGGAAGATTCTTGTTTACTCTTTAGTTTCTTATGATTTCTTGCAGATACCCTGACAGAATTGAATCTCAGGGCCTACAAGCTGAGTCTGAGCCTAGACTGTGGAGACCCATCAAAGTAACCTACCTTAGTGATCAGCCTTCCTAGACCATACCCATCTTGTCTTTCTCTAACTACAAAAGTTTGGAAGATTTTAGTTATTAAAGTTGGATGTCACCTTTCTGTCTAGTTAGAATGCATCCTTCCTTTCCTTCAGATAGGAAGTTATATCTTTTCATTTTTATTTCTACTCAGTTACTATTTCTTTGTCTTACTAAGTTCTTTAGTTGATGGGAAGAGTTATCTAGCATTAACAATTGATAAACTTCTCACTTGCACTAATAGTTTTCAATATTGTCAATGTTAAAGCTCCTATAGGTAATTTTCTTGGTCAATGTAGTTTTTTGTGTGTGTTTTAGAAATAACTCCTGACATTTTAGTGATAACATCTAAGGTGAAGCCACTATAAATAGAAAACCAGCTCAATGAATTGGAATGGAAAAAAAAAAGTGTGTCCATAAATGGAAGAGAATGTTTGAACATAAGGCCAACTGTTGTTTTTTTTAAATTAACCTTGATGCTAGGATTTAACTCTTTACTCCCAAGGACATTAAGTTAATTTCTAACCAGTTGGAATCAAAAGGCAACATGGACAAAATTAAGAAAATTTGTAGGTCATGCTTGAATTTGGAAAAATTATAATCTAAAGTGCTCAGCAAAATGTCAGGACAAATCCTTTATGGCCTGGTTTTTTAAAGAGGTGAGCGGTAAGACGTATAACCAATATATTTAAGGAAAACAGTTATATAAGTGAACTGTTAAAATATCTGCCTGATATAAAAATCCAAATGAATACACATACACTTTCATAATAACCAACAGAAAACTTAGAACAGCTAAAAATGTAAGTGCCTGCAGTGTGTGTTTTTTATAACACAGTCCAGCTCTAATGGAACATTATGACTTTGTGGCTTCACGTTTTCTTCCTCTTAAAATGCCATTTATATGCGTACAGGTGTAGCTCATTGGTGTTGACTGGTGTTAGTTATAGTTTGCCTCTAGGGTAGACTAGCTAGTAATGAATTTTGCAGATGCCAGACACTCAGGCTCTTATCTCTGATAAGATATAGGGCCCAAAGGCAAGATCATAACAAATTCTAATTGCATGCCCTCTGGACAAAAATATGTGAACTAAGGCACTGCAGTTCTAGGAACAGAGAATGGAATCAATCTGATCAAATGGCCAGTTTGGAGAAATAACTCAATAAAGGGAGTTCTCAGAGGAAGCATGTTTACCTAGAAAAGCATAATGGGGAAGTATTTGAAAACAAGACTACTAAATTGAAAAGGGCTAATTTAGGAAAGATGTGCTTCTTTAGGATTTTACTCAAGAACTGAGATTTATTACATTATTTGTTCTACTGCTGAAAAAATTAATACTTCCTGGCACTGTCATTTATCTCCTGGTGCTTCCCAACTTGGGAATGGGATATGAAGAAGGAGGAGATGGCATGGAGCTTATTAGGGGAAGCCAACTTCAGGAAGTAATTTTGAGGAGAATCTGCTTTACACCTATTCTCCAGGCTATAGGCTGAGAAAAAGCTATAAATAAGATCACTATTTAATTTATCATCCAGATATTTTGAGAATGAAAGGGAGAACTATTAATAAGTATACAGTATATTAGGTGTAAACTAGGACTGTCCCAGGCAAACTGGATATATAGTTCCCTAACCATTTCAGGGGCACTAGAAAGAGGCTTAACCGATGTATAAAATCCCAAAGGTAGAGCTTTATTACTTTGACTTACACCAACAAGTGGATTGGCTCCGTTTCCATAAAATTACTCCTGGGAGAGGTAACCATTAAGCCTTAACAGTCATTTATGTTTTAGCATGAATAAACTTCTCAGATTCTTTCCTGGGGGCAAGAAGGAAGAGAAAACAAATCTGTAGAACTCTGGTCTGCTTTTGGTTGAGGGAGGAGGGAAAAGAGCACTAGATGATGGAAGCTGGAGAGGTCTGAGTACGTCTTTGGCAATTATGACCCAACCCCAGCCCAGGGAAGATTCAACATGGACTCACAGGTGCCAGCCAAGCCTCCTCAGCCTGAAGGATCTATGATTACATAGGTCCAGGAGACACATGTTCCCCCAAAGAACCTCATCTCTAGCAGAATATAGAGAATGAGCTCCCAAGCTGCTTATGATTCATCCTGTTTCAAATAAGCCAACTTAAAAACTCACTGGATAGTTGTCATTTCTATGAAATTTAGAGACTGATTTCCCTTTTCTACCAAACAACCAGCTAAAGAAATGTCCACAATCAGACCACCGAGTTTTAATGGTCCCATATTTTACTAAGTATGGGAGAATTGATGAAGAATGGAGTTCAGATTCCTGAGTTAACTCTACAAAGCATACTTTCCAAAGAAAAGATTTTGCATTCCTCGACTCTGAGCAATTTATATCTCAGGTTTAATCACTATTTAACATGAACTCTTTTTATTGAAAACAGCAACTTCAAAACAAATAAATGAATAAAGTCTTTAGGCTGTAATTTGAGCCATTTTTGACCAGTAATTTTTGCATCAACCCCATCTTTGATTTTCACAACAACAGGTTATACAAGCAGGATAATAGCCAGTGACCACTCAGTTTTTATGAATATATAAATGAACTGGAGGATGTCTCTGAAGAAGATTACAGGTTTTATGCAAAGCTACTTTAAAAAATAAGGCTCTGAAATAGAAACTTACAATCTGAGTGGAAAGCAAACAGCTCCAGGATGCCAATACTAAGGTGTCCTTTCCAAAAGTATGCTAGGGCAAATGCTCCAGACATAAAAAGCTTAAGAATCAGGCCACAGCCTATAGTTAACCCCAGCAAATTCTGATGTCTAGGGCAGCTCTGATAATAGAACTTTCTGCAGTGATGGAAATATTTTATATTGGTGCTGTTCAACATGGCAGCTATTAGCCATGAAGCTATTGGGCAGGTGAAATGTGGCCAGTGCAACTGAGGAACTGTATTCTTAATTTTATTTCATTTTAATTAATTTTAATTTAAATAGCCACATATGGCTAGTGGCTACTGTATTGGACAACACAGGTCTAGAGACTATGACAACCTAAAGAAAGCAATTCAGAATTTCCTTTGATTCAGCAAGGAATTTGACATGTTAACATCTGATAAATTAGCATTATTGGGGGCGGATGTGGCTCAAATGGTTGGGCGTCTGTCTGCCATATGGAGAGACCTGGGTTCAATCCCCAGGACCTCCCGGTAAAATAAAAAATATATACATATAGAAGGCACATGGGCTTCCAGGCTCTGTGTGCCGGTGAGCCGCCAGGCCCCGGGAGCCTTGCAGCAAGATGATGACGTAACAGGAGAGAGACGCAGGAGAGAGACAAGACGAGATGCTCCGAAAGCTCCAAAAATCAGGAACCGAGGTGGCACAGGTGGCAAAGCACCTCTCTCCTACATTGGAGGTCTCCAGGATCGAATTCTGGTGAAGACTGAAGGAGGAGGATGAGAAGAGATGGCAGGAAAACAGACACAGAGAACTGCCCAGTAAATGGACACAAAACAGCAAATGGGGAAGGGGGGGTTTAAAATGGATAAAGTAAATAAATAAATCTTAAAAAAAAAAAGAAAAATTAACATTACTATACATAGACAACTATACATGAGAAAAGTCCTACATTTCCTTGTTTTCTCTTGGCATAGGGGAAATAATCAGGCCTAATGGTCTCAACAGTGCAGGAGATGGGAAAGGCCCTTAATTTCTAGTGACAGTATTGATAGTCTGGTACCTCCTAAAAAAAAATGTTTATTTATTTTTGTTCAAAGGAGGAGAAATGGGGATAGGGAGAAGGTGGTGGGAGCAGTGATCCACCAGGTTAAGAATTTAGATGTTCTTGGTAGTTCTGATATCTCAATCCAGTGGTTTTACAGAAGCCCTAAATCAACCAGTAACTTAGGAGGAAATGTGGTCAAAAGGTTTCCACATCCTCATGTGGATAGCCCCAGATAGGCCAAAGATCCTCTGAACTTTGAGTATGCCACACCACTTTGGAAGAATAAAAAGGATTCTCATCAGTAACAATAGAGAGTTGTGACACTGATCCTTTAAAAGGAAAGGAGGATTTTGAGAAAGTCTCATAGGTGGTGTGGATATGCTCTATCCAACATTTCTCAAGCTTTGCTTTTGGTAACAATCAGCTAGGGCCCGTAAAACTTAACTGGCTTAATCCCTGGATGATCCCCTGCTCTGGGGATTCTGATTAAGAGGAAGTGGGATGGGGATTGGGAATTTATATTTTTACCAAACACTCTTAAGTGATTCTTATCAACAATCCAGCCCAGTCCTTATTCATTCACCCCCCCAACACACACTCCTCAACCCACCCCCCAGTGAGGTTAGTCTTTCCAAACCTGAAGAGCAATCCTGGGCCAGAAGAGGTAGAGAAGCCAGCCTATCATCTGAGGAGAGACTCAGATCTCCTGATGGCCCTTCAATACATCTAGTTTTTTTCTTCTCTTCCCAAAGGACATGGCATGGCAGGTATGTTTTTATCTGGCCTCACAATAGCTACAATTTTCTAATTCAACAAGTCAAAAAATACCACTGAAACAGTAGAATATGTTAAAAGCTGGGTTTCAAGAATCATGGTTAAAAGGAAAATTCACACTCTGAAATTGTTCATATTCAATTTCTGTATTTATCAAAAAACAGAGAATTATAATAATCAGATTGGTCCTGTTTCCCCAAAAGTTTACAAGGCCTGAAAATGATGAGTTTCTATCACTGGATTTATAACGTATTAGATTATAAAAAACAAATGTATTCGGCTAATCCTGTGCCTGCTTTGCAATAAGCACTGGGATAACAACAAACAGCAAGTAAGACACAGCTCCTGCCCCTAAGGTGCCTGCAGTCTCCTGGGGACACTTACAAGTAAACAGGCAATACAGTGGGATTGAGACCCAAGGGAGGGATGGGTATTGTCCAGGTTAAGGAAGAGGTGTTGGGAAACAAGAATGCCCCAGGAAGAGTGAACAGAATGTTCAAAGGCCAAGAAGTAAGGGAGAGAGGCTGGATGCTAGAACTAATAGTTCAGTATGACTAGAACTCTGAGTGACATCAGGGGAGTGGCGACAGCTTGAAACTGGAGAAGCAAGTAGGGACCAGATCATGAGGGTCTCATAAGATCATGTTTTTCATTATTTGAAATATGCACTCTTCCTTTTTGTAACAGCCAAAAACTAAGAATTACTCAAATGCTCATAGCAAAGAATGGTAATAAATTATAGTACAATATTCATAAAATGGAATAAAATAACGACAACAGCAACAATATGGATGAATTTCACAAACATAATGTTGAGACAGAAGCAAGACACAAAATAGTACAAACTGTATGGTTCCATTTATCTGAAGTTTAAGAAGAGACAAAACCAATATGGGATGATAGAAGTCAGAAAGCAGCTAGTCTTGGGAATGAATTCTGGCTAGAAGAGAACAAAGGGGTACTTCTAAGGAGATACAAATGCTGAATTTCTTGAGCTAGGTCCTGGTTACATCAGTGTGTTAATGTTGTGAAAGTTCATCAAACTGTACACTGAAATATGTACACTTTCCTGTCTGTACTTCCATAAAAAGATAATTTAAAAAAATATATAGTGCACTTCTATTGTCATAAATTATAAAAGACTTTTTTACCTCTCCCTATTTCCTGTGCCCCTTACTTTCCTTTTTGAATTTTAAACTCGTGACAATGGGTCACCTCCCTAAATACACTTTCATTTAAATTGATGTTCCCATTTCAGCTGATCCAAGTGGTTTGGGCATGACTGGCTGCAGTTGTTGACAGGTTAGCACACTGAACTGGGGATATCACATGGTCCTATCATCACAATCTCTGGCATGTACACCTGACAGAATGTGAAGTGTAGGTTAATGAAAAACAAGAAAAGGGGAAAGAAAAGCATAATACTGCCAAGGCTTGTTAATGAGAAAATATAATTTTGTACTTTTTATTTTCATCCAAGAATTCATCAGGGTCAGACTTCACATTGTTATGCATGCAACATTCCCCAAAAATCAGTTGATAAAATATTGATTTAAAATGTTAATCATTTTAAAGATTAAGGGGAGTGGATGTAGCTCAGTAGTTAAGTACCTGTTTCCCATTTACGAGGTCCTGGGTTCAATCCCTGTTACGTCCTAAAAAAAAAAAGTTAATTTATTTTTGTAAATAGGTGTTATCATTGATCTGGGAGAAAAAAGGCACTGGTTTATCACCAAAAATATTCCCTATTAATCTTGTCTTTAATAGGGGCTCAACATAGTTTCTAAGCAGGTTAATAGTTCATAGAATCATAGCAAAATAGAGCTGGAGAGGTCATGTGCAAATTACTGTGATGTATAATAAGTGGCACCTCAGAAACCTCAAAGTGTTCTTGTGTGTCAAAAAGCATCTGCCTAGGGGTCGGATGTAGCTCAACTGGTTGGGTGTCCGTCTCCCATATGGAGGGACCCGGGTTCGATTCCCGGGACCTCCCAGTAAAAAAAAAAAAAAAAAAAAAAAAGCATCTGCCTAGGGAAGCAGGTGTAGCTCAGGGGTTGAGCGCCTAATTTGCATGCACACGATCCCTGGTGCAATCCCTAGTACCTTCTAAAAAAAAAAAAAAAAAGGCACTTGCCTACATTGATTTGCTTTGGGGGATAATTTATTCATCTACTAACTTCTATAAATAAGCAACTTTGGCTTTAAAAGTCCACTGTAGTCTCAACATGCCAAGAGATAATCTTGTAGTGCCCAAATAAGAAAGCCATGGTAATTAATTCATATGGGACCAGAGGGGGATTTAGTAGTAATGTGAGTCAATATGCTAAGTTTGGAAATGAGCTAGGCTTTGCCTTTCCCAGCAAAATCTAAAATCAACCACGGCTCCTCACAGTCACATTGATTTATACGGACAGTAACACCCCTCATTATGCCTCAACACCAAGAACAATATAACTCTAGTTTACATTAGGTAATCTCTTTTAGAAAGATTCTCTCCTCTGCATCTCCCTTGGTTGCGTCATCTTGCCACATCAGCTCTCCACAGCGAGGCCAATTTACCTTCACCAAGAGGTAGATGGGAGCCCAACCACTTGAGCCACATCCGTTTCTTTATTGCCTAGATTTAAATCTCTGCTCTGTATTTTGCTGGGAGGTTTTATATGTATAATTTGACCTCTCAATTTCCTCATATGCAAAATGGGAGTAATAATTTACTTCATAAGACTGTTTCAAAGGAATTAAATTAAAATACACAAAGTACTTACAGCAGTAAATGCCAGATTTAAAACAATAATAGTTTACAAGACATTAGTATTAAAATTTGCAGGCTTTTGCATTCAAGAAGTTCCCTTGAGAGCCTACAAAAATTTCCTAAGAGAAGGTGACCAGAACCTAAATTTTACTTTAGTGCCTTGGGTCACGTGCTGCCCTATTACTGAGAGCAATGTGAAATCCTTTCTCCAATTATTTCCATGTAAATGAATACTTCTTTTCTGCATTCCCTGAGACTCAAATCAACATTTCAATTCACCTCTTATGTAGTGTCTACTATGTTTCAGTAATTGACACAATTCCAAAGGGGAGGAAGCTCTTTCGAGAGCAATAATAAATATATGTGAACAGGTAAACCGAAGATCTAGGGATGAAACCATAGCTGACAGCTGGCCTCTTTTGCTCCTAGTCACCTATTGTGAACCAGGAATCATTCAAGTCATATGTTCTGTTCAAGGTGAACTGTCTCATTATCAGGTAAGCAGAGAAGAAAAGCATTTAAACAAAGCAAAGTAATCTGTACAGAAAAACAATGCAGTTTTTTTTTGTTTGTTTTTTTTTTAAAGATTTTATTTATTTATTCATTTATCCCCCCCTTGCTGCTTGTGCTCGCTGGGTCAGCCAACCACGCCATGCGGGCGGGCCCGCCCCCACCAGGAGGCCCCGGGAACCGAACCCGGGGCCTCCCATATGGTAAACGGGAGCCCCACTGATTGAGCCACAGCCGCTTCCCTGCAGTTTTTTAATCTATGGGCAAGATATTTACTGAGTCTGAGGTGGTAACATTGATTATTCCCATTAAAAGAGTGGTAAGCACATTGTCTCCTAAAATTTGTGTTCACAGAGATAGATTCCAACACCTACCAAACCCCAACAACAGAAGCACTAATTGAAACTGGGAGGATATTTTTTTCTACTTTTAGAGCAGAGAAGGAAAAAGGAATGAGATCTAATTCATAGCATCCTGGGCTGGAAAATCTTATAAATTCTTTGAGTTTACTAGTAATAAGGAGTTGATTTTTCTATACCAGTGTTTCCGAACACTGGCTACATATTAGAGTCACCTAGAGACCTTTTTTTTTTTTTGAGGTACTGGGGCCAGGGATTGAACCTGGGACCTGGGATGTGGGAAGCCGGTGCTCAACCAGTGAGCCACACCAGCTCCCTAGAGAGCTTTTATTTATTTATTTATTATTTTTTTTTTTTATTCATTTATCCCCCCCTTGCTGCTTTGCTCGCTGGGTCAGCTAACCACGCCCTGCGGGCGAGCTTGCCTTCACCAGGAGGCCCCGGGAACCGAACCCGGGGCCTCCCATATGGTAAACGGGAGCCCCACTGATTGAGCCACAGCCGCTTCCCGAGAGCTTTTAAAATATACTGATAACCTGTTCCCACTCCAGACCAAATAAATCAGAATCTCCTGCGGCTTGGGGCCTGAGGAGAGGATTTTTTTTTTTTTTTTTTTTAGGGATCATTTATTTACAGCTTTAATGAGATATAATTGGACTACAATAAATTGCACACTTTTAAAGAATACAATTTGATGAATTTTGACATAAGTGTATACTTGTGAAACTACTACCACAATAAAGATAACAACTACTTCTAACACCCCCAAAATTTCCTTGTGCATACTTGTATTCCATCTCTCCCTCTACCCCCATTCTCAGGAAACCAATGATCTGCTTTTGGTCACTATAGATAAATGTGTGTTTTCCAGAATTTTATATCAATTGAATCATGCAGTATGCACTCATTTTGAATTGACTTCTTTTACTCAGCTTAATGATTTTGAGATTCATCAACATTGTTATGTAGGTCAATGGTTTAATCTTTATTGCTGATTAGTATTTCCTTGTATGAATACACCACATTTTCTTTATTAATTCACCTCTTGGCAGATATTTGGATTGTTTTCAGCTTAGTGCCATTACAAATCGAGCTACAATCACGAACAAGCCTTTACATGGACATATGCTTGCATTTCTCTTGGGTAAGTTCCTAGGAATGGAATGACTGGATCATTTAATAGGGAGATGTTTAACTTTATAAGAAACTGCCCATTTTCCAAAGTGGTTATACTAATTTATTTCCTCACCAGCAGTATATGAGAGTTCAGGGTCTTCTATAGCCTCACCAATACTTTGTATGGTCATTCTTTTAATTTTTTGCCATTCTATTAGGTAGGTATCTGATATTTTTAACTTGTATTTCTCTAGTAACTGATGATGTTGAGCATCTTTTTTATATGTTTATTAGCCAAGTGTGTATCTTCTTTGGTGAAGTGTTCAAATATTTTCTTCATTTTTTAAATTTGTTTTTTTTGTCATATTACTGAGTTATAAGAGTTCTTCATTTATTCAAGATGCAAGACTTTTGTTGGATATATGTTTTTTTGTTTGTTTTGTTTTGTTTTATTTGAGGTACCGGGGCTGGGGATTGAACCTGGGACCTCATTTGTGGGAAGCCGGTGCTCAATCACTGAGCCACATCAGCTCCCTGGAGATAAGTTTTTAATATAATGTATTTATTTTTAATTGTGGTAAAATATACATAACATAAAAATCATTTTAACCATTTTAAGTGGACAATCCTTTGAAACTGTCATTGACAACAATGTGTAACTTTCACCACTATTTCCTGACTATTTTCATCATCCCAAACCAAATCTCACATTCATTTAATAATAATTCCCAATTCCCCCTTCTTTCCACCTGTGGTAACTATTATTATGCATTCTGTCTCCAAGGATTTGCTTATTATTTAATATAGTATTTAATGTACTATAATATATAATACATAATTTTTAATATAGTATTTAATATAAGAGAAATCATACAATATTTGTTCTTTTGTGTCTGGCTTATTTCACTCAACATGATATATTCAAGATTCATCTATGTTGTAGCATGTATCAGAACTTCATTCGTTTTTATGGATGATTAATATTCCATTGTATGGATATACCACATTTTGTTTATCCATTCATCTGTTGATGGACACTTAGGTTGCTTCCACCTTTTGGCTATTATGAATAACACCATGATGAATAATGCTGTGATGAATATTGGTACAAATATCTGTCCAAGTCCCAGCTTTCAGTTTTGGGGGGTATATGCCTGGGAATAGAATTGCTAAGTCATACATAATTCTATGTTTAACTTTGAGGAACTGCCAAACTATTTTCCATAGTGGCTGTACAATTCTACATTTCCATCAACAATATATGAGGGTTCCTATTCCTCTGCATCTTTGCCAACACATTATTTTCAGTTTTTTAAATAACAGCCTTCCTGGGAAGCGGCTGTGGCAAAATCAGTAGGGCTCCCGTTTACCATATGGGAGGCCCCGGATTCAGTTCCCGGGGCCTCCTGGTGAAGGCAAGCCCGCCCGCACGGCGAGGTTAGCTGACCCAGCGAGCACAAGCAGCAAGGGGGGGATAAATGAATAAATAAATAAAATCTTAAAAAATAAATAAATAAATAAAATAAATAAATAACAGCCTTCCGAGTGGTGTGAAGTGGTATCTCATTGTAGTTTTAATTTGCATTTTAATGGCTAATGATGTTGAGCATCTTTTCTTATACTTATTGGTTATTTAAACATCTTTTTTTTTTTAGAAATATCTATTCAAATCCTTGACCATTTGTTTAATTGGGTTGTCTTTTTGTTGTTGAGATGTAGGACTTCTTTATATATTCTAGATATTAAATCCTTATCAGATATATGGTTATCAAATATATTCTCTCATTCTGTAGGCTCTTTTAACTTTCTTGATAATGTCCTTTAATATACAAAAGTTTTTAATTTTGATGAAGTCCATTTTATCTGTTGTCCCATTTGTTGCTTGTGCTTTTAGTGTAAAATCTAAAAATCCATTGCAATTACTCCATTACTGTCCTTTATTGTATTCAGTTGCTTTTTTGTAGTCTACCGTTTGATTCCCATCTCCTTTCCTTTTCTCTTTATTTTTTAGTTATTTTCTTAGTGGTTACCTGTTTTTAAGATTTATTTATTTATCCCCTCCCCCCCATTGTTTCACACTCGCTGTCTGCTCTGTGTCCATGCACTGTGTGCTCTCTGTCTGCTCATCTTCTCCTTAGGAGGCACATGGGAACCAAACTTGGGACCTCCTATGTGGGAGAGAGGCACAAAATCACTTGAGCCACCTCAGCTCCCTGCTTTGTTGTGTCTCTCATTGTCTTTCCTCTTTGTGTCTCCTTGTTGCATCATCTTGTTGTGTCAGCTCGCCATGACTGCCCATCACGCCAGCTCACTGTTTTGTTCGTCTTCTCCAGGAGGCACCAGAAACCGAACCCAAGACCTCCCATGTGGTAAGTGGGAGCTCAATTGCTCGAGCCATATCCACTTCCCTACCTTTGTAATTACAATGAAAATCTTAAACTAATAATAACCTAGTTTGACTAGTACCAACCTAGTTTCAGTAGTATACAAACTCTCCACTTCTATGTATCTTCATCCCTCTCCCTTTATATTGTGATTATCTCAGATTACATTTTTATACATTATATGCCCTATAACATAGATTTAAAATGTTATTTTACACATTTGCCTATTATGTCATATGGGGGAGAGGGGAAGAACTTACAAACTAAAAGTAAAATAATGTAGGATTTCATATTTTTATGTAGTTACCTTTACCAATGTGCTTTATTTCTTCTTATGGCTTTGAGTTACCGAAGGACTTCCTTTGGCATTTCTTGTAGGGCAGGTACTCTGGTAATGAACTCTTTCAGCTTTTGTTTATCTGTAAATGTCTTAATTTCTCCTTCATTTTTTTCCCGGTTGTTCTTTTTTTTTTTTTTTCCATATACATTTTTTTTTTTTTTTAAGATTTTATTTATTTATTCATTTATCCCCCCCTTGCTGCTTGTGCTCGCTGGGTCAGCTAACCACGCCGTGCGGGCGGGCTTGCCTTCACCAGGAGGCCCGGGGAACCGAACCCGGGGCCTCCCATATGGTAAACGGGAGCCCTACTGATTGAGCCACAGCCGCTTCCCCCCAGTTGTTCTTGTACTATTTATCGCAATTGTTAGAAAGGTATGTGGATCAATTTTTTTTTTTTTTTTTTTTTGAGGTACCGGCCCAGGGATTGAAACGAGGACCTCATATGTGGAAAGCCAGC
The DNA here is from genome assembly GCA_026826555.1 of Tolypeutes matacus. Taxonomy (NCBI): domain Eukaryota; kingdom Metazoa; phylum Chordata; class Mammalia; order Cingulata; family Chlamyphoridae; genus Tolypeutes; species Tolypeutes matacus. The sequence continues at coordinate 7,968,162 of JAKSZT010054395.1, forward strand.
GCTCAACCACTGAACCACATCAGCTTCTCTGAGTTGGTTTTGTATGTTTGTTTTGTTTGTTTGGTTTTCTTTTTTGTTTGTTTGTTTTTTCAGGAGGCACCAAGAACCAAACTCAGGACCTCCCATGTGGGAGGCAGGCACTCAACCACTTGAGCCACATCTGCTCCCATGTGGATCACTTTTAAGCTCTTTCTTATAATCAACATCTTTTCATTTTTACAATTATACATACTCACGGTAACGTAAATGTTATTAATCTAATGTCTTTCTTAATGTCTTAATGAAACATATTCTGTATTCATAACCTTTGCTGCATATTTACAAACCTTATAAATATTCCTATATCTGCTAGCATAAAATAGAGGAAAAGGATGGCTCAGGTTTTGATTGTCATATACTTTGAAAGAAATTATCAGACCATGTGACCCAGATACAACTTGCTTTTACCTAAGTAAACTATTACTGGCTCATTTTTTTTTTTTTTCAGAACCGGAATAATTTATTTCTATGAACATAATTTTTAAAATAATGCTAAGTATTTAGTAATAAAGGTTTCTCCAAATCAGAGAAAAATCTGAAATAATTAACAAATGTTTGTGTTGTTAGAAACATACATACATACATATATTTATTCATTAATATTTTAATCTCTTTCTCCCATTCACTTTTTTTTTTTTTTTAAAGATTTATTTATTTACTTTATCCATTTTAAACCCACCCTTCCCCATTTGCTGTTTTGTGTCCATTCGCTGGGCAATTCTCTGTGTGTGTTTCCTACCATCTCTTCTCATCCTCCTCCTCCAGTCTTCACCAGGATTCGATCCTGGAGACCTCCGATGTAGGAAAGAGGTATTCTGCTGCCTGCGCCACCTCAGCTCCTGGCTTCTGGAGCTTTCAGAGCATCTCCTCCTGTCTCTCCTCTGTTACGTCATCATCCTGCTGCATGGCTCCCGGGGCCGACAGCTCAGCGGCACACAGAGCCTGGCAGCCCATGCGCCTTCTATATATATATTTTTTATTTTACCGGGAGGTCCCAGGGATCGAACCCAGGTCCCTCCATATGGCAGACTGACGCCCAACCATTTGAGCCACATCCGCCCCCTCCCATTCACTTTTTAACTATGGCAGCCCAAGATGCCATAGTATATTTTGATGGTACTTTCTAGGATTCTTCAGCTCAGTGAATTTGGTTTCTGTCAACTGGAAGTCAATCCTGCTCCATCTCCACAAGGACCCCACCACAGTCTTTGGGATGGAGAAAGATCACTGGTTTTCCATGTGCCCCTATTTTGATCTCTTCACTTAGAACACGGATCTTCTTTTTTTTTCAAATCCATCATGGCTGCATTTATATCATCCACCTCAATGCAGACGTGGTGCATTCCTCCAGCCTTGTTCTTCTGCAGAAAGCCTGCAATTGGACTGTTATCTCCCAAGGGATGAAGCAGCTCCATCTTGGTATTTCCCAGGTTGACGAAAACAACAGACACGCCATGCTCAGGAACGGGCACCACTAGGCTCACGGGGGCCCCCAGCACATCCCTGTAAAATGCCAGGGCCTTTCCCAAATCAGGCACCGCTATGGCCACGTGATTGAGCCGGACCAGGCTCCACGCAGGGCCTGCCGCCTCCTGCCACGGCGGCGACACGGAAAAAGGCCGTGCTGTCAGTGCTGGCGCGTGCAGCCTGGAAAAAAGCCCCACGGCACCCGCAGCCGCAGCCGTACTGGCTCATTTTTAATGTTTATGTATCAATTATCTAAAATATTTAAGATTTGTCTTTCTAAGTTATTTGTGCAGAGTTCACTAACTCCTGGATCACATTTATTATTAATCAAAAATATTAATGATGTATTATTTAACTAACTAAAATAAAATGTTTAGACTCCTATCTTAGATTCACTATTGTAATTTTAAGCCCATATATAAATCAGGCCAGAAAATCTTAGATCTTCAATTAAGAAGAGCAGATGTGATATTCCCTTTTTATTATTTTAAAAGTTTGTGAGCTCTGTAACTGCAAGTGTTTCTTTTTTTTTTTTTTTTACGGGGAGGTCCCGGGGATCAAACCCAGGTCCCTCCATATGGGAGATGGACGCCCAACCATTTGAGCCACATCCGTCCCCCTGCAAGTGTTTAAGAGAATGAATTGAGATTCATCTGTGATCAAGCAGGAAATGACAGACACTAAAAATTTTCTGATTTGTAGCTAGTGATTTCTGGTTGACACAATGTCATATATGTGTAGAATATTCTAAACTGTCATTATCATTCATGTAATATATTCAAACTGTGCTTTGTACTCTCCCAAAACATTTTCACTCATGTTATTTCATTTGGTTATTTGACAGCCCTTAGAATAGACAGCTATTTTCATCCTCATTTTGACAGATGCAGAATTAGAAGATCAGCGAGGCTGTTAACCATTAAAAAGCAAGGAAAAAGTAAGAAAAGGAGTCTGTACCTCCTCCTCTTTGTCGAACTTTGTGTGGTGTTAGAGTTTGTATTCTCACAGCACTTTCAACTCTAATCAGCTAACATTTAGTCAGTTCCTGCTGTGGGCCAGGCCTTGTGCTTGCTTTGTATTTTGCATAATTGATGAGGGTATGCACCTAGCAAGTACTCAAAAAATAGCAGACATTGGCAGTCCACAATGTCTTCAGAAGATGGCCACCTGGAGTTGGCCATGGAGATGCTGTCAGTGTTCTCCAGATTTCCTGTCATTTTTTCTTATTTGCTGGTTGATTTTTATTTCTTAGGCTTGTGCCGATTTCAGAAAATAGGGAATCAAGTGGAAAGTTGTGGATTTGGTGTAAAGTTTGAGCAAGGATGCAGTAATCCTGTGTACTGCCTCTTCCTACCGCAAGCTCTCACCTGTCTGCATGCCTTTCTAGGCCGGTGGCACAGACAGCTTCCACTCACACTGCTGTCCCGCTGCAATGTGGCCTTGGCAGCCATCTGCTCCTCAGTCTCCTTGCTCAGCCTGGGACTGGTCTACTGCCACCGCAGGCATCCAATGGGCTGCACCTGAGTCAGGTGGGGGCACACACCAACAAGCACAAGATCAACTGCACCAATGAGAAGGAGCAGCTGCAGGGCCTCAATGACCACTTTGCCTTGTTCATTAAAAATGTGCACCAGCTGGAGACACAGAACCCAGTGCAAGGCAGCACCACACTGAGGCTTTGTGTGTCAGCAAGCTTTTCCAGCGTGAGCTTTCCTTCATTTTTGAAAGATAATTTTGCCAGATATAGAATTCTTGGTTGATAGTTTTTTCTCTAAGGACTTTAAATATGCCATCCAACTATCTTCTGGTCTCCATGGTTTCTGATGAGAAATCAAAAGTTAATCTTATTGGGGTTCCCTTATATGTGGCAAGACGCTTCTCGCTGCTTTCAAAATCCTCTCTTTGTCTTTGGATTTTGACAATTTCACTATAATGTGTCTTAGGGTAAGTCTCTTAGAGATTGTCCAGCTTGGAGTTTGTTGAGTTTCCTGAATGTCTTTCATCAGATTTGAGATGTTTGGGGCCATTTCTTCAAATATACTTTCTGCCCCCCCGATTTTTCCTTCTAGGACTCCAATGATGCATATGTTGATATATTTGATGGTGTCCCATATGTCCCTCAGGCACTGTTAATTAAAAAAAAAAAAAATTTCAGCCATAGTATGGCTTTTTTTAAACTTTTAATTAAAAAAAGATATTTAGATTATATAAATATTGTATAAAAAATACAGGGGAATCCCATATGCCCCACTCCCCACACCACCCACATTAACATCCTTCATTAGTGTGGTACATTCTTTGCAGCTGATGAACACATTTTGGAACATTGCCACTAAGCATGGATTATAGTTCACATTGTAGTTTACAGACTCTCCCACACAATTCTGTAGGTTATGGCAAGATATATAATGGCCTGTATCTGTCATTGCAATGTCATTCAGGACAATTCCCAAGTCCCAAAAATGGCCCCATATTACACCTGTTTTTCCCTCTTCCTGGCCTCAGAACCTCCAGTGGCCACAGCCTCCACATCAATGATATAATTTCTTCCATTGGTAGAATCACAATAAGTCTATAGTAGAATACCAGTATGAACTACTCTCGTCCATAGTTCATTCCCCAATCCTGAGGAGTCTGGGATGGTGATGCCTGCTCCATCTCTAATTGAGAGGGGGCTTTGAGCGCATGTGGCTGATGGATGGGACTCTCTTGTTTGAAGTTGTAGAATCTCTCAGTTCCTTGGTATGATGGTTGTCCATCATCTCCTTCTTGTTAGTTATCCTGGGTGAGTCAATGAACTGGAGAGCAGTTGAGATTCAGGGCCCAGCTGGCACATGGACAGCCCAAAGATTTAAGTCCCTTGGATATACACTTACCAACTCTAGTATTAATTATAGGTTCAAATAGAAGGAACAGTAGAGCCTTGTGTATAGAAACCACAACTGAGTCCAATTCTGTCACAGTAGGGAGCACAAGTCCTAAAGTAGGGCCCACTGGCAAGGCACCAAACTCATGAGCTATCTGCTCTAATCATAGTGCCTGGGTGTCTCCAGAGCCCTCAGGAGCCCCACTATTTGGGGTAGTGTCTAATTTGGCAGTCAATGAGATTCTGCTGAGACATGCATAAGTGTAACCTCTAGAATGATCTCCTGACTCACTTCGTAGTCTCTTAGCCATATAAACTCATTTGTCTTTACCTTTTCCCCCTTTTGGTCAAGGTCTTTTCCAGTTGCGTTCCTAGTTGGTGCTTGGTAGTAATTCCTCAGTGCCAGGGAGGCTCATCCCTGGGAGTCATGTCCCACGCTGAGGGGAAGTTATTGCATTTATATGCTGAGTTTGGCTTAGAGAGGCCACATTTGAGCAACAAGGAGGCTCTCAGGAGGTAACACTTAGGCAACCTATAATACTAGGCTAAGTTTCAATTTCAAGAGTAAAGATTCATAAGCACAGTCATCAATATCAAGGGCCTGTCAATGGGCCATCCTCCTTCACTAGCCTTTGCCTCTGTACTTGGGGAATTCTTGCTGCTCCATTGGAAAATGGGGCAGAGTTCCCCAGGATGGGAATTCGATATTCTTTTGGTTATTGTGTGAATCTCCACCCACCATGAAAATGCCCCATAAACATTTGAACACATTTATATGCCTTATATGTATGCCCAGGTGAACCTCCTCTCATGTATCCCCCATCACTGACACCCCACACAACTGGTCCTCCCCTGCCACAGTTGTATCCCTTCTGTGATCCAAAAACTTTTAAAAAATTAAGCCAATAAAATAGCCAATACAATTAATAAGAAAATGAAATAATAATGCTAGTTTTAAAAATAAGAAATAAAATACAAAAAAAATAAAAATTAAAAAATAAAATAAATTTGGGATAACAAAAAATACTAAAAAAATATTTAAAAAAAATTTTTTTTTGACATTTTGCCTTTCATCACTGTAAGATCTATTGTCCTGTATGTACAGTGACTTTTTCTTCCAATTTATTCCCCCAATGTCTTACTTTTTTCATTATGTCTTCAAAGAAGTTTTAGGTTACAGCAAAGTCATATACAGAATATACGGGACTCCCATATATCCAACATCCTCCCCCTTTTCCCCCTTCCCCTATTAATAACATTTTATATGTGAATGGTACCTTTGTTACAACTGATGTACAAATATTGAAACATAGCTACCAACCATGGTCAATGGTTTACATTTTGGACCATACACTTTTATAAATTTTGATGAAACTTAACATGGCCTGTATCCATCATTGCAAGATCATGTAGAACACGTCCATCAGCCTCAAAATGCTGCCTGATTCATCTATTCTATTCCTCCCTTTCCCTCCCCTCAGGACCCACAGCAACCACCAGGCTTCACTTTTTGCAGGACCAGATTCATAGTTATTTGCAACAACACTGAGGGCTTGACACACTGGTTTTTCCTCTCCTATTGGGCACTACCCATGCTCTCGAGAACTCCCGCCCCTCTATTTGAGAACATAGTGTGACTCCCCAGGATGAGAGTCCAACACCTTCCTGCTCATTATGTGGGTCTCCACCCACTGATATAACACACTATGTCAAGATGAACACTAACACACTCCATTGACGCCTACCCCAGGTGCGCCCTGTCCCCAATGCCCCCCACATCCAACACCCTAAACCAGTAACCCTACCTTGCCCTATTGCCAAAAGAGCATTCCCAACATTGTAGTTTCAACCACATACCCACCAACCCCTTGTTCACCTGCTTCCTCCCACAACCCTCCCCACAGTTCCATGGACAGTCCACCTCCCCCCTCCACACCCTACTCCCCTGACATACCTGCACCGCCTAACCCAGTATCTGTTCACTTTTCTTCATTATTTTTTTTTCTTTCTGCTCCTCACACTGGATAATTTCCATTGTCTTATCTTCAAGTTCACTGATCATTTCTTCCATCTTCTCTAATCTGCAGTTGAATCTGAGTTTTTCATTTTAATTACTGTACTGTCTAGCTCCAAAGACATTCCTTTTTAAAATTTCATCTCTTTATTTTGGCCAAACAATGTTTCCCTAACCTCCTTTAGTCTTTTGTATATGGGAACCCTTAGCTCATTGAACATATTAAGGCAGTTGATTTAAAGTTTTTGACTAATAGTTCCAATGTTTGAGGTTCCTCAAAGATGGTTTCTGACAAAGTCTTTTTTTCCTGGGAATGTGCCATATGTTCCTGTTTACTTGTGTTTTGTAAATTTTTGTTGAGAATTAGACATTCTGAGTATTGTGTTGTTATAACTCTGGAAATCTCGTTTTCCTACTCCTCTGGGATTGGTAGGTGTTTGGTGGTATTAATGATTTTTTTGAGGGCTGGTACCATCAATTTATGACTTTTCCAAACTATTTTTGCTCCCAATTGGGGAATGGGGTGAGAAAAGAGGGGAAAACATAGATACTGCTTCTGCTGCTTTTGCCTGAGGGCTTGAAACAATGGCTGCCCTCAGAGCTGGCCCCAGAGCCATCTGAAGTAGCTAATCCAAAGCAGTGATCACTGACCAGACCACAATCCCCTGGATTTTGGAGGACTAGGTCCTTATAGCCCACCTGGCACCAGCAAGCTGCACTAGAAGTCCAGACTACAGCTCCCACTGCTGCCCGCCACACAGTTGGGGAATAAGGATGGGAGCCACTGCCCAGAGGGTGAAATTCACTGACATTTACCACAGTTTACCAGCCTCTGCCTCCAGCTCTTGCCTGGATGTTTCACAGTGTCTCACCAGATTCCAGAGTTTCAAGAGTTGATTCAGACAGTCCTTGCCAGTTCAGTAGTTGTTTTGTGTTTTAGTTTACCAAAGGGCTGCCAATGCAAAGTACCAGAAATGTGTTTGCTTTTATTATCCTTTTTTTTTTTTTCTATTTTTTCTAGAGTAGTCAACAAGTACGAATTATTATCCTTTTTTTTTTTTCTTTTTCTTTTTTTGCGTTTGCTTTTATAATGGGATTTATTTTGGGTCAAAGCTTAACAGTTCTGAGGCCATGAAATGTCCAACAAGGCATCAGCAGAGATGCTTTCTCACGAAAGTCAGCTGCCACGTGGTGGATCAAGATGGCTGCTGATCACTGCCGAGGTCTCCGCCTTCCTCTCCAGAATCTCTGTCTCCCGGAGCTAGCTTAGGGCAACCAAGCATAGGGCTTGTCTCTTTCCGGGCCTCCTATACCAGTCTCAGTTACTTCGCTTTCTTCCTGAGTTCAGCTGCAAGCTGTCAGGCATATGGCTCATCTCTCCCTGGGCCTCAGTTCTTTGAGCCTCTTGGAGGCTTCTCTCTTTGCAGCTCTGCAGTGGGCAAAACTTTCTTTCACATGGCAGGATCAATATGGCAGCTTCCTTTTCCTGTGTCTGTGCCTGTCTATCTCTGTCTCCACTTATATCAGACCCAGCAAGAGGGCAGAGACTCAACCTGAGCCACGCCTCAATGATGTAGTCTGATCAAAAGGATCTTGGGGAGCAGATGTGGCTCAAATGGTTGAGTGCATGCTTCCCATGGGGGAGGTCCCGGGTTCGACCCTGTGCTCCTAAAAAAAACAAAGAAACAACAAGCAAGCAAACAACAAAAAAACCAACTCAGGGGAGTGGATGTGGCTCAGTGGTTGAGCCAGATCCCGGGCTCAATCCCCAGCCCCGAGACCTCAAAAAAAAAAAAAAAAAAAAAGGATCTCACACCCACAGGAATGGATTAGTTCAAACACACAATCTTTCTCTTTTTGGGACTTACCAAATTCAAACTGTCATATTTTGGTAGAGGGACTGATTCCTAGAGCTTCCTACTCTGCCATCTTCCCACAACCCTCCTGGATATATGATTTGCAGTAATTTTTCCAAGTCTGTAACTAGACTTTTCATTCTGTCTTTCAAAGAGCAGAAGTTTTCAATTTTGATGAAATTCAATGTATTGATTTTTATTCTTTAATACTTCCTGCATTTTGTATTCTATCTTTTTTTTTTTGAAGGTTTTTTTCATTTTTATTAAGTTATATCATACAGATAATAAAGTCATAATATGCAAAAACCCCTATGTACATGCAGTTCATGGAATTTCCATATAGAACATTTCTATTCACCTCAATAGTTCCCTGATGATCTTTTTTTTTGTGTGTGTGTGTGTGTGTTTTCTCATTTTTTAATAGTTTGTATTTCAATCATTAAATGTACAAAATAAAAATAAAAAAGATATTGTATGATTCCATTTATATAAAATGTAAATATAAATCAATTTATAAAGATGAACTTTGATTAATGTATTCTATCTTAAAAACATTTGCCTACCAAATGATTTCTAAGTTTTTCTCCTATTTTTTTTGGTGCCGAAACCCGGGAGCCTATGTTTGTTTGATTTTAAAAATTTTGGGTTTTAGCTCTTATATTTAGGTCTATGATCTATTTCAAGTTAAGTTTTTAATATGGCATGAGACAAAGATTGAGTTATATTTTTTTGTACATGAAAATCTAATTGTTTCAGAATCATTTGTTTGTTGAAAAGATAGTTAGTTGTAGGTTTTTCATAGATGGCCTTTTCATGTTAAGAAAGTTCCTTTCTTTACAAGTTTGCTAACAACTTTGTAATTAATGGATGGTGAATATTGTCAAATATTTTTTTCTACATCTATAGAAATGATTATATGAATTTTTTCCTGTAGTCTGTTGATAAGGTGAGTTATGTTGATTAACTAAAAATGTTAAAACAATCTTGCATTTCTGGGATGAACCCCAATTAGAACTGATGTATTATCATTTTTATATTTTGCTGGATTCTATTTGCTAAAATTGAGTTAAGGGTTTTAGCATCTAATGTACATTAGGGATATTGGTCTGGAGTTTTCTTACAATGTCTTTGTCTGGTTTTTGGTATTAGGGTAATGCTAGATTCATAAAATGAGTTAGGAAGTATCCTTCCTCTTCAAATTTTTGAAAATGTTTGCATAAAATTGGTATTATTTCTTCCTTAAATATTTGGTACAATTCACCATTGAAGCCACGTGGTCCTGGAGTTTTCTTTTTGAGAAGGTTTTTTTTTGAACAACAAATTCAATTTTTAAAATAGGTAAACAGAATATCACCAATATCTATTTTTTTGAGTAGTTTGTCTTTGAGGAATTTCTTCATTTTACTTTTGATGAATGTATCAGTGTAAAAGTTGTTCGTAATATTTACTTATTATCCTTTTAATGTCTTTAGGACCATTAGTAATATCCCCCCTCTTTAATAAAAGTTTTTTTTTGAGGCATGTTCACACACTATACTCCCCTCATTTTAGTTTCCTTAGCTTCTCCAGGAAATACCATGAATGGTTTGGCTTAAACAATGGCAATTTAATGGCTCAGGGTTTTGAGGCTTGGAGAAGTCCCAAAGACCAGCATTCTTAGCCTGGCTGCCAGTGATCCTTGGTCCTGGGCTCCTAGGTCTCATGGCAATGCACATGGCGGCCTCTCCTGGCCTCTCCCTTCTCTTCCAAGTTCCACTTATGCTCAGCTTCTGGCTGCTCCCTCTATGGCTTTTTCTCTGTCTTAATTTCATTTCACTTATAAAGGACTCCAGTAATATAATTAAGACCCCTCCTGATTGAGGTGGGCCACTCTTTAACTAAAGTAACCTCATCAAAAGGTACTATTTACAATGGGTTCATAGTCACAGGAATGGATTAAGTTTAAGAACATGTTTTTCTGGGGTATAGACAGCTCCAAACACCATACCCTCTCTCAATTTTGATATTGAATTGGTAATTTTTATTTTCTCTCTTTTTTCCTTGGTCAGTTTGGCTAGAGTTTTCCCAATTCTATCGATCTTCTTTTAAGAAATAACACCAAAAAAAACCCAAAAAACAAAAACAGTCTTTTTGCTTCACAGATTTTCTCTATTCCTTTTTTGTTTTCTGTTTTGTTTATTTCTGCTCATATCTTTAATATTTTCATTTTTCTGCTTACTTCAGATTTAATTCAGTCTTCTTTTTCTGGTTTCTTAAGGTGGAAACTTAGATCATTGATTTTAAATGTTTCTACCTTTCTATTATAAGTATTAAATGCTACAAATTTCTTTTTTAAATACTTTTTTAGAAAAGCGCTGCATCCCACAATTTTTTGATGCGTCATATTTGCATTTTCCTTCAGTTCAAAATATTTTCTTAATTCCCTGTGATATCTTCTTTGACCTATGGGTAATTTAGAAGGGTGTTTAATTTCTAAATATTTGAGGATTTTCCAGATATCTTTCTGTTACTGGTTTCTAATTTAATTCTCTTGTGGTCAGAGAATATACTTTATATAACTTGAAGCCTTTTAAATTTATTGAGACTTGTTTTATGGCCAAACGGTTTCTCTTGGTAAAGGTTCCCTGTATACTTAAAAAGAATGTGTATTAAGCAGTTGTTGGGTGGAGTGTCTAAATTAGATCATGTTGGTTGATAGTTTAATCAAGTCTTCTGTATCCTTATTGATTTCCTGTCTAATTTTTCTATCATTTATTGAGAAAGGGGTGTTGAAACCTGTCACTATAATTATAATTTGCCTATTTCTCCTTTCAGTTCTATCAGAATTGGAGCACAGTTGTTTCCTTTTCTGTTTTTTTGTTGTGTTGGGTTTTTTTTTTTTTTTTTTAAAGATTTTATTTATTTATTCATTTATCCCCCCCTTGCTGCCCGTGCTTGCTGGGTCAGCTAACCACGCCATGCGGGCGGGCCTGCCCTCACCAGGAAGCCCTGGGAACCGAACCCGGGGCCTCCCACATGGTAAACGGGAGCCCTACCGATTGAGCCACAGCTGCTTCCGTGTTGGTTTTTTTTTAAGTTCTTCAGTGATTCTCATATGCAACCACAATTAAGGAACAATGTTCTAAACCAGTAGTTTTCCAACTTTAGTATGTATCAGAATCACTTTGAGTTCTGGCTAAAATACAGATTGCTGGATCCTACCCCATCCCAGCCCCTGATTCAGCAGGTCTAGGGTAGGGCCCAAGAATTTGCATATCTGTAGTTTCCACATGATGATGGTACTGCTGATTCAGGGACCATATTTTAAGAATCAGTTTCTCACGGAGCAGGTGCAGCTCAGGGGTTGAGTACCTGCTTTACACATAAGAAGGTATCCCCACTCCACCACCCCCCCACACACACACACCCCACCCCACCGCCAATCAGTTTCTCAACCTTGGCTGTATATAGAATCACCTGGGGCATTTAAGAAATCTCAATGCATAGATCACATCCTGATCAATTCAATTTAGGATCTGCTCAAAAAGAGGAAGAGTAGTGGGAGCCAGGCAGCTCCCCTATGTGATTCTATATACTAAAGTAATTACCCTGATACGCCCAAGAAAGTCTTTGGATCTCATTACCAACACTTGATCTGTATAAAACACTGCAATACTGACAAACAACAGGTGATATGAATGATCTAGTATGCAGAGGCAGAGTACTGTGTTTCATTGCCTCTTCTTCTACTGTCAGCCTGCTGGTTTCCTCTTTTGTAAAATGGAGCCAATATTTCCTGCCCATTTCCTAGAATATAGAAAAGATTCTGGTAACAAAAAAAATTATCATTGGTATTACTTGGGAAAAAAAGAAATTCTATTAACTAAATGTATTTGTAAAGTAAAACTATCTTTAATGATATTTAATTTTCATAATTGGACTTTTATGCAACATATACTTGGAAAAGAAAAATATTGACTAAAAAATATCCACATACCCTTTATCCTACATGCAGGGAAATTCATGTGTAACAGAGGTATACTCCAAATAACCTTTAGCAGCCTTTCTAGTTGTAAAGTTATTAATCAAGAATCTTTTAATCTTCCATTAACCTCCCATTTTCCTTCAGTCTGTTCTGCACAGGGACTTTGACCAAAGAGAAACCAGTCTGGCAGAAGAATTATGATGAACAGTGCTCAGACTTTGGAATATTTCAATAAAAAAGCCTCCTGTTTTATTTCCCTCCTCCTCCTCCTCCTCTTTCTTTTTCTCATTTTTACAATTTTCAGTGCAATTTTACCTATATTACACATTAGAAATCATGTAATTTTTACAACAATCATTTGAGTTAGGCAGAACCAGTATTACTGTCTACATTTTTCAACTGAGAAAACTAAAAGTAGACAAAGAGAGAGTGCACAAGGAACTAGCCTATAACACAGTGTCTTGGGTTCCAGGCTGCTAAGATAAATACAAAATGTGTTAGCTTAAACAACAGGAATTAATTGGCTCACAGTTTCGAAGCCTAGGTTTTCTTCCTCCTGGCATCAGTAGCATTCTGGCTGGTGGACAATCCTTGAGTTCCTTGTCTTTCCTGTCACATGCGATGTCCTCTCCTTTGTCTTCTGTGTTCCATTGACTTTCAGCTTCTACTCCTCCCCATGGCTTTCTCTTTATGAGACCTCCAGTAACAGGGTTAAGACCCATCCTGATTCAGTTGGCCACACCTTAACTAAAATAGTATCTTCAAGAGATCCTTTTTACAATGGGTCCACACCTACCAGAATGTGGCCCAAGACCAAGAACATGTCCAAACTGGGGTACACAACTCAATCCACCACACACAGGTTCTTTGGCTGCAAGTCCAAAATTTTCTCCAACTTTGGGAAAGGAAAAAATGGGCATTTGTAGACAGAAAAACCAGAAAGGCAGCCCCAGGAGCCTCCTTGGAGATCCACTATGCAAATGGCCACAAGAAGTAGAAGGGAATATTTAGAAATGAAGTAATTTAGCCCATCAGAGCCATTTTACAAAAGGGAAACCAGGTTTGCCTTAGGTAGTAGAAAGTGTAAAAAAAGCCAAAGATTGACAATTGGGAGACCTCAGTTCAGTCCTCACTGTGCCACTAAGCTTCAGACCAGCCCACATAGCCCGCAGCCTTGTAGTTGCACCTGGATGTCCCATAGCATTTCAAACTCAGGTCCAAAAATATCTCCCCTCCCCTATCTACCTCTCCTCCTCCCTCTTCTCCTGTGGTGCCCATCACGACAAATGACCAGGGCAGGATCCTAAGAACCATCCCTCTCCTTCATCTCCCATGTCCTCTTAGTTACCAAATTCTGCTAAAAAATCTTTCTGCCCCATCTCCTCCTACCCATTTCTTCTGTCACTTTCTCAGTTCAGATGCTCACTATCTCTCTTCTGGGCTGGGTTACTGCAGTAGTTCTCCAGACCTCCACTCCTGTTCTTCCATCTGCCAATCCACCAGCCACCACAGAGAGCCTTCTAAAACAAAAACTGTATGTCACTGCTCTACTAATTATTCATTTGCTCTCTACCACCGACAAGGTGAAGCCTAAAATCCCAAGCCCAACCTCCTAATCTTTTTGTGATTGGCTTTTGCCCACTTCTCTCACCTCAGTTTTTACCACTCACACCTTCAGCCACGCCCAAGTTTTGCAGTTCCTCCAATGTCACTTTTGGCTTTGTCACTAATGGTTCACTCTCCCTGGAAGTCTCCCTTCCCCTGACTATTGCCTGGCTAATATTAACTCACCTTCTAGATTCAGCTCAGGTTGGAATTTTTCCTGGCACCCCTTTTATATGTCCCTTTAATACTCCCATAGCATCTTGTACAAACAAGAGAGTCGCTATTCACCCTGAACTGTGTGTATGTACACATGTGTCCCTCACTAAACTATGAGCTGTTGGAGGGCAGCAACAGCGTTTTATTCAATGTCTAGTATTAAAAATTCTTTCATCCAACAAATATTTAAGGATCTATGAAAGGCTAAATATTGTTCTAGAGGTAAGGGATATAGCAATGAACAAAGCAAAGATACTCCCTGCTGTTGAGTGGGGGGTGGAGGCATAATAAATAAATAAATGAACAGATATAGAAGAGAATGTAAGATAGTGAAAAGGCTATCCAGAGAATTAAAATAAATCATGTGATATAAAAGTGACTGAACAGCTACTTTAGATATTAGGTATGTCAGGAAGTGTCCTCTGAGGAAGTGACATTTAAGCTGATAACTGAATGTCAATGAGCCAGGCATTCCAAGTTCTAGAGAGAAGAGCATTCCAGCGAAAGGGCTACCAGTGCAAAGGCCAGAAGAACCAAGGGCCTACATATGGTTTAAGGCAGCAGAAAGTAGTGAAAACGAGTCATAGAGGAAGGCCAGATTATATAGGTTTTGTAAACCAGAGAAGACTTCTGATTTTGTTCTTAGGTGTGATGGGGAGGCACATGCGCTGATTTATATTTTTAAAAGATCACTATAGGACTGCTCTGTGGAAACAGACAAGTTTGGAGGAGAGAAAGGTTGGTTGGCCTAGATAGGGTGATCGCGGCAGTTTTGGGGAAAGTGTACGGATTTGGAATATATATATCAGAGTGGACACGACCTGCTGATAGGCAGATGAATTAAGGATGACCCGTAGATTTTTGCCTCGAGGATCTGGGTAGATACTGGGGAAGCGAGCAGGTGCTCACCAACTTCTAGGTCAAGGAAAAGTCCCTTCGCCTCCGGAGACTCCGGGGACAGTTGAGGTCAGGCGGCTGGAAAGAGACACGCCCAGACCCATAGCGGGCTGCCTCCCTGCGCCAGAACGCAGACTAAACGCGGCGGCCCACAGGCGGGCGGACCTGGGACTCCTCTTCCTCCGCGCGGGGCTTTCCACGTCTTCCGGGCGGGGCCGGAAAAGGAAGTCGGCGGTGCAGTGGTGGCCCCAGTAGCACTGGCCGCCCTTGCCGAGCCCAGCCGCCTGGCCCGGCCGTGGAGGCTGCGCAGCGGCGGGATCGTGAGCCTACCCCTTCCCTGCCCCCACCCCACCCCCTCCCCGCCGAGCCGAGCCGAGCCGCGCGGCCGATAGCCCACAAGTTACATGGGGCCGAGGTGGCGGCTCCCCGGGGCCGCGGCCGTCCTGCTCTGGGCCTTCCTGCTACCTCTGGTAAGTGGGCCGGGCGGACGCTCGGGCCTCCCCGGGGCGGGGCTCCCACCCTCCCTTTCCTGACCTCCCACCCTCCCTATCCTGACCTCCCGCCGTCGTCGCTGCCACCACCCTGCTTTCTCCCTTCTGCCCCCGCCAACACTACCAGCTCTCATTTTTTCATTTCCCTCCTCTCCGCGTTACTCTCTTCTTTCCCTTCCTGTCTCCTCTTTTTCACCCTCTTTCCGCCATCCTTCCTAACTTCTATCCCATTCCCTTCCCTTGAAGTCCCGCGAAGTACCCAATCCCAAGAAAGATATCTGCGGAGCCCCTCACACTATGTTTACTTTGGTGCTTCTCTACAGTTTTCACTGTTCCGGGCATTTTTTATTGACCTCAGAGTTTCACTGTCTGGCCTTTCTTACCCCGAGTGGAAAAAATTATACATGGCCCCAGGACATGTTTAGCGATTCAAGGACTGCGTTTAGTGTAATTGTTCCAATAGAGATTTTTTTCTTTTCTTTTCTTTCTTCTCGTCTGTAATTCCTACTTCGCCTTGGGCTCTTAAAATTCTGGAGTTTTTTTATTTTAATTTTTTATAACAGCAATTTACAAAAACAAAACGCCAAGGTGTAATGGCCTTTAGTGATTTTCAGCGTTCTGCCTAGTTTTAAGGGGAGGGAGTGCGTTAAGTAAAACTAAGTATTCACAAGTTTGTTTTCATCATTACAGAAAATTAATAATTTTAAAAATTCAGCATCAAGTAATTGAAACTTAAGTAGGTGGTCAGGACGTCAGAGTGACCTGTTTCAGTTTTTGTTTCTAGGGAATTCTACTCAGGGAGTTTCAGGTTGGAAACCTTAGTGAACGTTCTTTATACAAAATTGGTATGGTGTATGCCTCTCTAGTTCTTTCGGATAGGATGTGTAACTTCTCCGTAAGACATGTTTTGCTTACTTTCTAGTTTAAAGGCCTATTAGTGAATACATTTAATATAAAAGTATCTTTAGCATTTATTAAGAAACCAAAATTTTGACCATGAAGGGTTAAATGCCGTTGATGTCTTTCTAACTTTGCTAGGCTGCGTTAGTGTTAGGAATATAAATGAGAGGATGTATCTAAAAATTGTGTTGGGTGGACCTGAGGTAAGAAGTACAATATAAGGAGTCTAAGTCTTTGAGGTATTTAATGTGTGACAGATAATACTTATGGTCCAAAAGATAGCAATTTGGAAAGAATGTAATTGCACTTAAAACTGTAACCTATATATAAAACTTGTGAAAGTGCTTTTGGATTCTCTTTTCATTTAAACCTCTTGAACTAAAAGAAAGTATATAGATCATATCCCAACTAATCCCTTGTCAATGCTAATTAATAATACAATAATACATTAGTTCCTCATAAACACACATTGAAATTTTTATTAAAAGCTCTAAACCTGCTTCCCAGAAAAATATATTCCGTATAATTTCAAGGGCTTAACAAATCTAAAGGTCATCCAGCTCTAAGTCCTTTTGTATTCTACACTAACTCAAAGAATCTTCTTTAATTTCTTCTCTTCTGTCCTCCACTCCACCCCTTGGGGAAGCTAGGTATGCTCTGCTATCAGAGATGGCTAGCTTCTGGTTTTGCTACATTCCACCTTTAACTTTCAGATTCATCTCAGTTTTGTCTCTATATCATGTTCACACCATCTTTGCCTTCTGTATGGTGAGCTGTTTGTGAATTTCTGCATTCCATTGCTTGCTTGCTAAGTCGCTGATAGCTGTATTATCTCCTTCCCAAAATGTGCCATCTACAAGTAAATCGTCTTGAAACTCAAAATATTGAGAAGGTTCAGGAAGATTGTCCCAGATCATATAGAAAGTTATGAAAAAGTGGACTAGACCCCAGGTCTTATATACATTTATTGATTATTTTTCCACTAAATGGTGGAGTAATGATCTTTTTCCAAATCAAAAATAGAACACTGACTGGAAGGATAAATTCATGAATTTATCTGTTTCTAAGAAAAGGCTTAAAGATAGACATTTTATTATTATATATTTGATAATTTTCTTTGTTAAAAATTATGTGGGGGAAGCGGATGTGGCTCAATCGATAGGGCTCCCGTTTACCATATGGGAGGCCCCAGGTTCGGTTCCCGGGGCCTCCTGCTGAGGGTGGGCCGGCCGTGCGGCGCGGTGAGCTGACGCAGCAGGACGACCAGACAAGGGGAGACAAGCAGACACAGAGGGGCGCGCAGCAAGTGGACACAGCGAGCACGAGCAGCAAGTGGGGGGATAAATGAATAAATAAATAAAATCTTAAAAAAAAAAAAAATTTACGTGGAATTGGGTCTGTTTATGAAAATCTGGATCATAAAGTCTCCAGGTATAGGCCCTCATCCCAAGCTTATTAAGATTCTTTTTTTTTTTTCAGGGGAGCAGATGTAGCTCAAGCAGTTGAGTGCCTCCTTCCCACATGGGAGGTCTGGGGTTCGTCCCCGGTTCCTCCAAAAAAACAACAACAAGCAAACTAACGAAGAAACCAACTCAGGGGAGCCGATGTAGCTCAGTAGTTGAGTACCGGCTTCCCACAAAAGAGGTCCAGGTTTCAATCCCCAGCCCTGGTACCTAAAAAAAAAAAAAAAAAAAAGATTCTTTTTTTCAAATTTGATTGCCTTTAGGCCAGAATTTGCCAAGCTATAGTTTTAAATCTACCCTGATTTGAGCATTTTTATCACTTGCTTGGCCTTGGAGGCATTTGCATTTGTGAATCCTTGTCTAAATCATAAATTCTGTAAAAGTTGAGATATATCATTATGTATTAAGATTATTTAGGGAAAACAAGGAAGAAGGATAGTTCTAGGTGACAAGTAGTATATGCATCCTATGAAGGAGGAATCATCTGATTCTGCTGTCTCGCCTAGCACCTCATAGACTGCTGAGTACTGAATGAATGCATGGTTGCCTTATCTCCTCCTCTGTACCTTAGTACTAATTAGCTGTATATTACATTCCTGAGATTCTCCAAGTGCAAAGAATGATCTTGGCCCTACATTTCCATGGCCCACAGACTACTCTGACCTCTAAATCCCATAAGGTACCCTGGCTCCCACTCAGACACTACTTAAGTAATTAAGATTACACTTTATCTCTGTGGGTTTGGGTCTAGTCACTTTCACTGTAACATTTCCATAAACCTCAAATGTTGGAAGCTGGAATAGAAACATTGGGTACCTCGATTATATAAGTTATTAGAGAAAAAAGAGGCATAGAAAATGTATATTAGTGAATGATCAGAAAGTTATTTAGATGTGACTTGGGATGGGTATCATTTAGACACACAACCTCAACCTTTGTATTTTAGTTTTTTTTTTTAATGATTTTTTTTTTTTTTTTTTTTTTTTTTTTTTACCGGGAGGTCCTGGGGATCGAACCCAGGTCCCTCCATATGGGAGATGGATGCCCAACCATTTGAGCCACATCCGCCCCCCGTATTTTAGTTTCTGAGGAAGAAATAGTTTAATATGTAGGTTTTATGAAACAAGGGATTTAATTAGAGAGTCACAGTCACATTCTCACAATGTCCCTTGAAAGTCAAAGATTAAGTATCTAATGGATAACAATAATAATAACACAAACTAGGTTTAATTGCCAGATTATGGAGGGGAGGTGGTGAAACTGGAACCCAGTGATACATCTATTAAAGAACTTTGAAGGTGCTATGGGTGAAATGGGGGAACTGCAGGCCAAATTAAAAATATTGGCTGTGCCAGCAGACTGCAGATGCAGTGTGACTCATCTCTTGAGAAAACTTCTAACTTTGCCCCAGCACTGTCTAAAAACATGGTGGATTTCAGTTATTCATGATAAAGTCTATAACCTTGTATTCTATGGACCAATATCAAAAAATTACCTAGAAGCTTGTTAGAAATACAGAGTCTTAGGTCCCACCTCAGATTTACTGAATCAAAATCTGCATTTTGACAAGAACATGAAAGTTCAAGAAGCATTGATCAATAATAAAGGGTAAGAAATTGCTGTGCAAATTTCTAAGCATAATCTCCAGGAAAAAAGAAAAGCCATGCTTGACCAATCCATTAAAGCTCTTAAAGAGGATTAAATATGTATGTGGGTAAAGGTTAACATTACATTATTCAAAGGTTAATATTGATCAGGTGAAAATGGGCCAAGATACAGAGTCCTGGCAGATCCAAAGGATGGCATGGATACATAGGTAGGGGGGAGTATGTTAGATAAGTATTTAGCTAAAAAATTGTTTTAAATGTATGCTTCAGTATGTAAAGACTTGAATTTGGAAATTAAATCCAATGCTAGAGAAAGAAGGGTAGAAAAACAGATAATACAATAACCCTTGTGAATCAAGGTCAAGAAAGAATCCTTGAACTGTACTATTAGCTTGGACAGGAGTAGAACAGGCCTGTTCCCAGTAGGTTAATATTGGTCTAGTGAGTCAGCATCAGGAGGCTATTGGAACAGAGGTCAGGAATCCAAATGCATGTAGTCAGAACTACTAGGAGACTGGAGTGTGAAGCATGAATGTAGCCCCAGGAGAGAGACATGAAGGTCAGTCCAAGACAGATCCAGCCTAAGTAAGTTGATGAAATAAAGTTCCTTATACAGACCTTCTGAGTCTATATGGGGAAAATAGGGAAAGAAGTACATGTATAAGGATATGAGGATAAGATATGCTGTTACAGTTAAGTACATGTATAAGGATATGAGGATAAGATATGCTGTTACAGTTGTCCTTTTTTAGATTTTTGGAAATCTTTTGGCACTTATCATACCAAAAGCTGTTTAGGAGGAAAATTATCAAAGCAATAGGCAACTATAACATTAAGATAGACCTTAACATCAATATTCTTTTATTTGGAAAGAAGATATGGAAAATGATTTTAGGTCAAGTGGTCTAGATAAAAGTTAGGAATTGTTCACAAGATACTAGGATACCCAAACAGGTACCCTATGAAGTTGTTTTTTGTTTTGTTTTGTTTTTTTAGGAGGTATTGGAGATTGAACCCAGGACCTTGTACATGAGAAGCAGGCACTCAGCCACTGAGCTACATCCATTCACCAATGAGAGTTGGTTTTCTTGTTTGTTTTTAGGAGGTACTGGGAATTAAACCCAGGACCTTGTATATGGGAAGCAGGTGCTCAACCACTTGAGCTACATCTGCTTCCCCCAT
>JAKSZT010054395.1:7989128-8059558 GCA_026826555.1 Tolypeutes matacus
AAAAAAAAAAGGAAGTACTGCTTCACACTGTGGACTAGTAGACTTGCTAGTCTTGTGTGTGAGCATCGATCAAGTAAGAGCTGAAGGTGAAGATACTCATGTGAGATTGATGATTTCATGGCCCTGGAGGACACTTGGTTCCAAGATCAGTTTGTAGGAACTAGCCTGAGAGGGTGTGGGGCGTGTAGTAAGGAGTAGTTGTCATAGGGAAAGGAGTTCATGAAACTCTAGCGCCTAGAACTGGGGATATTTGAAAGAACATAAAGAAAAGACTTAATGTTTGGTATATTTAGGATGTGGTAGAAACTGGTTGGTTTTTACCCACAATAAAAATATGAAGGAAGGGAAGGAGGGAGGGAGAAAGGAAGGAAGAAAGGGAGGAAGGAAGGGAGGGAAAGAGAGAGAGGGAGGGAGGGAGGAAGGGAAAGAAAGAAAGGGAAGGGAAGGGAGGAAGGAAGGAAGGAAGGAGAAAAAGAAGGAAAGAAAGAAAAGAGGAAGGAAGGAAGGGAAAGGAAAGGGAAAGGGAAAGGAAGAAACTGGTTGGTTACTACAAAAATGAGGGGTAATGGGAAACCTACACCAGTATTATGACAAGTATTAAAACTGGCAGGTGATGGATGGACATTAAAGAGAGAGGTGCTTGGGCCCAGCTATATGAAGGGACTCCTAAGTGATAGCAGAGTTCAAAAATCTGTGGTCTGGGCTTTGATAAACTTGATTTTATTTTTTTTATTTATTTTTAAGATTTATTTTTTTATACCCCACCCCATTGTTTTTGCACTCACTTTCTGCTCTCTGTGTCCATTCGCTGTGTTCTTTTGTGTCTGCTTGTCTTCTCTTTAGGCAGCACTGGGATCTGATCCTGGGACCTTCCGGAGTGGAAGAGAGGCACTTAATCTCTTGCACCACCTCAGCTCCCTGGTCTGCTGCGTCTCTTCTTGTCTCTCCTCTGCCTCTTTTTGTTGTATCATCTTGCTGCACCAGCTCTCCGCTCTGGCCAGCACTCCTGCATGGGCTAGCTCACCATGCAGGCCAGCTTGCCTTCACCAGGAGGCCCTGGGAATCAAACCCTGTACCTCCCATATGGTAGAATTGCTTGAGCCACATCTGCTTCCCTTGATTCTAATCTTGGCCCTGAAACTGACTGACCACATCATTTTGATCATTTTAGATCAGTTTGAGCTATAAAAAGAAGGGAGTAGACTGTTACCTCTAAATCCCTTCTAGCTCTTGAAACTAAGCTTTTTACTAAGAAAATATTTTCATTATTGATAGAAAACATAAACAAATTTGTTTAAAGGATTGAATAAAGTCATAGAAGATCAGGCCACTGTTGATTATAAAGGAAAATTCAGATATTTTGGAGCATGTCACTAACTTAAAAGTCGTAAAGGAAGGTATCCTGCCCTTCCACCATAGGGTCTTTGTCAAATGATCTAATTCTAACCTGGGTGGACCATAACACTCTGTTCCTTATAGCCTTGCCGCTCACAGTGTGGTCCACAGACCAGCAGCATCAGCATCACCTGAGAGCTTATTAGAGATGCAGACTTTCATACTCCTCCTTAGACCTAGCAAATCAGAATCTGGGGGTTGGTATGATTTCTAGGTGATCTATATTCATATTAAATCTTCAGAAGCACTGCTCCAATAGCAGTGGTCCCCAAACTTAACAGGCAGAAACGCCAGAAGGGTTTGTTAAAACACAAACTACCTAGAGTTTCTGATTCAGTAGGTTTGAGATGGGGCTCAAGAATTTGCATTTCTAATACTTTAAGAACTGCTAAAGCTTTTACTCTTTGACTTTAATCACATTCTGTTTAATCTCCCTTAGTAAAACTAATTTCTTTTTTTTTTTAATTCAAATTTTTTGAAGTATATCACTCATAGATGAACATACATAAGCAATTCATGTAAAGAAAAGTTGTGAATTTACAAAACGAACATGCATATCGTCATACAGGGCTCCCACACATCTCCCCACCACCAACACCTTGCATTGTTGTGAAACATTTGTTACAAACTATAACAGAGCATTGTCAAAATATTTCTACTAACTATAGCCGGTATCTTACATTTGATGTATTTTTCCCCAACCTACCTGATTATTAACATACTAATACATATTATATATTTATTATAGTTCATGAGGAAATGTTCTCATTTGTTCTGTTAACCACAGTCCATTTTCCACCACTGGATTCCCTGTGTTATACAGTCCTATTCTTTGTACAATCCATTCAAAGTGTACACTCAGTGGCTCTCATTTTCATCACAGAGTTGTGCTGTCATCTCAGTCAATTTTAGAACATTTTCATTACTCTGAAGGGAAAAATCCCATATCCCCTTAAATTCCCTTATTGTTGTCCTTTGGAATTGATATAGCTTCTTTGCCATTGCTGCAAAAATATTACAATATTACTGTTAACTGTCATCCATAAGTTACATTAGTTGTAATTTTCTCATGTATCACCATATTCTGAACACTTTGTAAAAGAAGAACATTCTTATATTTATCTTCTTAACCACAATGTTCATCCGCCACTGAAATCACTATCTTATACATTCTGTAGATTATTCTCTAGCTTCCTTTCAATTGACATTTACGTCCCCAGTGTACCTCTTCCAGCCACAATCAGAGTTAAAAATCAGCCATGTTGGTTATACTCACTGTAATGTGTTGCCATCAATTCTATTCATTTCCACACTTTTACAAACCACACTTTTATAAGGTTTACAATAAACCTTATTAAAAATTCTACATACATTAAGCATCAGCTCCCATTTTCAACCCACCTTCTATCTCCTAGTAAATTATACTCCAGAACAGGGATTCTTAACCTTTTTTGTTCCATGGACCCCTTTCCCAGTTAGGTGAAAACCACAGATCCTTACTAAGTTCATATTATACTGTGTATTTAATAAATCTATCACACCTGCACCAATGCGTGTCCACAAGAATAATGTTTTTTTGAATTTCAGTTCAAGCTTACGGATCCCATGTTAAGAACCCCTGCTCTAGAGTTTACTTCCATACTTCTTATTTAATTCTTATTTATGAGACCTATACAGTATTTGTTCTTTTCTGTCTAGCTTATTTCACCCAACATAATATCCTTAAGGTTCATCCATGTTGTCATATGCATCCCAATTTCATTTCTTCCTACAGCTGAATAGTATTCCAATGTATGTATATGACACATTTTGTTTATCCACTCACTTGGTTGATAGACACTGGGGCTGGTTCCCTATTTTAGCAATTGCAAATAGTGTTGCTGTGAACATCGGTGTGCAAACATCAGTTTGCATCCTTGCTTTCAGTTCTTCTGAATATATTCCTAGTAATGGGATTGCTGTATCATGTGGAAGTTCTACATTGAGCTGTTGAGGCACTGCCAAAGTGTCTTCCACAGAGGCTGCACCATTCTACATTCCCACCAACAGTGAAGCAGTGTTCCTATTTTTCCACATCATCTCCAGTACTTGAAATTTTCTGTTGTTTTTTTTTAAGTAAAACTAATTTCTTGTCTTGTTTCTTTCTTTTACAACTTTATTGAGATATAATTCACAAACCATATAATTCACTGATTTAAAGTGTAAAAATTAATGATTTTTAGTATATTCACAAATAACTGCAA
This sequence comes from Tolypeutes matacus, assembly GCA_026826555.1. Classification (NCBI taxonomy): domain Eukaryota; kingdom Metazoa; phylum Chordata; class Mammalia; order Cingulata; family Chlamyphoridae; genus Tolypeutes; species Tolypeutes matacus. The sequence goes on from JAKSZT010054395.1 coordinate 7,992,767, forward strand.
CTATCATCACAATCAATTTTAGTCAAAAAGGAACCTCACCTTTAGCTGTCATCTTCCTATCCCTCATCCCCCCAGCTCTAAGCTGATCCTGTGTTTCTTTTGCATCTCCTATAGCACTTGGTGAGGTGCTAGGTATATTATTAATAATGATAGCTACCATTTATTAAGAGCTTAATATGTGCAAACAGTTTCATTATCTACTTAACCCTCATGACAACACTGTGAGTCAGGGCATTTATTATTCTCATCTCAAAGCTGAGGATATTGAAGCTTAAGACAGGTTAAGCGACTTGTCCGATGTAAAATAGCCAGTAATGTTGAAACTGGCATTTTATGCAAGGTCTCTAATTCCAAAACGCATGTTCTTAACCTTTATACCATAATATTTATTGAAGTAATCTGAATTTTTGAAGCTATACGAGCAATTTTACCAAGGTAATTGAAAAATATAGTGGAGATGCTTAAGCTGTTTTTTAGGTATGCTAGCTTGTGAAATTTGCTGCATGCTTCACATTCAATACTAACTATTCTAGAATCATGTAAGGTTGTACTTTCATCTTTTATACTAGTCTTCCACTAAAAGGTGTGTGTTTTCATTAGTAATATCAGTTAGTTTTGCTGTTATCAATGGCGAATTTTCTACAATTGTAGGAAAGTTTGTAATCTATTTTTTTTGTACATTTAATAATTGAAAATATAAACACTTAAAAATTAAAAAATAAATACAGATGAATAAATATATACATTTCTCAATTAAATGTAATGGATACATATAAAAATTTTTTTGAATCAAGCAATATGTTACAGAATATATTTGGTTCATAGTAATGCATTCATACAGTATTTGTCCTTTTGTGTCTGGCTTGCTTCGCTCAACATAATGTCCTCCAGGTTCATCCATGTTGTCATGTGCTTTACGACTTGTAATCTATTTTTAACAATAAATTTTACTTATTTTTTTGACATCTTTGTGTACTACCTTTAACATAAAGCATTAAAAAAATCTCTTAGTTTTTTAATTAAAAAGTGATGTAGCTTTCCTTCGGTCCCTGCTGTGTGCTTAGGGCACTACTTGCACGTCAGTATGTAGGGGCGTCTCGGTGGCTCCCAGCTTGCAGACAGAAGACATCACTCTCTTTCCTTAGGCGACAAGACCTTCCAAACCTGGCTTATAAGCACCTAAAAGGCAAAAGTCCAGGAGTCATCTTCATCCCTGGATATCTGTCTAATATGAGTGGTACAAAAGCCTTGGCGATTGAAGAATTCTGCAAATCTCTAGGTCATGCCTTTATAAGGTTTGATTACTCAGGAGTTGGAAGTTCAGATGGTAACTTAAAAGAATGCACAGTGGGCAAATGGAGGAAAGATGTTCTTTCTATAATTGATGACTTAGCTGTAGGACCACAGATATTAGTTGGTCTAACCATCTAACCTGGATGGATGGCTTATGCTTCATGCTGCAATTGCACGGCCAGAAAAGATTGTTGCTCTTGTTGGTGTAGCTACAGCTGCAGATGATCTAGTGACACGGTTTAATTAGCTTTCTGTTGAGGTATCAGCTGAGTGCCTGATAACCCGCGGATCACTCTCTGGATCACTTCTCTAAGGAAACCCAGGAATTGAATCGAGGACCTCATACATGCAAGGTTAAAAAGGAAATAGAGATGAAAGGCACGTGGGCAATGCCATAAAAATATGCTGAAGGAGGAGCTTATCACATCCAGTACAATTTCATTAAAGAAGCTGAACATCACTGCTTGTTACACAGCCCTATTCCTGTGACCTGCCCCATAAGATTGCTCCATGGCGTGAAGGGTGACATCATCCCATGGCATACATACATACAGGTTGCTGAACTAGTAGTCAGCACAGATGTGGATGTAATCCTCCGAAAACATAGCGATCACCAAATGAAGGAAAAAGCGGACATTCAACTTCTTGTTTACACTATTGATGACTTAATTGATAAACTTTCAACATTAGGGTGAATTACATTGATGAAATAAAGATATACTTTATTGTGTAGTTGACTAGAATCACATTTTTAGTTGCGGTGTATACTGATATATCCAGAAGATTGAAAGAAAGATAACAATGAAAAGCCCTAACACATTAGAAGGTTTTTTCCTCTTATCTCTATTTTGTAAATATCACATGAGTATTCATTTAATGATGTATTTGCACAAATGGTACAAATTGTAAAGAAAGTACTGACTACTGTTTGGAAAATTTTCTCCTTCCTTCAGTCCTTGATTTTTTTCATTAAAATGTTTTCTCTTTTTTGTAATCAGGAAAAAAAAAAAGTGATGTAGCAGAGCAGGTAAAGCTCAGTGGTTGAGCGCCTGCTTTGCATGTACCAGGTCCCAGGTTCAATTCCTAGTACCTCCTAAAAAAAAAAAAAGCGTGATGCGTGGTATTACACAATTATGTAAAAGAAGGTAGTATGTATGTATCAATATGGAAAATCTAATATATAAAATTATTTAGGTCATTTTTTATTTTTCTTAAAAATGCATTATAGTTTTCTGAGTAGAAGTGCATTAAATCCTTGGTTAAGTTTATTCCTGAATATTTGATTCTTTATTTACTGTTGCAAATGGAATCTTTTTTTCCTGACTTCCTCTTCAGATTACTCATTACTAGTGTCTTTTAAAGTCTATTTCATCTGATATAAGTATAGCTACTCCAGCTGCACATATGTCTGATTGTTTTGTAAGTTCACAACTTCTGTAATAAAGATATATTTTAAAAAATAATAGGGTGGGTTGGGGGAAAAATACACCAAATGTAAGATGTGGACTATGGTTAGTAGTAAGATTTCGATGGTATACTTTCATAATTTCTAACAAATGCCTCACAGCAATGCAAGGTGTTGGTAGTAGGTTGATGTATGGGACCCCTATATGATGTTATGTGTGTTTGCTTTGTAAGTTTCCAACTATTACTATACACTTATTGTTTATGTATGAGTGATATACTTCAATATATTTTTAAAAAATCATGTAAGAGTCAGCTAGAATAAGCTCTTCTGGCCAAATCTGGAACAATTTGAGCATCAAACGAATAATTATGGTAACTAATTATAACTCTGCCTTTAAAAAAAAAGCATCTCTAGTGATATTAAACAAAAGATGAGGGGAATTGGAGAAGGAGATTAAAGATCTTTTTTTTTTCTTTTTTTTTTTTTTTTTAACCAGGAGGTCCCAGGGATCGAACCCGGGTCCCTCCATATGGGAGACGGACGCCCAACCAGTTGAGCCACATCCGACCCTAAAGATCTTTTTAAAGAAGAATGCCAACCAATAAATGTAGAAGGAATGATAGTATTAAAAAACAGGGTAGCAGATGCTCAAACAGTTGAGCGCCTGCTTCCCACATGGGAGGTCCCGGGTTTGGTTCCCAGTGCCTCCTAAAAACAAAAAAAACAAACAACAAGCAAACAAACGATAAAACCAACTCAAGGGAGCTAATGTGGCTCAGTGGTTGAGTGCCGGCTTCCTACATACAAGGTCCCAGGGTCACTCCCCAGCCCTGGTACCTCAAAAAAAAAAAAAAAAAAAAAAAAAAAAAACACACACACACAAAAATTTCACCATTTTGCCACCCCCAATGTAATATGTAAAATTAAATCAGGTAAAGATCATCATGAATGTAAAACCGTGGGTAAGAAGAGATTGTTGGGATATTCACATGTTGCCACAGATTACTTACCTGTTACAAGGAAAACAGTATACCTTCATGTGGGAGAAATGTTGCAGCTACTACCTTAACCAGATGATCAAACGTGGCTTCATTTATAGTGGGACATCCAGGCATTATGTCCCGTTTTGTTGGATGCGTTAAGAAGTACCCAAATCACTTAGTAACTGTTCTTTCCGAAAATATTTAACCTAAATCTAATGAAGCTTCATGATTATCTGCAAGATTGCCTTCTGTGTTTAGAATTATAGATGATTCAACTGTGTGGCCGTAGGCAGGTTATACTGATAACCTCTCTGAGTCCCAGAACCCCCATTTGTAAAACAGAGATTCTAATGCCTACTTAATTGTGTTATAGTGATGTAAAATGGGATAAATGTATGAATATAACCTAGCTTATAGTTTGGTGTATAGTAAGAATTTAACAATTAGTTCAGCTATGCTGCCAGAATCCATTCATGGCCACCAAGTATATAGTTGAATAAAAACTACATTTCTGTTTTCCACAAATGATTTTCTCATCTAATTAGCCTCTGTAATTTGATGGCATGTTTATGAATTCCCTACATTTGCTTAGATCCATAAATGAATGAAGCCCCACTTGTGCCAGGAAGCCCTCTAATCCCAAACGTTCAAGGAAGAGGTAAGAGCATGGATTACGGCATCTCTGTACTCATTAGAAATTTAGGTTGAATTGTATGGAATTACCAATTTTGCAGATCTAAAATGGTCAACTACCAGCAATTTCATGTGGCAGAGTTTCACTATATCATTTTTTTATTTGCCAAGCAATCTTTTTCCTCCCTTATGGTTTTATAGAAAGATTTGCTCAAAGGAAGAGAGAGAAAGCATTTGTATTATTCAGAGTTTGAAGGAAATTGTGATGTGGAATGGTATTCTAATTATCTGAAGATGTTTCTTTACATCATGCTCTCCCCTCAGCCCATTGTACAATAGTTATTTTTAATCACTATTTCAATCTGTGCAGGAAAAGCTGATGGCACTGGGTCCCCCAGGTGGCTGCATAGAACTTCTCATTACATGTCCTAGAAAGGTCTGGACCTTAGGGATCATGTGAGCCCCTGCACCCATTTTACAAATGGGCACACTAGCCCCGGAGAGAGCTTAGGCAGCTTACTTTTACTTCTCTGCGTTTGGGTTCCTCATCTGTAGAAGGCCCTGCTTTTGTTCAGCAAATATTGATTGTGCTCTTAACAGGTGCTGTGCTAAGTGCTATTTATTCACATGATTTTTCTGAGGAAATCAAATAAGATGATGAAAGTGAAAGCACTTGGCATGCTTTTAAAAAGTATGTATAAATGTGAGCTCTTATGGACAGCTTGAGCTTTATATAATTGTTTGTAGATCTTTTTATCAAGAAAGAGGTTAACCTTTGCTGTTTCCTGGCCTCAGGTCACCCCACTCTCCCTGGCCAGATTTCTTACAAATAGATCCAATTAGTCGCTGGAAGAGTTGAGAATAAGATTGGCGCAGTGTGAATAGATGACCATGATATTACTCTTGCCGTGCAGTATCCTTTAATACACCTTCATAGAGATTAAAGTGAGTTGGTAATTTGTAGCTACTTTAAGTGTAGTTTTCTGGCAGGTTTGGAGTTTATTTAAATTTACTAATTAATTTGGAAGATTGAAAATTGTTTATTTTGAAAACAGAACATTTGGCTTCTGCTTCCCTTCCTTCCTGTTTTGGTTGTAGAAAACCTAGTGGTAGCAAAAAAGCCTTGGAATCCTCATTATTTCCTCTTTTCATTCACAAGGCTCAGTGTTCAATTTGTGGACATATAGTATAGTATTTATTTTCAAGTAGTTTAACACATTTATGCAATAGCTAACGTGGACAAGGCACTGTGCCAAGTTGCAAGATGTGAGAAGATAACTGATATGGTCCTTATTCTTAAATAGCTTATAGTATCGAGGGAAAAGAATTGAAAAATAAAAATAAAAAAAGAAAGAAAAATTCCTTCTAGGTATTGGAAAATAAGGAAAAAGAAAGAAAATTATTCTGGCTCTTCTTTGTCCTCACTTTGAACTCTAGATTGGTCTTTTTGAACAGGTAGTTATAGAAGCCTGAAAACTTGAAAGACTATTCTTCAAGTTACAGATGGTTCTCTTCTAAAGAAAGCATTTAGAAAAAATTATGTACCTTTTTTTTTTTTAACTCCTGTTACCATTAGAATGTAGAAGATAAGACAAGTTAAGTGATTAGGAGTACATTTTTTTTTTAATAGAATGTAAACAGTGAAGTAATAACTCATAGGAGGTTGGGAAGAAAACTTTCAGGCTGTGAGAGAGTATAGATACTAATGCATCATAGCAAGAATCCTCTGTGGGACATGGCCCTTATAAGAGGGGACATAATTATATTCCCATAAAAAAGTGACTTATTTTCCTTAAGGACTGTGTTCTGGGCACATGTGTATAGTTTTATTTTCTTTTTTATCTTCTCAAACAAGAAGAAACAAATTTATTGAAGATCTTTGTTCTTAAGGAAATGTAGTCTAACTTGTATATAAACAGCTTAAAATATTTATATTTAGTTGTTGACAAACTAAATTATTACCAATATGAAAAGTATTGTTCATGTCCTAGACAGCTGCTCAGGAAGCAATTCTGCATGCATCTGGAAATGGCACAACTTTACCATCTAAGGACTACTGCATGCTATATAACTCTCATTGGACAGTTCTTCCAAGTACCCTAGAAAATGCAGTAAGTAAATCACAGTTTCTATTCTTATATATAAAAATATCGAAATGGCGAGAATGAATATAATCATTATGGTTTAGTTTGTAAATTCATTGTAATATATGGTGATTAATAATTTTTTATTGATTTTGCTCAGATATTTTTGTCTCTGTTGGAAGGGCAAGTTAGGGGATATTTAAATATTTACCTCTAAGCCTGGTTGTTAGTCATAAAATATTTCTAATTTAAGGAATGTTATATCATACCAATATTGGTACCTTGCTACTTAATGCATTTAGGGTGAGATATGATACCATGTTAAAGACATTTCTTATTTTCAGACTTCCATTAGTTTGATGAATCTGACTACCACACCTCTGTGCAACTTTTCTGATATTCCTCCTGCTGGGATAAAGAACAAAGCTGTTGTGGTGCAGTGGGGAACCTGCCATTTTCTTGAAAAAGCCAGAGTTGCACAAAGAGGAGGTGCTGAAGCATTGCTGGTTGCCAATAACAGTGTCCGAGTAAGTTATAAATGTATAATTACTTTTTTAAAGCTGCTGCCATCAAATTTCACAGGAACTGAATTGAAACAACTTCCTTGTGTGTGTATTAGGTACTGAATTTTGAATAATTGGATGATAGGATTCGGTTTAAGTAAAAATTCTGAATCTGTTGGGCATTTAATTGGAAAATTTTGTAGTTTTCTGTTCCTAAAGTAGACAAAACTTCATTAGGAACAAATCAAATTTTAAATCCCAAGAATGCTGTTGTGGGTACCTATGTGACACATTGCTGCAAGGTCACTGGTTAATTGCTCAGTAAGATGATAGTGGTAAATACTGTCCATTTTATACATATATATACACACTCACATACATATATACATAAGTATGTGTTTATATATTTGTGTGTGTGTATATATATAATATATATATATGAATTTGTGTGTATCAGTTTAAGTTTATAAGAAAAGGATTCTAGTTTTCCTTTTTTGATGCATTTTGGTTACTGCTTTTTTTCCCCAAAGAAAAGCATTTATGATTTTTGAGTACTCTTACTATAATCTTAAGAAAAAACACCTGACACGAATATTCTTCCTGTCCTGATTTTGTGATAATCAGGGTAGGGTAAACAGTTGCTATATTAGAAACCATGCATGTGTCCCCAGACCTAGGTTTTCTCCCTAGGTCTGATTTTTAGATCGCTGGTGACAAACTAAGCCTGATTTATTATATGACCATCCTGTATGGGAAAAGACTGTAACTTTGGTTATCTTTGATGAACCTTAAGAGATATAGCAGGGGGGATGGATGTGGCTCGGGTAGTTGGGCATCCGTCTCCCATATGGAAGGACCTGGGTTCAATCCCTGGGACCTCCTGGTAAAAATTTAAAAAAAGAAAAATATAGAAGGCACGTGGGCCACCAGGCCCTGCGTGTGGGTACACCGCCAGGCCCTGTCTGCAGGTGCACCGCCAGGCCCCGTGAGCAGGTGAGCCATCAGGCCCCATCTGCAGGTGTGCCACCAGGCTTCAGGAGCGGGTGAGCCGTCAGACCTTGTCCATGGGTGAGCCACCAGGCCTATCTACGGGTGCTGCTGCCAGGCCCCGTGAGCCACACACCAAGATGATGACATAACAGGAGAGTGACAAGGGAAAGCCAAGATGAGACATGCTGAAAAACCAGGAACTAAGGTGGCGCAGGTGGTAGGGTGCCTCTCCCACATCAGAGATTCTGAGGATCAACTTCCAGTGAAGACAGGAGGAGAAGGATGAGGACACAGAGAGTTGCCCAGCGAATGGACACAAAAACAGCAAAAGTCAGAAGAGGGCGTAAAAATGGATAAAAGTAAATAAATAAATAAATCCTTTAAAAAATGTATAGGGGAGGAAGATATGGACTATAGTTAGTAGTAATAATTTGCTGATGCTCTTTCATGATTTGTTAACAAATGTTTCACAACAATGCAGGGAGTTTGTGTGTGTGTGTGGGGTGATGTGTGGGAGCCCTGTATGATGTTATGCATGTTTGTTTTGTAAGATCACGATGTTTACTGAACACTTATAGTTTATGTATGTTCATGTATGAATGATATACATCAATAAATTGTTTTAATAAAAAAAAAAGAACACCTGAAACTTTGTTTTTAACTTAAAAAAATATGTGATTTTATATTTAATGGAGTAGTTTGTATTTTTTTTTTCTCTGTTAACATAGTAGTTCATAAGTTTTCATAATATATTTTTTTCTTTCAGTTTTCTCCCTCAGGGAACAAATCTGCATTTCATGATGTGAAAATACTGATTGCATTTCTAAGTGTTAAAGACTTTAAAGATATGAAGCAGGTAAAGAGTAATTACATATTATATTTAGTTTATAAATAGTATAACTTTTTACTTTTTTATTTTTTTTATTTTTTATTTTACCGGGAGGTCCTGGGGATCGAACCCAGGTCCCTCCGTATGGGAGATGGACACCCAACCAGTTGAGCCATATCCGCCCCCCAACTTTTTACTTTTAATCACTGACATTTAATTGGAATTATTATATTTGTTCCATTTGCTAACAAGAAGCTCTGAAGGCCTTTCAAGTCTTTATATGGGAAGTACTTACCTACCATTTGGTACAAGCTGTCTTTTTTGCCTGACTTCAGAGCCCTGACTTTAGAAAGGATGTTTATTGTTTTGATTTCTTTTAAAACCTCTTGTTTCATATCATTTATCTTAATTTTAAATTCCTCAACAAAATGTGACTGTGGAAAACCACACTTTGAAGATTAATAAACCAAAACATAACCTCATACTTTCAACTAAAGAATATATCATGGTTTCAAATACAATTCTATACTCTTGACTCTCTGATGTATAGTGTCCATTCCAAAATGAAATGTGGGATATTATTGCCGTACTCTATAGTAGAGAGAAAACTAATTCTTATGTTTACCTGTTATTTTGCCTTTCAGACTCTTGGAAATAATATTACTGTGAAAATGTATTCTCCATCTTGGCCTAACTTTGACTATACTATGGTGGTTATTTTTGTAATTGCTGTGTTCACAGTGGCATTAGGAGGATACTGGAGTGGACTAATTGAATTGTAAGTTTAGTTAAACTCTAGCCTTTTGTGATAAATGGTTAAAACTATTGTTTGATAATGATTTTTTTTTTAATTGTTTTTATTTATTTATTTTGATAATGATTTTAATCCCTATAGCAACATATAAAAAATTTACCTGATCTCAGAATATAGTACCAATATATATGTAGTGCCGGTAAGACCAGTTTGCAAATACTCTTAAGTTAAAATGTTTAATTATCTCACCCAGAAAAGGTAAAGATGCTTAATGTCCTAACATGCCTATTTGCTTAGATTGGAAGAAAATAAGCAGGAGAGGGTAGGTAGTTTTTCAGCTCCTTCTGAGTTGGGTCATCACACTGTGGCCTCATCATTCTGTTTAATGTATGTGTTTAATGCTCTAGGAATTCTAAAAATATTAGGTATTCGCTTATTTTAATTTAAATATAGAAATTCCAAATGTACATAAAATTTGGATTTCCTTACTTAATAGCAATATATTGTTCTGAACTGAATATTCATGGTTATATACTTTTGGCTCTAAATTAAATCAGGCAATATAATGTAGAAGGATTTGTTCATATTCATAACTCTAAATGGAAAAGTTTTCTCAGAACATATTGTTTCATGCATAAAACAAAATATATTCACCTTGTCAATCGATCTATATGTTCAGTTAAAAAGGACTTATTTTTAACTAATGAAACTAAGCTTATTTGTAATTTTTTAAATACTAAAATGTAATTGTCTTACATCAAGAGAGAAGTCTTAGAATTTAACAAATGAGTTTCCTGCAGTATTGAGCTTTAAACATTTTACATATTTGGAAAGCTTGTTTCAACATACATTGGTCATATTTATTCATATGAATAAGCATTATTTTTTCCCTTCAGTATTAATATGTTAAAAAGCATAGTATGTAAGAAGATCTCTAAGATCATTTTCCAGATTATTTGGTTAAAGTTTATAAATAATTTCTCAAACGCTATTGATCACTGAAAATGTTTTCATATTTACTATAGATTCTACTTCCATTACAATGCAAATTATATTTCTCATCTAGACTAGTGCTTCTCACACTGTAATGTTCATAGACCCTGTCTGGAGATCTTGTTGAAATGAAAATTCTGATTTAGTAGATTTGTGATGGGGGCTGTGATTCTGCATTTTTAACAAGCTCTTGGGCGATTTTTCTGGCCTGAGGACCTCATTTTGAGTTAACAAGGCAAGCTTCTTCATATGTGTCAAGACAGGCTTCTCAAAATTGGAGATGGGAGAAGAGTGCATATCTTTTTTATTCATAAAGCATGATTATGAGCAGGAAACATTTGTTGCCTTCTGTAGCAAGATTGGGGAAGAAGATGACCCTTACCTGCAAGATTTTGGAATTTAGAATGGGGTAGAAGGTGGTGTTACGGTAAGGAGAAAGAGAATATGAGTTGATGATTAAAAAGAAAATGTTCCATAAAAAGAGAGTTATCAAAAACCTAAGGACTATTGTTTAGCAAATAGAGTTGGATAGAAAGAGAAGGAAAAAGAGAGTAAATCATAGGAAAGAGTAAATTTGCCAGAACAGGAACTCAATTCAGAATTATGCCACCAAATGAAAGATGCCCCTTATGCAAAAGGGAAAGGTACTTGTTTCCATTTAAAGACTTGTCAGAAGAGAGTTAAAATCTGTCCTCAAGTGTCTTAGTTTGCCTGAGCTGCTGTCATAAACAGCATACAATGGACTTTAACAACAGGAATTTATTGACTCGTGGTTTTGAGGCTTGGAGCAGTCCAAAATCAAGATATCAGCAAGGCTTGCTGAAATCCCAAAGATTGTAGCATTATGGTGCTGGCTGTCAGCAATCCTTGGGGTTCCTGGTTTGTATTTCTGCCTCCCATCATATGATGATGTTCTCTTCCTTTCTCACTTCTGTGACTTCCAGGTTTTCTTTTTTTTTTTTTTAAGATTTTATTTATTTATTCATTTATCCCCCCCTTGCTGCTTGTGCTCACTGGGTCAGCTAACCACGCCGTGCGGGCGGGCTTGTCTTCACCAGGAGGCCCCGGGAACCGAACCCGGGGCCTCCCATATGGTAAACGGGAGCCCTACTGATTGAGCCACAGCCGTTTCCCTCCAGGTTTTCTTTATAAGGCCTCCAGTAGTGTGGATTAAGACCCACCCCACTTCATTTGGCCACATCTTAACTAAAAATAACATCTCCAAGAGGTCTATTTATAATAAGTTCATATCCACAAAGACACAGATTAAGATTAAGAGCATATATTTTTGAGGTGCATAATTCATCCTACCACATCAAGCTTCATAGCCTCAAGTTGGCACGGAAGAAGGCTTTGCTTCCCATTGCATTAGCTCTTTTTTTTTTTTTTTTTTTTTTTTTTTTTAAAGATTTTATTTATTCATTCATTCATCCCCCCCTTGCCGCCTGTGCTCGCTGGGTCAGCCAACCACGCCATGCGGGCGGGCCTGCCCCCACCAGGAGGCCCCGGGAACCGAACCCGGGGCCCCCCACATGGCAAACGGGAGCCCCACCGATTGAGCCACAGCCGCTTCCCTGCATTAGCTCTTGAGCTGATTTGAGTACTTTTTTTTAGAAAGTTGAATTGTAATATTTTAAGGTAATTTAAGCTAGTATGTGCTTTCCCTTCATGAAATTGCTTAGTGTTTCTAGTACACTGAATATGACTATGTAGGTCTTTAATGTATTGTGGCTTATATTGAACTATGGTAAAAATGTCTCTAAACGTGTCTGTTTGCAATGACAGATACCAAAGGTTAGCATCTTTTCCCGCTCAGGGTAACATATAACACTTGTATGAAAACTTCCGTTAATCCTTTGTCATCTGAAGTTTCAGGTGAGATACTGGTATGGCTCTACACCAACTCTTTCCTTGCTCTTTACCAAGGTAACAGCTGCTTGAAATGGTAGCTATCCTAATCAACAATTTTTTAATAAAGTGGTATGTTGGTAAATGAGCCGTTGGCAAATGTGCAATTTGATAAGTATAAAAGTATTTGTGTGTGTATGTGTGTGTGTGTGTGTGTTTTAAACCTGAAGTTTGTATTATACGCAGACCTGATGACAGGGCCAAGATGTACGCAGAGGGAACAGAGTTTAGGAGACTAGAGTTGAAGGGACTGGAGCTGGAGAAGTATATATTATGGGTTCTGTTCAACTAAGAGGAGACAGTAAGATTGACAGAACAGAGACTGCTGAAGAAAAGTCATCTGCGGTTCTTTCCTCTTCAATTTCTGTCTCAATTTTTATTACCTGAGTAACCTAGAAAGGGTTATTGGGAGAATTTGAATCAATATTTTGCTATCTTGTATAAAGGTAGGAAAAAGCTATGATTTTAACATCTTTTAAATCCTTTATAACATTTTGATGAGCAGAGTAGGCATATAGTAAATCCTGAGTTAACTGATGTGAGAATTAAATGTTTACATTCAGGATGATTTAATTTTAGAAATACTTTACTATCTGTAAGTTGAAAATAATAAATATGTAAGAAGAATTGGTTATAATTTTAAGTATATTATGTCAATATAAATAGTTTTCCAATTTAAAAAATATAAACATCTACAAACATTAGTTTTATATAATAAATATCATGTTTTGACAATTTTGTCTCCAGAAAAGATACTTTTTCAAAAGTTAGTGGTTAATAACACTAAAAGGTAAATTACAGGAGATTTCCACTTTCTAGGTTAAATTTTTCTTTTCTGTGCAGTTTTTCAAAAGAACATTACTTTTGAAATCTAATACAAATCTGAATTGGTGTTAGAGATGCATTTTAAAAATACTCTACTTGGCAGAGATTTGCTCAAGTTCCCATGTGTGTTTATGCAGGGAAAACTTGAAGGCAGTGACAAACACTGAAGATGGAGAAATGAGGAGAAAGAAGGAAGAATATTTAACTTTTAGTCCTCTTACAGTTGTAATATTTGTGGCCATCTGCTGTGTTATGATGGTCTTACTTTATTTCTTCTACAAATGGCTGGGTAAGAAGTTATTTTTTATGTTTGCTACTTTTAACATATTTATTTTGCCAGATTTTTATTTTCCTTTAAGGACTCCATTCCTCTGGGTTAAAAATTTTTCAGATGAAAAATATAGTCTGTCTTATGATAAGAACACCATTTCATGGATGGCTTGAAAGAATTGCTATGGTCCCTAAAAATTTTCCTCTGCAGATAAAGCATGATAGCCCAGAATCTAAGCAGTGGACTAAGGACTTTTTGGTGGCTATATTTAGTTACATGAAATAGATTATGCAAATTACTGGTTTATTGTTTCTGCTTATCCCCAAAGTGTGTATAGTTTATACTTTTGTCATTTTGCAAATTAAGATGTTGTATTACTTGAATTTTGTTTTACTTGTATAAGCTGTTAGGGATCATATTACATCTGAAGACACGCAGGTACTTGCCTGTGGTTTAGAGAGTAACTGGTACTTTTTCTCTTTTAAAAAGGCAGGGGTAGGAACTGTAATGGCTTGCCCATATCCTGAATAATCTTCCTAATAGTCTGACAGGATGACAATTTGCCATCCCTGGCCAGGGAACAGTGAAATGTACCTAAAGAGAACCAGCAAAACCCTTTGTAAAGCCACCAAAGGTTATAGCTCTTTTTGGAGAACATTAGCATAATTTCTGAACTAGAAAACTGAGGCCCTGGTGTTAGTTTCAATTTATTGTTTAATTTCTTTTGTCCTGTGGCAGGAATTTAAAAATTAGACCTATGACATGTACTTCAATTAAAAAAAAAAAAAATCTTTCTGGGAATATCACTCATGTTTCAATCTGTTCCTGGGAGAATGGGTACTAAGGTGATATTTGTATTATATAGGCATTGAACAGCTAATTTTTTCTAATTTAATACTCAGCCTTCAATTGTTTAATTTGTGTCTCACCCTCAGGTGATGTATCAGTGGTTTTTAGTAACAAAAAGGAGCCCTTACCCTAAAGCAAGTTTTAGTATTTGGTGAGAAATTTCTTTAAAACTCACCACTGTTTAAAAAGTTCACATTGGGAAGCGGCTGTGGCTCAATCAGTAGGGCTCCCGTTTACCATATGGGAGGCCCCGGGTTCGGTTCCCGGGGCCTCCTGGTGAAGGCAAGCCTGCCCACGCGGCGTGGTTAGCTGACCCAGCGAGCACAAGCAGCAAGGGGGGGATAAATGAATAAATAAATAAAATCTTTAAAAAAAAAAAAAAAGTTCACATTGTTCATAAATGTAATTTTTTTATGTAGGAAGAGGATTATTGAGCCACGTGGTTTTCCCAAAACACAGGATTTAATTGTGACTCTTGTGTGAGATATTGCAAGATTTATCTCTTTGAATGCTTCCTAATGGCTAAATTGCTGCCATATCTTATATTAAGTAAAGGGATTGTACTAGATATCTAAGATTCTAGTCTAAGCTAAGCTAATAGATAGCTAAGTCTAGATAATAAAGAAAAACATCTGTCAATTTTAACTACCTTCCTATTGTATCATAACAAAAAAAGGTGTTTAAATGGATTTGGTGTTTTGCTTGTTTGTTTTGGCTTAAAACAACAGAAATTTATTCTCTCTCAGTTCTGGAGGCTAGAAATAGAAATATGGTCGGAGTGTGCTCCCTCCGGGAGAATCCATTCTTGCCTTTTAAATGGATTTGGTTTTACCACAGGTCAGGTTATTATAGATAAAATTCCACCATAGAAAAATATAAATAGCATGGTTAGTGTCTTAGGTGGGTGTCAGTTCTCATCCCTAAGCTGCATTTAAAACAAGTGTTTCTTAATGGTTCAAAAATTCTTCCATTCCTTAGGTTTAAATTAAATACTCATAAATGTCTGCAACTCACTTCATAGATATCTTTTTTTTTTTTAAAGATTTTATTTATTTATTCATTTGTCCTCCCCCTTGCTGCTTGTGCTCGCTGGGCCAGCCAACCACGCCTTGCGGGCGGGCTTGCCTTCACCAGGAGGCCCCGGGAACCGAACCCGGGGCCTCCCATATGGTAAACGGGAGCCCTACTGATTGAGCCACAGCCGCTTCCCCATAGATATCTTTAACAAACATGTCAGTTTGAGTAATAGAAAATAGTCAGCTTCAGCCTCTTAAGCAGCCCTAAAACTGTGTAATGGACCTTAAACAACATGTAAAATGCCCACTTTAAAATCTAGATCTAAATATTTTCAACTCAATAACCAATTCAGATTATCATATAGTCACTGTATTGAAAGTATCATGAGCTAAAAAGAAAGCTAAAGAATCAATATTTTTTTTATCACATTCTATTCTCATGTAATTTAGTGTCTTGTTTTTTTCTAGTTTATGTTATGATAGCAATTTTCTGCATAGCATCAGCAATGAGTCTGTACAACTGTCTTGCTGCACTAATTCATAAGATTCCATGTGGACGATGCACGTATGTATCTCTTATGGGGAATCCTATAATGTTGGCCTTTGTAGGAGTGTTATTTTAAACCTGCATGGTCCAAAATACATGTGGCTGTTTGAATTTAAATTAATTAAAATTAAATAAAATTTAAAAGTTCAGTTCTTCAGTCTCAGCCACATTCAGGTGCTACTGTATTGGACAGCACAGATATAAAACATTTCTGTGATCTCAGAGTGTTCTTGTAGACTCAAAAACATTTTATTATTTATCATTTGTTTTACTTAAAATCAAGACTTTTAAATTGGTATTTCAATAGGCTTCTTGTGTCTGTGGTTAATGTTTACTATGTCAAGTAAACGTATTTCATCTGTAGGGTAAACTAAACTTTCAATCTGTTTTTTAGGATTAGGTGTCATGGCAAAAGCATCGAAGTAAGACTTATTTTTCTCTCTGGACTCTGCATAGCATTAGCTGTTGTTTGGGCTGTGTTTCGAAATGAAGATAGGTATGACTGCTCAAATGTTTTTGCTTTTCAATTAAGGATGGTTTATTTTATAACTTGCCCTGATAATTACTCATTTTCATTATTATGGAATTTTTTTTTTTTTTTTTATCCTAGAATACCATAATCTTTAAACAAGCTTTTTAAATAAGCAAATCATCTGCTAATATGTTTGTGCTTCATAGAGAAAAGGAAATGTGAACTATGATTTAAATTCATAAGCTGAAATAGACTTCAGAATTATAGTTAATTATATACAGCCACACAATGGAGTATGATGTAACTGTTAAAAAAAAAAAAAAAGATCTCTGTGAATTGATATGCAATGATTTTTAGGATATATTGTTAGGTCAAAAAAGCTAGAGTATGCTACCTTTCATATAAGAAATGAGATACAGAAAATATGTTGGTATCTGCCCATTTGCAGGGAAGAAAACCAGAAAAAAATATATATACTTAAGTTTATTTAATGGTTTAGTCATTTAATTATTAAAGACTGAAATGATTTAATAGCCTAAATTTTGGAGAGCAAATTTCATGCAACTTTAGACAGCTACAGGCATGATAATCAACTGATAATTAGGCCTATCACTTTCTGATAGAGCGAGTTGCATAGCTCTCATTTCTTTTATGTTCTGACTGTCTAGATGTATAATATCAATGTCTTAGTTTGCCAGGTGTGCTATAATAAATACATAGACTAGTTGGCTTAAACAGTAGGAGTTTATTTTCTCTGAGTTTTGGAGGCTAAAAGACCAAAGTCAAGGTGTCAGCAGTATCATGCTTTTTCTGACACTAGCATTCTGGTCATGGCTTGCAGCTTGCTTTCAATTCGTAACTCAGTCTCTGCCTCTGTCACATGGCCATTTCTCTCCGGGTCTCTTAATCTGTGTCCAAATTTCTTCTTCCTTATAAAGTCTCCAGGGGAGCAGATGTGGCTCAAGCTGTTAAGCACTTGCTTTCTACATAGCAGGTCTGGGGTTCAGTTCCCCCTGCTTCCTAAATATAAAAAAACAAACAGCAAGCAAACAAACCAATAAAACCAACTCAGGGTTCAGTTTCCGGTGCTTCCTAAAAACAAAAAAACCAACAAGCAAACGAAAAAACCAACTCAGGGGAGTGATGTGGCTCAGTGGTTGAGTGCTGGCTTCCCACATATGAGGTCCCCAGCCCCAGTACCTCAAAAAATTTTTAAAAATGAAAAAAAAAATAAATAAATAAGACTCCAGTCATTTTGGATTAAGGCCCACCCTGATTCATTTTGGCCTCATCTAAACTAATAGGATCTTCTAAGATCCTGTTTACAAATGAGTTCACATCCACAGGATTAGGGGTTAGGACTTGAACATATCTTTGTGGGGACATGATTCAATCTATAACACCAGTGTCTATTGTTATGAGCCTCCTTTCTAGAAAGAGACATACATATAAAGTTCAAATATTAAAGATAAATATGCATTGATGTCTGTTACAAGTTCCTCTAAGGTAGGCTTTCAGCTGATCTAGTATAGTGGCATTCATTATTCTATTATACTAGGGCAGTAAATTACTTAATATGGAGAATGTGAAAGTTTCTTTGTTATTGTAGTTGGTGTTAAATAATCAAATAGTCAAATCATAGCGCTTGAACATTATTACTTTAGTGATCTCTTTGTTTTGAAAGTTTTATCTAAAAAAATAACTAGGTAAACAACAGAGTAATATCTTTTGATTTTAGGTGGGCTTGGATTTTACAGGATATCTTGGGAATTGCTTTCTGTCTGAACTTAATTAAAACACTGAAGTTACCCAACTTCAAGGTAGAGTATACTACTTCATTAACTAAAATAAAATTTTCTTTTTAAATCAGCTTTATTTAGGTATGACTTACAGGCAATAATATGTACCCATTTTCAGAGTATAATTATATTGGAAGTTTACAAATGTATTAACTACTATCCTACTGAAGTTACAGAACATTTCTTATCACATCAAAAGCTTTATTGTGGGAAGCAGCTGTGGCTCAATTGGTTGGGCCCCCGTTTACCATATGGGAAGGCCCCAGGTTCGATTCCCGGGGCCTCCTAATGAAGGCAAGCCAGCCCACGCGGCATGGTGAGCTGATGCAACAAAGGGAGACAAGAAGACACAGAAAAACAACAAATGGACACAGAGCACAAGCAGCAAGGGGGATAAATAAATAAATAAAATCTTTAAAAAAAAAAAAAAAAAAGCTTTATTGTATCCTTTTTCAGTCAGTCCCACTCTCTACCCCCAGTCCTGGGCAACCACTGATCTGCTTATATTTCAGTCATTTATATATTATGCCAAATTCATAAAATCCTTGTAGGACTGAATACCAGGGAAGAATATTTCTTTGATTCAGTGATTTTTCTTTTTTTGTTTAGAGTGAGATAAAGAAGAAAGAGAAAAGTTTTAATGTGGTGTATAAAAACTATAAATAGTAACCACAAAATGCATTTTAAAAAAACAATGATAAAATGTATGTTCATATGTTTATTTGTACTTGCAAAATAACATAATCTCTTAATTTAGATATGTGACATTTGACCTTTAAATTTGTTTCTTCAACAGTCATGTGTGATACTTCTAGGCCTTCTCCTCCTCTATGATGTATTTTTCGTTTTCATAACCCCATTCATCACAAAGGTATGATCATATTTTTTATATCCATGAAGAAATATGCTAAAAGAAGAAAAATCTTAAATCTGCTCTTGGATCACTGATTTTGCAGATGCTTACCATTGAGTGAATTCTAATTCTCTTAAGAAAATTGTTGTTGAGATTGACCTTTTAATAGAGTGTACTTTCAAGCTTTTAAGCCATTTTTTAGCTAAAAGTAATGTCTCCCAACTGATGTAAACATTAGGATGTCTATAATTTTTTTCCTATCCTTTAAAAATAACTTTCCATATTATAAAGTAATGTTCACTAAAGATACTGTAGACTGCGAAAAGAAGAAAAAATTGTCTTTGATACTTTTTAAAAAATAAACACATAGTGGGTTTTTTTTTTTTTAAGATTTATTTATTTATTTTTATTTATTTACTTTTATCCATTCCCCCCCCCCGCCCCCGTTTTTGCTGTGGTATGTGTGTGTCTGTGTGTGTGTCCGTGTGTCCATTCGCTGGGCAATTCTCTGTGTCTGTTTCCTGTCCTCTCTTCTCATCCTTCTCCTCTCTTCTCATCCTTCTCCTCTCTTCACCGGGATTCGACCCTGGGAACCTCTGATGCGGGAGAGAGGCATCCTACCGCCTGTGCCACCTTAGTTCCTGATTTTTCAGTGTGTCTCATCTTGGCTCTCCCTTGTGTCACTCTCCTGTTACATCATCATCTTGCTGCGTGGCTCGGCGGGGCCTGGGGGCTCACCTGATCGCAGGGCCTGACTCACCCACTCGCGAGGCCTGGTGGTGCACCTGCACACAGGGCCTGGCGGTGTACCCACTTGCAGAGCCTGGCAGCCCGTGCGCCTTCTATATTTTTCTTTATTTTTACTGGGAGGTCCCGGAGATCGAACCCATGTCCCTCCGTATGGGACACGGATGCCCAACCATTTGAGCTACATCCGCCTCCGCTACTTTCATTACTTAAGCCCTAGTGTGAAATAAAGAGCACCACACTGGAAGTCTGAAGGCCTAGGGTGTAGCTCTATAATCTTCTAACCCTGGGCAAGTCACTTGGCCCTTTGTGCTTCAGTTTCCTAATTCATTGTATAAAGGAGTATTGCTAGCATTCCATTCCCCTCAGCCCCCTGTTAGTAAGATTCTTTTGGTTGCAACTGACAGAACCCAACCTAAGCTTTTTATACCAAAAAGGACTTATGTATCCCTGCTGTGTGTAGAGAGGCAAGATGGAGCTGGCCTCAAGAGAAAATAGACCCAGGAGTATATGCTTTCCCTTTCTGCTTCAGTCCATTTTTTTCATTGTCTCAGACTGAATTTTTCTACAGGGTTGGAAATACAGCTACTGTCAGCTCCTAGGTTATATATTCCTACCTCTGCTACTAGCTTCTCAGTGAAAGGTGGTGCTGTTCTAGAAAAAGGGAAGGGTATTGTTGGGTGAATGCGGTGGGCCTTCATTATTTGCCCAGAATTTCTACCTTGTCCCTATTCCTGTCTCATGACTATATTATTAATTATAATTCACGTATTTTAATATATATTATGAATTTTCCACATTTTATCTTGTCTTGCTTTGTAACTTTGTATTAGCCCTCTACCTTTTGCCAATCATGTATTAAGTGTTTGATATAATCACTGCTTTTCCTCCTATTCTTTTTTTTAAGGGACCCATTAGTTCTTTCTCCATTCGTTAGACACTACCATATATGAAATCACTGTAAAAATCTGTGCTTCTGGTATTTGCTATAATGGCATAAGACAAACATATGCCTTATTGGGGAGCTAAAAACTACAAATAGGTAACAAATACAGTTAACTGCCCAAATTACAGCTACCCACAGTTTTTAGTATCACCTTTCCATGTCTTAATAAGGACATTTGACTCATTGACTTCATTGAGCAATAGTATCTTTAAAAGGGGGGGATGGACGGATAGAATTAGTATTATGGATTATAACTAAAATTCTTAACTTATTTATTTTTTTTTTTTTTTTCAGTTTTATCTAAAGCTGCCCTAACTTGTGTCAATTTACTTGGTTCAAAAAAATGTTTTTGTAGGTCACTCCATCCAAGATAGCATAATGAATACAAAGCATTGTCTCCAACAAAGCCATTCCCATAATTCAGCAAATGGTTCATAGTATAATAGTACACAGTGGAGGGGAGCAGATGTAGCTCAGTGGTTGAACACCTGCTTTCCATCTTCCCATGTACAAGGTCCCAGGTTCACTCCCTGGTGCCTTCTTAAAAACAACAACAGTAGTGCACCGTAGGTAAAGCTATAAACTGCAATTAAACTCTTTTTTTAAAAAGTTTTTCTATTCTAACATTAGTATAACTTTATAAATACCAAATATGTCTACCAGCAAAATATTTCCACTCTTTACCCATAAAAAGATTCAGAATTTTAGAAGTATACAGTAATAATAAAGGTATCTTTGATCCTTCCTTTCTTCTGTGCTTAGGAAATTTTTCATCTTTTTTTTCCATCTTAGCTCCTATTAATTAGGAAAGTCATTTCTAACAATCTGATACAATAGTAAAGACCAAAGTGCTCTTTAGAGTTCACTGTTGTAGATTTACTTTAACATCTTCTCTGTCTTATTTATTTTTATAAAGGATATGAAACCTCACTTTAGTAAGTAACTCAAAGTGAATCTCAGATATTTAATGTCTGATTTTATGGCTTTTACTGTAATTTTGGAGGAATAAATTGGATATTCTAAGCATGTTCTTGACCCAGGTAATTTTGTGGACTTCAAGTGAATTGGCAGGTCAAGTGGATAGGAGTAGGGGCAGTAAGGATCTGTCTTACTTATTTTTTCATCTACTCTAGTAATTTTATCTTTCAAATAGTAATTATTCATATATCTTTGCATGGGAGGTTACCAATGACAATCTTCAGTTAAATGTTTTAAATAACAATTAGAAAATAAACCAAACTTAACTCTATCTGAAAATTTGATCACAACTAGGGAATTTGCCTTAAGGAACTGTATTTTTAATCTCAGATTTAACCCTTCTGTGACCCAAACTATAACATGAGGAAAAAATTTCTGTAGCTAGGGATTTTGTCGTTCCTTTTATTTGGCTCAGGTATTAGTGAAGTCCTTTTAAAAACACTCAAACTATTTTTCTTATACACCCCACCCACATGGAAAATTTTATAGTCAAATTGTCCTAAAATTCACATTTGTTTATCTTCCCACTACCTGTTTTGCTGATATATTTATCATAAAGTGAAGCATCGAATGATGCCTTATGCAGCCTTAGCTTGCTTGCTACTTCAAATGTTTCCTCTTGTCCACAGCAGACTTTGCTGCCAGGGAGGAACTTTTTAATGAACTCACACAGCCCACTTAAAAAGACTTTAGCTGGACACAAGGGAGAGAAATTCAACTAAGGCTAATGTTTTGATTGGAACATAGAAAGCAAGCAGGGCTGAAATTGGACAGAAGTAAGGCTAGAGAAGCTTCTCACTTTCTTCAGGGTTGGGCATTTCAAATTTGGCTTCACAAATTACTAAGAACCATAGTATATGATGTAATATAACCAAAAACACTTAAAAATGTATAGCCCATTACAAATGTTAGATTTTATGATGTCAGAACTAATCAATGCTTAAAGGTTCACTTGATTAATCTCTGGTACAGGTTTATGAGTCTGAACAGTGTTGAGCTCTGGTAAAGTAGAATAAATAAAATAGAATACTGTGTTATATGAATTTGAATTTAGAAGGTTTCCAGTTTTACTATCTGTAAACAGAAATTGATTTAGGGAAAAAGCAGTCAATGGCCCATTTTCAGTCAGTGCTCAAATAGTTATTGAATAGTGGCAAATTGTTCTCTTTAAAAGACAGACAATATCTTTCATCTTTTTTTATTTTTATTTTAGAATGGTGAGAGCATCATGGTGGAACTTGCAGCTGGACCTTTTGGAAACAATGAAAAGGTAGGGATGGAGGGATGACAATTAAATAGAAATGACTGCCCAGTGTGTGTGTCCAATTAATAATCTTGCCTTCTCTTGTAATTCACTGGGCATATTCTGCATGTTAAGGTATTGTAAGACTTTATTTCTCACAAGATATAGCCCTTTTCTTAGTTATTCTAAATTATTAAATACCTATTGACTTGGGTTTCATCCTAGAATGATGGAAACTTGGTGGAAGCCACTGCTCAACCCTCAGCTCCCCATGAGAAAGTAAGGATTGTATTTCAGATATGTTCACTGGACTTTAAATCATACCCTCTGAGACAAGACTCTTCTTTGGGGAAAAAAATCCAGATTTAAAAAAAAAAAAAAAAAAAAAAAAAAAGAATCTGTTTCAAGACCTGAGTCCTATTCTTGGTAATAAAGGTTAAATGTGGGGATACTGGATTAAAACTGTTAATCCTACATGTGTGTTGGGTTTCATTTTTCCAAAACTACTTATCTATTTCTTTTAAGCTTTCTATATATTATGAGTATATATCTTTATATGTCTAGTATACATCCTCTGACCTGATTTCAAGTTCTTTTAAAATGTCAATTAAAAATGTTAAAACAATTATTCTAATATCAATCCTTCCCTTTCTAAAAGATATGGGCCAAGATTCCTAAGAGGCTTAATGGTAGCTCTTTTTTTTTTTTTTCCCCAGTTACCAGTAGTCATCAGGGTACCGAAGCTGATCTACTTCTCAGTATTGCGTGTGTGCCTCATGCCAGTTTCAATATTGGGTTTTGGAGATATTATTGTACCAGGTAAGCAATTTTTTGAAACAGTTTCAGTAAAAATACACTGATGGTTTAAAATTATCATATAGGTAGTATCTGTTAAAAGTTACCTACTCTCTATTAAGTATTTCTTTCTGTTGCTAGACTTGGGATCAGTGACAGAGATGGAGGGGTAGAAGATAAAGCCCAAATAGTTATAACCAAAGTATATCTCCTGTGTATCGAACAAGTGTCATAGAGGAAGCAAGTAGGATCAGTTGAACCTTCCCCAAGAAAATACATTCTGTGACCTTTTTAAAAAGTTGAATGTAATAATACCAAAGAAATTAGTTTCAATTACTTTTATTTTTAAATTATAGCTAAACATTTTAGGAAAGTGGTTTTGGAATACAAAAGCAAAGTTGTAATCAAAAGAAGAAACAGGGAGCAGATGTGGCTCAAGCAGTTGAGTCCCCCCTCCCACATGGAGGTCCCAGGTTCAGTTCCTGGTGCCTCCTAAAGGAAAAACAGACAACAAGCAAAAAAAAAAAAAAGGGAGAAACATAGAAGACCAGCTTATAAGCCTCCGTAATATTAAAAGACACAGCTTATGGTGGAATTGATCACCGTTCTCCTAACATGTGTTCTCTTAACAGTTATTGCAATTCTGCATCCTTTTCCTTGCAGGGCTTCCTGTGGAATAAACTTAAATCCTATCCCAGTAAATAATAATATTTTAGGAGTAATTAACAATATTTCTCTATCAGCCAAGAGTTTGTCTTTCCTCACTTTTCTTACAGTCTCTGTATGTATTAACTGCCTGTGGATGGGTAAAGAGTACTTGATTATTCTGAAAAAGCCCTTTCATTTACATAGTAAAGCCAGGTAGAGAGAAGCTCGCAGTATTCCCTCATGAGTTGGTGTTTTAGTTTGCCAAAGGGCTGCTGATGCAAAGTACCAGAAAATGTGTTGGCTTTTATAGAGGGTTTATTTGGGGTAAAAGCTTCCAGTGCCAAGGCTGTGAAAAGTCCAACTCAAGGCACCATAAGAGGTGCTTTTTCACCAAAGTCAGCTGCCACGTATTGAAGCAGGTTCTGCCGGGTCTCTCCTTCCCCTCCAGGAGTCTTCTCTCTGGCTCAGCTGTTTTGCTTTCTTCCCAATTTAAGCTGCAAGCTGTCATAGGGCTTGTCTCTTCGGGCTTCCTTTATCAATGTTGGCTGTTTTGCTCTCTTTTCAAGTTCACCTGTAAGCTATTAGGCATATAGAAGGGCTGGTCTCCTCTTGAGCTGCCCCGTGGGCCCAGCCTCTTGGGGGCCTTGTGCATAAGCAATCCTCTCACATTGCAGAATCAAAATATGCCGGCTCCCTTTTTCCTCTTGTCTGTCCCTGTGAGTCCATTATATAAGACCCAGTAAGGGGGTAGGGACTCAACCTGAGTCTTGCCTCACTGACATAGTGGAATCAAAAGCCCTAAAGCAATCTTATCAAGTAATCTAATCAAAAACCCCTGGACTGAATTTAATGTAACCAAAGGGTATTGCACCCAGAGGAATATATTAGTTTACAAATGTAATCTTTCTCTTTTTGGGATTCAAAAAATAATCTTACACTGTCACTGTTGGCTTGGTGAAATCCAGTGTAGCAACTCTCTTCGCTCAGTGAGTCTGTGTTCACATAATTAAAAAAGTAGGGAAAACATTTTATTGTGTAACCTTAAGGTTCCTTAAAATATCTTTACTTTAAAACTTGTCCCTGATTTTACTAGTTCCACGCCAAATGCTTGTATATAGCACTTGACATAGAAGCTAGACATATATGTGTTATCTTTTTTTTTTGAGGTGTTGAGGATTGAACCCAGGACCTCATATGTGGAAAGCCAGAGCTCAACCACTGAGCCACATTTGTTCCCCTGAGTTGGGTGTTTCATTTGTCTGCTTATGGTTTTTTTAAGGCAGTACTGGGGAGTGAACCAGGACCTCCCATGTGAGAAGCAGGAACTCAATTGCTTGACTACATTCACTCCCCTCAATACATTTTTTAATGATATTTTTAAAAAACTTTCTCCATGACATGGAATATTTGCATCTAATAAAAGCCATATTTTAAAAGACTGTTAAGTGGCTTGGGAAAATGTTTAAAATATAATATTAAGTGAAAAAGTCAGCATGTAAAACTTTGTCCAAAATTCAAGGTACTTTAATGTTCTCACAATGCAAAGATGAATGTTAAATACAATACAGCATAATTGTTTCCATAGTTAACAGCTGAGTTTGTTTTACTGTTGTCTTAAGAAAATAATATGGAGTTTCTTTTAGGCCTGTTGATTGCATACTGTCGAAGATTTGATGTTCATACTGGCTCTTCTTCTATATACTATGTTTCTTCCACAATTGGTAAATTTTTCTTTTTCCCTTTTGTTGTGTTGAATTTAATTGTCTGAAGGAAAAGGCAGGGATCTAGAAATAAGGTGTCTTAGATTCCAATTCTTTGCCATAAGTTTTTTTCAATCCAAAAGGGGTAATTAGACGTGAAAGAAAAAGATTAGCTCCCATATGTTTATGCTGGCACGTAGATAGTCAGATTTTATAATATTAGATTTTTTAAAATGGCATATGGTGAGCTATGTAGTAATATCAATGAATTTATAGTATAATAACATCCCACCTGCATCAACAGAGGTAGATGCCACTTATCCCTTATTTCTCTTACTTATTCCTGTTATTAAGAACAGAGTTAAAAACAGGAAGGAAGCCAAAAAAAATACTACTTCTGAATATATCAAATAGATCCCTCAGAAGTTCATATACCAGAGCTCTTATACTTAGGTAAATGGCCTTTGCCAGACCCATTTACTCTTATTTTAGATACTATTCTAGCAAGGTTTTCAGGGCTACAGTGCTATTTAATACAGTAAATTACAAGTGTATATTAGCAGTAGAGAAGGGCATTGCTAGAAATAGGTACTCTGGCAGCAAGAAGGAACAGCTAAATGAGGGAAATGATGAAAAAATAAAGAAATGAGAAAAGCAGTCTGAGGCCATTAAATATGGTACTTTGTAAGGGCATTAATATATGAGAATCTAGTACCAGTCAATGTGATAAAATAAAAAAAACACTCAGTGAAAAGGCAGATAATAGGAGTATCCATCAGTTCCATTCAATAATTTTGGGCAACTCACTTAACCTCTCTTGGCCTCCATTGCCTTATCTATTAAATTTCAGACTAAACTGTCTGAAAAGGCCCTTCCAGCTCCAATATTTTGAGATCCTGTGTTCATAATGAAATCTTGAGTCATTAAAAAAAGATCAAATGATGTTTGGTATGCTCTTGTTAAAGAAGTCTAAGGGGGCGGATGTGGCTCAAATGGTTGGGCGTCCGTCTTCCATATGGAGGGACATGGGTTCGACCCCCCGGACCTCCTGGTAAAACAAACAAAAAAAAAAAAAGTCTAAGAAATATGTGATCAATATTAGGAATATTTTCAAAGCAAACTTAAGTATATACAGGTGCAAATTTTAGTTATAGATGTGAAACTCAACATCCTAAAGAACAGAAAATTGAGACTTTCTTGAATTATCTTTATCAATGATGAATGATTTAATAATATTGAAATACTAACCATTCTCCAAATTTTTCAAAAGCTTTATAGAATCTCTCTCCTAATTACTCTCTAAGAAAAGAATGAAATTATAAAAAGAAGCCATAGGGCAAGTCCTTAAAAATATTTGAAAACCAATACTTCAATGGGGGGAGGGGAATCCACCCTCAGTAGCATGTAGGAAAAACTGATATTTGGTATTCTTCTTACAGCCTATGCTGTTGGCATGATACTTACATTTGTTGTTCTGGTGCTGATGAAAAAGGGGCAACCTGCTCTCCTCTATTTAGTACCTTGCACACTTATTACTGCCTCAATTGTTGCTTGGAGACGTAAGGAAATGAAAAAGTTCTGGAAAGGTAGCAGCTATCAGGTATGTGATTATATTTGGTTACCAATTTTTAGCGTAATTCACTGACTAATTGGCTGGAAACTGACTATATGTGTGTGTATATATATATATATATATATATATATATATATCTCAAAACTTTTGTATATCAAAAAGTTACTTTGGCAGAGAGGGTGTGGCTCAGTGGTTGAGCACCTAATCGCATGTACGAGACCCTGGGTTCAATCCCCAGTACCTCCTTTAAAAAAAAGTTACTTTGGTTTTGTCAGGATGTCATAAATTTTTTTCACTACTACACACTTGGCCACTTTCTACCTGCTATACCATCAGTTTTAAAAATCCACATAAAAGGGAACTTCATGAAAGATAAAACTCTATGTTTAAAATAAGTACTGAATTTTGAGACTGACATTAGCTATTTATAGTAAAAGTCCTAAAGTTTTGCAGATAAAAAGTATACTCTTTGTAGCATCTAAATGAGCCTAATTAAATTAGACAAGATGTTCATTTCAGATCTAAATGGGACATGGTTTACCTTTCTGTAAAATTCCTAAAGCATAGAAAATCTTAATACCAGAATCTATTTGAGTTATTTTTTCATTGAAGTTAACCCCCTTTCTTCTTTCCTAAATGTTCTTGGTATTCCAGTAAAGTTTGTTTGCACTGGGATTGAGGAGGATTGGGAAACCCTAGCCTACTGAGGTCACTGCCATAGTATTGACTACCCTTTGTGAGGCAGTTAGCTCTGTTTTGCCCTATGACAACAAACTGCCCTCCTCCATCCACCCCCATGCATGTTGTCAGTGGTCACATGACAGTTTGAGTGGACAGGTGCAATTCTGTTACCAGACAAACAGTTCAAAGTTCATATCCATCTGGTGGTTGATCTGTAGTGTCACCTTTGATTATGAGAGATGATTAACATGTTAAGTTAGATGACTATAATTGGAAAAAGCACTAATCTAGAATTCTTTTGGGTAAATCTCTAAATTTCTTTGAGATTTGGATAAAATAATATCTGTCTTGCTTACTTTACAAATTAAAGTATTTTAATTTATTAGAAATTAAATTATAAAGTTGTCTCAAATTATGTTAATACACATACAATTAGTTTATGACCACAAGGTCCTTGACTAAACCACTAAGATAGCTTTTTTTTTTTTTTGTGGGTAAAGATCAAAATTCTCACAATACATACAAACATTTGCAAAATAATATATAAATATATATGCATATATGTGTATTTGCTTACAAAAATGTTATTTATATATATATATACATATATTTTAAGAGGTGCTTAGATTACCCAAAATATTACACGGAACCCACTGGGATTCCCATGTTGCCCACCTCCCACACCTCCCACCACATCCCACACAAACATCTCCCACAAGTGTGGCCCACCACCCTCAATGAACTTACACATCCTGGAGCCTTGCCACCAACCGTAGACCACGGTTCACACTGTAGACCACACTCTCTCCCACTCAGTTCTGAGTGGTGTGTGCTGATTTAAAATGGCCTACATCCGTTGCCACAACAGTACTCAGGACAACCTCCAACTCCCAAAGAAGCCCCTGTATTTCAACTGCTCATCCCCTCCCTACCCCAAAAGTGTCAAGTGGCCACTGGCTCCACCTCGTTGTTATAATTTCTTGCATTGCTAGAATCACCATATGTGAACAAGAGAATACCATCAAGTCCACTCTAGTCCATAGTTCTTCCCCCAATCCTGAGGGGACTGGGATGGTGATGTCACTAAGATAGCTTTTAACTTTTCCATAAAAAAGACACCTATATAAAGTTTTTTATTTTTATAGATTAAAAAAATAATAAAAGTATGACCTCTAACACATATTCTACTACTAATCTTTGAAAGTCATATCCCAAAAAGTGCTCTTCTTCATTGTTTTATTTTTTTATGGTTTTATATTTCTCCATTTAGCAAATGGTTACTGAGCCATTTTATGAGCCAGGTACTATTTTAGGTGCTGGTGTTAGAAACAAGCCTGCTCTCCTGGCCTCTTGAAAGTTAAAATCTAGTGGGGGTGTAAATAGAGTCACTAACAATTAAGTGTGATAAATGTATTAGTTATAGTAGGATGCCATGAAAAGCTGGAGTGGGACATATAGTGTATATAGTTTCAGGACAGGCTAATAGGTGATTTGCAGAAGGCTTCTTTAAGAATGTTAACATAAAGTTTTGGATGACTATAATGTTGAGTAAGAGTAGGAGAGCCACAGTTAATAAAACTGGTGAAGGAATCAAAGGTCTCATAAACTACGTTAAAGAGTTTGGATTCTCTCCTTAGAGCATTGGAGACCATTAAATGGTTTTAAGAAATCTAGAAAATGGATTAAAGGAGGGAGCAAAACTGGAGGCAGGGAGGAAGACATTATGATGAGAAATGATAGTAGCCTCAATTAGTAAGGTAGTGAGATGGAGAGAAATGGACAAGTTCAAAAGAAATTTAGAGGCATAATTAATGGAATCTAGTGATGGATTGAGTGTAGGGAGAGGAGAAGGAAGTGGAGTACAAGGTCTCTGGCTTGTGTGGGTGGAAGATGTCATCATTCACTGAGATAAAGGAAGGGCAACTTGTTTGGGGAGGAAGATGAATTCAGTGTTGGGCATGTTAAATGTTGGCTATAAATTCAATGATGGACATTGCAAAGTATCTTTAGGATGGACCTTCAGGAAGGGATAAATAATAGGCAGTTGAATAAATGGATCTGATGTGCTGGAGATAGACCAAAGCTAGAGATAGAAATTCAGGAGTGTCACCAGCATACTCATTGAGTGAGAATGTAGAGGGAGAAGAAAAGACTGAGGACAGAACCATGAGCAAGAAGTTTTGCTATTATGGATACTAATCTGATTAACTGATAGTGAGGTAAATCAGAAGAGGGAAAACAAACAACATAGGGAATATTTTGTTTAGGGTTAGCATTAAATCTTTGTTTAGGTTAGAATTTAAATTTGGGGCTATTGTTGAGAGTACATGTGCTATCTTACAAATTTAAATATATGTTATTTTCATTACTAGCATTTTCTTTTTACATATAAAAATAATTTCCTTCCCCCTTAATGCAGCTTTTAAAGTATTTTATTATAAAAATACATGCTTATTATAGAAATACAAAAATGTAGAAAAATACAAGAAAATTAAGTCTATTCATAATCCCACCACCTAGAGATATCCAGTATTAAGGTTTAGTGAATTTCCTTCTATGCCTTCTCTAGATAAATGGAAACTTGTTAGATAATATCATACTCTACATTTTCCTTTTTTACCCCACCTAAATATTACCCAATTAATTTTTTATTTTGATACCATATGTATAACATAAAATTTGCCATTTTAACGTTTTGGGTTTTTGGGGGGAGGTACTGGGGATTGAAGCCAGGACCTAATACATAGGAAGCAGGCACTCAACCACTGAGCTACATCCGCTCCCCTATAAGAGCTGGCTTTTTCATTTGTTTGTTTCTTTAGGAGGTACTGGAGATCGAACCTGGGACCTTGTACACGGGAAGCAGGCATTCAACCACTTGAGCTACATCCACTCCCCCATTTTAACTATTTTTAAGTGTACAATTCAGTGGCATTCATTACTTTTACAATGTTGTGCTATCATCACCACAGTCTATTACTAAAAAATTTTTATCACACAAAACAGAAACTCTTTACCCATTAAACAATAGCTCCCCCCACCCCACCCCCTGTATCCTTTAATCTACTTTCTGTCTCTGTATTTGCTTATTCTAAATATTTCATATAAGTGAAATCATGAAATATTTGTCTCTTTTTGTCTGGCTTATTTCACTCAACATAATGTTTTCAAGGTTCATCCATGTTTTTGCATGTATCAGAACTTCATTCTTTTCATGACTGAATAGTATTCTATTGTATGGATATACTACATTGTATTTATTCACTCATCCAATGGATACTTGGGTTATTTTCACCTTTTGACCATTTTGAATAATACTGCTATGAACCTTGGTGTACAGGTATCTGTTTGAGAACCTGCTTTCAATTCCTTTGGGGTATGTATATACCTAAGAATGGAATTCTGGTCATGTGGTAATTCTATGTTTAACTTTTTGAGGAACTGCCAAACTGTTTTCCATAGTAGTAGCACCATTTTACATTCCTACCAGCAATGCGCAAGGGTTCCTATTTCTCCATATCCTTGCCAACCCTTGTTATTTTAATAAACACTTATGTTGTAGTGTTTAATAAACACTTTTTTTAAAAATAGCCATTCAAAGTGGGTGTGAAGTGGTATCACATTGTGGTTTTGATTTACATTTCCCTAATGTCTAATGATGTTAAGCATCTTTTCATGTAGTTATTGGCCATTTGTATATCTTCTTTGGAAAAATGTCTATTCAAGTCCTTTGTCTATTTTTTAATGGGGTTGCTTGTTTTTTTTTGTTGTTGAATTGTTGGAGTTCTTTATATATTCTTGATACTAAACCCTTATCAGATATATGATTTCCCCATTCTTCTGCAGGTTGTGTTTTTACTTTCTTGATAATGTACTTTGATACACAAAAGTTGTTAATTTTCATAAAGTCCAATTTATCTATTTTTTTTCTTTTGTTGCTAAAGCTTTTTTTGTAAAATCTAAAGAACCGTTGCCTAATACACGGTCCTAAAGATTTCCCCCTGTTTTCTTGTAAGAGTTTTATAGTGTTAGCGCTTATATTTACGTCGTTGATCCAATTGTGAGTTAATTTTTGTATATGGTGTGAGGTAGTGGTCCAACATATTTTGCATGTGGATATCCGGTTTTCCCAGCACTGTTTGTTGAAGAGACAGTTCTTTCCCCATTGAATGGACTTGACACCCTTGTCAAAAATCAATTGGTCATAGATGTGTAGGTTTATTTCTGAACTCTCAATTCTATTCCATTTGTCTATATGTCTGTCCTTACACCAGTACCAAACTGTTTTGATTAGTGGAGCTTTGTATTAAGTTACCATTTCTCTTTAAGGAATTTTCAGAAAATCATTTAATTTCTGAGCATCGTTGATGTGGGAAAAGGTACACATTACAATATTACTGGTCATCCTTTTTCTATTTTAATTTATAGATTCATATTATTATTGGCAGTTTATATATAAGAATCTTTATACAGACTCTAATCCTGTGTTCACGTTAACATTTTGTGTTTTAATTACAAAGTAATGTGTGTTTGCATTTTTTAAACAAGCAATACAAAAGTGTCTGAAGTAAAAATGGAAGGCCCTTTTCTAACCATTCTACCCCTGCCCCCACTCTCACCCTTAAGGGGCAGCTACTCTGAACAGTTTGTGTATAGCTTGCAGATCTTTTTATGCCAACTTGCGCTAGAAATAGTGAATAGAGATAGCATATACATTTTTAAATGCAATGACATTGCATTTCTTTGGAAATAATCAATGGCTGTTTTTCTTGTTTATTCCAGCACCTTTCTTCCTTTCTCTCTCCTTGATCCTTATTGAGAAAAGGGGATGGTAGGTAAGGAAGGAATTTAACCAAGGGATACATTATATTCCCTATGAACAAATGCTCTGCTCTGGACCATCCAAGTTCCATTCTTAAAAAACCATGATTCCAGGGAAGCAGCTGTGGCTCAATCAGTAGGGCTCCCGAACCCGGGGCCCCAGCGAGCACAAGCAGCAAGGGGAGGATAAATGAATAAATAAATAAAATCTTAAAAAAAAAAAACAAAAATAAAAAACCATGATTCTGTTTCATAAGCTACCAGTAAGAGAAAAGATCATTGCAGCTGAATATAAAGCAATAATAGCTCTTGAAGGGCAGACTCCAGGGCTTCACCACATGACATAGTAGCTAAATAAGGCAACTGATTGTGTGAAAGTTCATTAAAAACTATCTGAAAATATAAGACAACTTTGGTTATAAACTTCTCACTTGTGCAGTTTGGCATGGTAATTTTATTAGGTAAAGACATCCTGAATACTATCACAAACTGGTAAAAAGAATGGAGTCTGGTGTCCGACTGCCTGAGTTTCAATTCTGATTTTGTAATTACTCACTTTGTGACCTTGGGTGAGTTACTTAGCTTCTTGGTGCCTCAGTTTCTTCCATTGTAAAATAGGATAATAATCATCTTACTTCAGAGGACTGTAGTGATACTTGCATTGTGCTAAGTATAGTGCCTGGCACCATAAGCATTATAAATGTATTTGCTATTTTTGGTTTGGGGAGTCAGAGCTTTTTTTAGTTTGGTTTATTTGTTGGTTTAGTTGTTAGTTTTCAATTCATGAATTAGATTTTCATTTTCCTGGTTTGGATCATAAAACTTTGGGTCTTTGTTAAATCTGGTTGCTTTAACTTATTTGTAAAAGGATTTGATAACCATCACAAGCCTCAAAGAAAATATTCTGTTATATTCAGTCATTCCTCCATTGTGCCCTGAATTTTAAAATATGAAGAATGGACATTTGCTGAAATTTTAGGAAAGTTAGTTGCAGAATATTAAAAATTAAATTACTGCTTGAAGGAAAACTATTTTCCCCCAAAATTAGCAATTTTGAAAGTTATGTAATATAATAAATGCCTCCACAAAATTATTTCCCTGTTTATGTGAAAAAGAAAATCTACCATTGCTTTTGTCAGACCATTAAAGTAAAAATTAATTTAGTGTCAATGTTGTAATTTGTGGGAGACAGTATATTATAGGCTTTTGGATCAGTTCTGGCAAGTTACTTATTACTATATCTGCATCCATAAAATAAATTTGGATCTATAAGCAGGTAGGATAATAAGAAATCCACCATTATTTTTGGTACTTGTTACCACTTACGTCATAGTACATTGTATGTCCAAAAACCTAGATTTATCATTACTTTTTGTGCATTTGCAGTTTAACTCCCTTAGGAAGTAAGAAATGGGGTTACATACCAAACAATAAATACAATAATACGGGCATTTATAATTACCCAAATTGTTACCTTTATTGCAGGTCTTTATTTTTTTATGCTGCCTTGAACCACTGCCTGGTGTCATTTACTTTCAATCTGAAGAACTTCCTTTATAAAGCGTTGCTTGTAGGGCAGGTCTAGTGGTGATGTACTACTTCAGCTTTTGTTTATCTCAGAATGTCTTAATCTCTCCATCATTTTTGAAAGAGAGTCATACTGGATATAAAATTCTTCACTGGCAGTTGTTGTACTTCAGTATTTCAATTCAGTATTTCAATCCACTGCCTTCTTGCACTCAATCTTATTGGGACTCCCCAGTATGTAGCACATTGCTTTTCTTTTGCAGTTTACAGAACTCTTTGTCTTTGCATTTGTTACTGTAATCAGTATGTGACAGGGTGTATTTTTCTTGATGTTTATCCTGTTTGGTGTTCTTTGAGCTTCTTGCATGTGCATATTCACATCTTTTCCTAAGTTTGGGAAATTCTCTGTCATTTCTTTGACTATTCCTTCTGCCCCTTTCTCTCTTCTCCTTCTGGTACTCCCATAATGCATATTTTAGTGTACTTAATGGTGTCCCATAGCTGTCTTAGGCCATTTTTGCTTTTAATATTTATTTTTTCTTTCTGCACCACAGGCTGACTCATTTCAAGTGTCTTGTCTTTGAGTTCACTGATTCTTTCTTCTGCTAGCCCTAATCTGCTCTTGAAATCTTTCTGGGCATTTTTTCATTTAATTATATTGTGGTCTTCAATTCTAGTAATTCTGTTTGGCTCCTTTTTAAAATTTCTATCTCTTTATTTAAACTCTCATATTGTTCGTTCATTGCTTTCCTGATATCTCTGTATTTTCTTTCATATCCTTAAGTATTTTTAAGATCCTTTTTTAAATTTTTTTTTATTTTTTTATTTTTTTTATATTTTAAAAGATGCTTAGATTACATAAATGCTACACAAAAATTACAGGGATTCCCATGTTCCCCACCTCCCACACTTCCCATAACATCCCACATAAACATAAATCCTTTTTTAAAAGGTTTTGTTCAGTATGTCCATATTCTCGTCGTCTTTGTTGGTGTTTTCTGTATTTTTTATCCTCTTCCTTGGGTGGGCCATCCTTTCCTGTGTCTTTGTCATGTAGTCTTTTGTTGCTCACTGTACATTTTAATAGTTTAAAACGGTACCTCTGGGATTTACTCCCTGGGATGTCTGTTTCTTTGTTTTGTAACTAGCTTGTGATAAGACAGATTTTCTTGAGTTTTAGTCTTCCCATCAGGAAGGTCTGCCCAAGGCAAATGCACTATTCAAGGTTTTCCCTGTCTTACTGGCCTCTGTCTTGTCTTGGCCTTGTGCTCGTTAGGTTGTTTTGGAGTTCTTATATTTACAGGAGTTGGGTTGTCCCATCTGTTTCCTAGGGGCAGCCCTCCCTCTCCTGGGTATTTGAAGCCAGCAGGCCTTTGTCCCAGACTGTCTGTTTCTATAGTTTTTTACACTTCTCCAATTGGAAGCAGGTGTAGCTCCATGGTTGAGTGCCTGCTTCCCATGTACGAAGTCCTAGGTTCAATCCCCATTACCTTATAAAAAAAAATTTTTTTTTAAACTTCTCCATGGCTCCCCAAAACTGAGCTTTCCTGGCCTGTCTAGCAAATGCAGCCCTTCAGCTAACTTACCCCTGCAGCCCTGAGGAAGCCCTGCCTCCACCCCTATCTGAGAAGGGTTTAAACAATGGCTGCCACTACCTTTGTTCACTTTTGATACAATAGCTGTTCTCAGAACCAGGATCCAGTGATCCAAATCTCCTAATCAAAAGCCATAAACAGTGATCGACCATACACACACCTGTTCTTGGGGAAGAGGATTTTATGTCTCTTTCTGTCCGCAGAAGCTAGCCAGGGACTGGATCCCACAGCAGCCTGCCATGAGAGTGAGGGATGGTTGCCAGTAGCCACTGTGCAGAGAAAACAATTTATAGTTCTTTACTATAATTTATCAGCCTCTTTCTCCTGCTTATCCGTGGATACTGTAATGTTCTTCTGGTCTCTGTATTTCGAAAAACCTCTTTCAGACAGTTCCTGCCTGTTTTCATAGTTGTTTGGTAGAAGGACTAAGTCCCAGCTCTAACATCTTCCCTGCAAGTCCCCCCATCCCTGCAAACTTTATGTGCTATTATTTTTTATAAGTATCAAAAGTTTCATCTCCTGTTTTGAAATAAGTACAAAACAAGTAGAATAAATAAATTCAGAATCTAAGGCAATGGCATATTTGTTTATGCTATTAATAATTTGGGGCATTCCAATGCCTGATATTAGAGTTGAGTGCAAGTATGGTAGTAGTATAATCAGGACTTTCCACTGGAAATTTTATAAATGTCATAAATAATCCTCGGTCTTTTTATGCTGTTTTCAAAGGGCAAATTATCCTCATCTGTTGCTATATCTTGGAGATTTTGTAGAAATACATTGGTAAGTCTTTAGTCAGAGTCTTTCAGTTCTTTCTGTGTACTTCCTGATGAAAAGAAGTAAAATTTCTATAGGCTTTCACTAAATTAAGCCTAATTTGGAAATCTTGATTGTGCATTCTTTTCCATAGTCCATAGCTGGTCATACTGTGTTTTTTTGTTTGTTTGTTTTTTTACCGGGAGGTCCCGGGTATCGAACCCAGGTCCCTCCATATGGAAGACAGACGCCCAACCATTTGAGCCACATCCGTCCCCCGTATACTGTGTTTTTTTATGAACTTTTTTCCCAGAATGCTTCAAGAGCTTCATTATTCATTTCCATTTGCTTATTTACTCAAATTAGTATAAGGTAAATAAAGTTTATATTTTCTTAAGACTTAAGAGGGAAAATTCAAACAGTGGCATAATTACTTTGGTATGTAGAATGATTAATAGAAATCAGTATTTTAGGGGATATTTTTGTTAAGTTGGTAGAGTTTGTGAGAATTCTGCAATACCCTCCAACAGGCTATATTACTCAGGGTGGGAAGTAACTTTGCAGTTTGTTGATACCCAGTAAACAGTGGGATGATGGTCTCTGTTAAATGTCAGTAGTGCTTCTAATTATTTTTAGAAGTCACAAGCTGTAATTGACAACTCAATATAGAAATACTTAAAACAACTCTCTCTTCTTTAGTGTCAACAATTCACCAGTTACTCGCACTTTAATGAGTGTTGTATTCGGCTTTCTGGAGATTGCTTCAATTACAAATAAGCAGGGCTATCAGTAAATGCCAAGTTAGCTGACATTTTTCCAAATTTAACTTGCCTGTTTATAAACGCAAAACTAATTTATACCAATTGTACTAACTAGTTTCTTTAAATTGTTTTTTTAAGTTTAAAAAAAACATTTCGTTTGCTTTTTATGTTTCCATATTTTTATTAAAAAGTCAGTAAAGAAAAGTAAGTATGGAATAGAGATGTTTACTTCTCAATAAATTGACTTTGAAAATATTTTTAATTAATGTATTTCTATACTTAAACATAAGAATATAGTGCCATTAAGGTATATGGGGACCAGGAAGGTTTGTAGGCTATTTCATTAGGTTACAGTTGCCAGTGTAAATGAGTCCTGGGGAAGAAAGAAGGCTCTTCTCCATCTAATTCTGTTTCAGTTCTCCCTCCCCACAACTCCGACCTCTTTTACCCAGAGCTACTAAATCACTAGAATTGAAAGGTGTATATATATATATATATATATATATTTTTTTTTTTTTTTTTGAGGTACCAGGGCTGGGGATTGAACTTGGAACCTTGTATGTGGGAAGCTGGCAGTCAACCACTGTGCTTCATTGGCTCCCCCGAGTTGGTTTTTCCATTTGTCTGTTTGTTGTTTTTTATTTTTAGGAGGTACCAGGGATCAATCCCGAGACCTTGTATGTGGGAAGCAGGTGCTCAACCACTTGAGCTACATCTGCTCCCTGCCTAAATATATCATATATGCTTCTCCTTTCCATACCTCATTTAAATCGCAGCTAAAATTAGCTGTTTAACAAGTTCATTTTATGTTTCATGTAGTAAAGTACACCCCCACCCCCACCCCATAGAAGTGCTAGAAATATGTAACTACTTTAATCTAGTAGGTGTCTTTGGCAAATCGAGGACCTCAAAACTGACTAGGGATTTGGGGTGACTATTAGTATCAGCAGATTTTATGTTTATAAGCTGAAAGCATCAGTTCATGTTGTATTTTTCTTATCTGACAAGAACAGAGACCCCATTTGGAATGATTCTTCCCTCTTCCTCCTTCTCCAAAAAACACTAAAGCTTTTAGAATCAGCTTATAAAAGTAGGAACTTTTATCTTGCTGGTCTCTCCTTTTTCTAGTTCTCCGTAAAAGAGGGAGAAAAGTACACCACAATACTGAAATTTAATCACTGGTCTAAAAATCTTTGACTATTTTCACAAAAGCATTAAGTACTTATTTTCTAAGTAATTTTGTTTAAAGAACAGTATAAAAACAGTGATAGCATTTGAGCAGTTTCTTCTTCTGTCATTCCCAAATATGAAAAGATTTTTGTGTGAATGTGGGCAAAGCTGGTGAGCATTTGTAGAAAAAACTTAACTGGTAATTCCTCTAACATTGTCTATGCAGATGCATTCTTGAGTTTTATTTTCAGATATCAGTTAGCCTTAAGTACCTTCAAGTTTATTTGTTTTTCTAATTTTAGTAGAAATGTTTCCAAAGTTTCATGTATTAAATTATCTCTTTAAGGTCAGTTCAAGGTATCAACCAGTTTACACCATCTCAGAGAGTTGTTCTTACAGTGACTCATGGGGCCATATTTAGTTTTTCTACTTCAACTACTGAACACTGTCTTAATTAGACATTTTTATACCGGGGATAAGGGTCAAGAATATCTGCCTTCCTTTTGTGGTGGAGTTTCCCATTGACATCAAGGGCAGTATTTGTATTAGGAAATGGAGATAATGGGCAATATAGAGAAAGCATGTATCAAATTGGTCCTGAGTCACATGTTTAAGCTTCCTGAAAGGTTTGTTGTCACCCTGTCCATCTTAGGAGCATGGATGTATTGAACTAGTACAGTGCTCCAAAAGGAATGCTCAATTCCATGGAGCATTCTGTGTCCTTTTTTTTTTTTTTTTTTTTTTTTTAAGACTGGGAATCCTTTTGCAAAATTTGTTAATCTGGGCAAGTTGAAAATTTGTATTTCCTGACAACTTTTATTTATGCCTAGATGATGGATCAACTGGAAAATGCAACAAACGAAGAAAACCCTGTGATGGCTGGTGAACATACTATCCAACAGTAATGTTATGTGGACCTGGAATAATGTGCCATTCATTTTCTACAAATAGAGTTCAACTTTTTAAATCAGCGTTTGAAATGACAATCTGAAAAAATCTTCAATGACATGCTTGCAAGTATATATTTTTATGATCTGGTACTGACAATTACAGCATAAGTAATTAAAATGCATTTGCTTTTTAACTATGTGAAAGTTGTGCCTTCACTCTAAAGCATATGGTCTGTGTGTGATTTTCAAGATGTATTATATACAGTATATTTTTCTAAAAAAAAGTCTTGACCCACCTCTACACTTTTCTGACTGAAATTTATTTCTTTTAACTCTAACAATAGATAAAAATATTTGTCAAAGTGAGTTTCTGACAGATTTTACTGTTAAAGAATTATGCAAATTTTATCTGCACTATAAAAATAATTGTTTTAAGATCATACAAAAAGGCAGTTTAACAATGTTATGAAAACTTAGACATTTCACTGCAGAGGTTAAAAATACAATAATTTGGGAATAGAGTATAAATACATATTTTTGTAGTATAAGTTAAAAAACCCTGGTTCTTTTTAAAATTGAGAACATAAATTACTTTGGATTGCATATATTTTATATTAGAATGTTTTTCCAGGTATAAAGAAACATAATATATAGAACTAGTAATTGAGGACAAAAAAACTGAAATCCACAGTTTTTAGGTTTTTTTGCTGTTTCCTTAAAAATAAAACTTACATTTTTATACTCACATTTGATTTGACTACAGTATATCTGATCTTTAGCTTTGGTTCTGTTGATGTCAAGGTTTGGCCTTTTTTTAAAATTACCTTTCTTATCAAATTATGTATCAATACATATGGTTCATTAAGTGTAAGTTCCTAACAATTTCTCCATATACCCCACCCTACACACATACATACACGCACACACACACTTCTTTCTTTCTTTTTTTAAATTCTGACTCCTTTCCCCATAGGTAACCACTATTAAGCTTTTAATATCTTGGTTTACTAATATACAAAGTATGGTTCGGAGGAAAGAATTGGAAACAAAATAAGAAGACTAAGTGTTGGTCTCAGTTTAATTATAATACATTAATTTGCCTCAGGTCAAGACACTATCAAAGCTTTCTCATTTGTACAATGAGTAGGCTGGACTAGTTGATCCCACTGGTATCCTCCAGCTTGAAACACCTCTTTCTCCTTCTTTGCTAAATTTTAGATGTGGCCCTGAACCTTTTCTGAGAATCAAAGGTCAATTATCTTTCCATTTTCTTTTATTTTTTCTAAAATTTCCAAATGACAAGTGATT
This sequence comes from Tolypeutes matacus, assembly GCA_026826555.1. NCBI lineage: Eukaryota > Metazoa > Chordata > Mammalia > Cingulata > Chlamyphoridae > Tolypeutes > Tolypeutes matacus. Next base: position 8,033,916 of record JAKSZT010054395.1, read on the forward strand.
GTACAGGCAGCAGGATTTTGCATTTCTCTGTAAGTACTGTACAAAATATATGAACAAATCTATGATCTTTCATTCTAAGGTCAATTTATCTTACTAAAAGATAAAATGAATGTCTTTTAAAATGGATCAGTCCTTCGATATTTGAACTTAATTTAATTTGAGAGAGTTTGATGCTTTTGTTTAATTGTTAACTTTTGCTATTTAAGTAAACTGCAAATAGAGAAACTCCCTTGATAGCTCCTCTTTGTAATTAATACACTTATGGATCCATATAGGTTTTTGGCAAATGACTTATCTGACAAGTAAGAGTTAATATTAATCTTACTTTCATAATAACAAATTTGAAGTTTTTCCAAAGAATCTAATGTATTTGGCAGACTCCGAGAGAACAGATTAAATGCCATTAAAGCTCCAACTGTCTTTTTGTTTATATCAATAAAATATTTGCCAAAATACAGCTTTTTTAGAGAAATTATCTGCGGTCTCATCCCAACTTTATAATATTAAAAAATGTCAACCACAATTTTGAAGAATGTTAGAGAAAAATACTGGGATATTTTTGTACTACATTGAAATAAGACAATTTCTCAAAATAATTTGGTTTCATAAAACTAGAATAGTAGTTATTAATATTTTAATTTCTAATTCTAGATTTTGCTGCAGAATAGCATTATCTAGTACATCCAGAAAACTGAAACTGAGTTCTTTATGCGATTCTATTATATCCAACCATTAATTGTTAAGGAGGTAAAATCTTGTTCAAGTTTGCCATTAAAATCTTGTTACTTAAACAGATAAAAGATATAAAAATGAAGTTCCTTATGTTTCTTCACCCTCATTGACAGCTTTATATTGTACTTAATCCTTTTAGCAACTTAGCTGAAAATAGTTAGAGAATTAAAGTACAGAAATATTTTTGGGGGGAGTCAAAGTGGACAAAAATTAGGAAAGATGAAAGTTTGACTTTCAAAGGCCTTATCATCTCTTCTCCTGCCTCCAGTAACTTTGAGACTAGTTCTTTTTTCCTAAACATGTCTTAAAAACAAGCTATAATGTATCTAGTTACTGTTTACAGCAGGGGGGGATATTTTTATTACTTCTTAGTTCCCTATGAACATTTTTATTGCTTATCAAAGAGAAATCACTAAATATCATTAAATCATGTAAATTATAATATAGAATTTTTATTTTAGTTTAATTCAGTTGAGATCAATATGTGAGATTTGGGGGGGGAAGACTCTTGATATTCCAAAGCATTACATTTTCGTCTAGCTTGTATAAAAATTTTTTTTAGATGACCAATTCCTTATTAGTAGTAGAGTCTGAAATTTATTTCTCTTTTGAAGGAAGAGAATTTTAACCCATCTGCTGTTGGTATTACAAATTTTAGTTAGATGTCCATAGAGATGTTGGCAAAATAGTATATTTATCAGAAATACAAATGAACTTTCCAGTTTTCCTTTGCTCTTCCAAGTTCTGCCTTAGGTATTAGCAAAAATTATTTTGATATTTGATATAAAAATATTTGAACAAATTTCTTATAGGCTTGGTCTATAAAATTCTAGCCTGATCTCAGCCAATGAGATTTCAAAAACACATGAGTTGTATTTCAGACTAATAGAATGTGCTACTGGTTTGAAAGGCTTTATATTTTCCCATTTACATGAAAAAAAAAGGTTGAAAGATGATACCAAATAACCAATTACACAATGTTTTTTAAAAAATTAGTTTCCTATTTACCTCAGGATAATTCTAATGGGAGGTGGGTGAGAATAATGGAAATGAAATCAAAATACTGAATATAGATCACATTATGCTTCCTGGAAAAAAGATAAATTCAGGAAATCTGAATCAAAATACTCAACCTTTGGGAATTTGATCCTCTACTTTAGTACTCATATTCTAGATTACTGAACTTTCAGAGTAAAAAAAAGATTAACTAAATAAGATACAGGCCATATAATAGTGGAGACTGTAATGTAAATTTCTTTTTTTTAATGTTTCCATACCTTAGGACAGTCTTTGTATCTATGAAAATGTTCATTGGGGGAAGAATTATTTTTAAAACTAAATTTTTTTTTTTTTTGCATTTCCCCCATATTGACAACATTATATCAAAAAAATGTAGGAAATTTAATAATGTCATCATGTGGCTCTTAGATTAGGCATATAAAGTATTATAAATAACTTTTCTATTCCTTTGGAATATGGATTTTTTTTTTTTTTTTTTTTTTACTGTCTAAAGTTTATCTGGTTAGCCCACAGCATTTCTCAATAGGACAAGTCAATGTAAATTAAGTAGTTTTTTGTGTATTTTATACCTTCTGTTGTATTTTGTTTAAATGTAAACTTCTTTAAAAAATACATATTGAATTTTTAATTCTTAGATGATTTATTTGAGTGTGGGATTCTTTTTTTTAACTCTTTGACATGTAATTTAGTGTAAATTAATACTTTTATAACACTACTAGGCTTTATTTTGTTATGGAACATGATTTAGAATTAAATTTTTGAAATGGTAATTTAGCAGTGCTTTAAACTGTCTTCATTATATGCCAATACTGACAAGAAAAACAATTTTTTAATGTATTGAATTCACTTTGGTATTCAATAAATTCTATTTTAAAATAAAATTTGCATTTGTTTCAGTTTGGTGAAAAATGTCACTGAAAATGAACTAAAAGTGTACTACAGCATAAGGCAAAAATGGTAATGATCACTTAAGAAATTGTGTAGTTATTTAAGACTGACAAATTATCCTTAAAACCTGGAAAAAATGTCATTTACAGGAAATTTATATTGACACAATAGTACTTAATATTTGTTGAATTTATGTATGTAATGACCTCTTCTCTCCTCTCCCCCTCCCCCTCCCCCTCCCCCTCTCCCTCTCCCTCTCCTCAAAATATGATTTTCAACTGGGCAAAAATTTTCTAAGTATGATATAAAATCTAGAAATCATGAAAATACTAAAGGCCCCAAGTAAAAATTCTGCTTGGAAAAATACTACAAAAAGTCAAAAGACAATCTGGGAAATTATCTGTAAAATATTGCAGAAAAAAAAACTAATCTCTTTAACCTGTAAAGAGCTTCTATGAATCAATAAGAAAAAACTAACAAGCCCACAGAAAAATGATCAAAGGAGATAAATTGACAGTCATGGAAGAGGAATACATATTTTTACATATATAAAGATGTTGATGTTCACGTATGGGAAAACTGATAATTAGAACTGTAATGAGACATTGTTCTTAACCTTTCAAAGTAGCAAAGACCAAAAAGTATGGTAAACCATTGGTGATGGTATGGAGGAAATGGACACTCATATACCGTGGTGAGACTAAAAATTGGTTCAGCTTACCCGGGAGGCAATTTGGCAGTATGTAATCAAAATTAAAAATCCACATCCCCTTTAATCCAGTAATTCCATCACTAATATTACCCTACATATGTACTCTCACATAAATACAATGATCTATGTACAAAAGTATTCATTACACCATTGTTTGAATAGTGAAAACTTGGAAGCAAGTTAAATTTGATATTTAGAGGGCTAAATTATGGTCCATAATAATGGACTATGTTAAGGATTTGTTGCTTTATGGACTGATATGGGAAAAGCTAAATTGTTAAAGCAAAATGTGAAAGTGTTTTAAATAGTGGGCTGTCATTGGAAAGTTTTATTAAAATAGGATAAATCTATATATGTAGAAAGATTGAAGAGAAAGGAAAGGATATGAAAAGTTAACTTTAAAAAGTGAGGGGTGAAGCAAGCCAGACACAAAAGGACAAATACTGTATGAATGTATTACTATGAACCAAATATATTGTGTAATATATTGTTTAATTTAAAAAAAAAAACAAAATTTATATGTATCCATTACATTTAATGGAGAAATGTATATATTTATTCATCTGTGTTTACTTTTTAGTTTTTCATTGTTTGTTTTCATTTATTAAGTGTACAAAATAAAGTTAAAAAAAAAGTGAGGGGGCCATATTCACAACTTCTGTAATAAAATAATATGTAAAAATAATTATAATAAGGTGGGTTGGGGAGAGAATACACCAAATGTAAGATATGAACTATAGTTAGTAGTAAGATTTTGACGATATTCTTTCATAATTAGTAACAAATGTCTCACAACAATGCCAGGTGCTGATGGTAGGTTGATGTATGGGACCCCTGTATGATGTTATGCATGTTTGCTTTGTAAGTTCACAACTTTTACTGTACACTTACGTTTACGTATGTTCATGTATAAATGATATAAAAATAATAATAATATGGTGGGTTGGGAAAAAAATACACCAAATGTAAGATACTTTGGTTAGTAGTAATATTTTGAGGATATTACTACTGGATCATTAGTTAAGAATGTTTCACAACAATGCAAGGCATTGGTGGTAAGGTGAGGTATGAGAGCCCTGTATGATGTTATGTATGTTTGTTTTGTAAGTTAACAACTATTGCTATACACTTATTCTTTTTTTTTTTTTTTTTTTTTTACCGGGAGGTCCCAGGTATCGAACCCGGGTCCCTCCATATGGCAGACGGACGCCCAACCATTTGAGCCACATCCGTCCCCCTACGCTTATTCTTTTTTTTTTTTTTTTTTTTTTAATTTTTTTTTTTATTATGGGTAAAAATCAAAATTCTCACAATACATACAAACATTTGCAAAATGATATATAAATATATATGCATATATGTGTATTTGCTTACCTACACTTATTCTTAATGTATCTTTATGTATGAGTGATATACTTCAATAAATTTTTTTAAAAGTGAAAAAAAATAAAAAAAAAAAAAGTGAGGGAGTAAAAAGCAGAGAGTTGACTGGCCTAGGGAACTGGTTCTCAAGGTGTAGTCCCCAGATCAGCAACAGCATCACCTGGTAACTAGTTAAAAGTGCAAAATCTTGGTCCCGACCCCAGACCTAAACCAGAAATTCTGGATATGGAGCCCTGCAATCTGCATTTTAAGAAGACTTAGAGGTGATTCTGTTGCCTGGTAAAGTTTGAGACCCATGGTAAAATTCTCCCAAATTGCTGAGTCCTAGTCCCAGGTCTGGGTTGGAGCTTAACCAAGAATTTCCATTTCTAACAAGTTCCCAGGTGAAGTTGATGCTGCTTCAAAAGTGGGGGCCACACTTTGAGATATATTTTCCTGGTCTAGGGAAATATAGTATGATTGAAGGGCTGCATAAAGGGTCTGCTTGAGGTTTGTGATCTTAAATTTAAAGTGACCACCCTGCGTGGTTTTGTGTGTGTGTGTACTTTTACCTCCAGGCTCATTTGGTTATATGTGTGCAATGTTGAATTCAGGGTTGTGATTTAACCAAGCAAGTTCACGAAAGAAAGGAACAAAGGAATTTAGGATGTGTGCGAGGGAGTGAATATAGTTGATTGACCATGGAAATCAAATTGGATAAGGAGGGGACATGAGGATTTGAGGGGCATGATTCATACTGAAAAAGTGTTAGGATAATGCATTGTAAGTCCCACTTGGGTTTCGGATATTAGAAGGAGTAAATTGGATGGATGGGCAGAATGGGATGTTAGAAACAAATTATAAGGAATTGCGATTATTGGCAATGACAAGGTCAAAGTTGTGTTGCCAGATAAAATGCAAGATGCCCATTTAAATGTGCATTTCAGTTGAACAACTGATATAATTATGCCCTTAGGGTATATTTCATGTATTTTAAATTGCTAAATCTATCACTCCTAGGTGAATATAAAGAATAAATGTCATTAATTAAATTCATTGCAAAGGATTTTTGCAGTGACCTTTATACCTTTAATATTTCTAGGGTTACTGAAGACTAAGTTATAGTTTCATGAACCAAGTTAGCTTCAGAATACTTATTTTGAAAACACTTTGAAAAATAAATATATAACTATACCATATAAGGCTTCTTAAAGATTTGATAACATGGAGATTAATCTTATTTTTTAAGTTTAAATTTTTTCAAAGTTATTGATACACAAAGTTTGTTAAGAAAAACAGCAGTTCCCACCTCCTCCTCACCTGTTCCATTTCCTTCCCCAAAGGCAACTATTTTCAGCTCTGTTATCTGGTTATTTTGGTATTTCCCACCACCCCTCCCTATAACGTAATTGTATCCGTATTTACTTTTCAGCTTTAGGTTCTCTTACTATGAGACATAAGAATTTAGCTCTCTTTTCTCTGGACCATCCTCCACCACGACAGAGTCATATTTTCCTTTCCTCTTCCCTTCTCATATAGTTATAATTTCTGTTAGATCAGTATTCAGGTTCCTATTATTATGACTTTTTTTTTCCCTTTAGAGTTGAGACGTATAATAAACTATGATTGCAGTTTTAGTTTCCTAAAGCAATTACCATGAAAAGGATTGACTTTGAACAATGGGAATTTATTAGCTTACAGTTTAAGGCTATGAGAATGTCCAAATCTAGGTATCATCCAGGCGATGCTTTCTTCCTGAAGACCAGCTATCAGCAATCCCTGGCTCCTCTGCCATATGGCAGGGCACATGGTGGCATATGCTGGTCTCTCCCTTCTCTTATGGGTTCCATTGATTTCAGCTTCTTGCTCTCATGGCTTTTTCTCCCCCTGTCTGAATTTTATTCTTTTATAAAGGACTCCAGTAAGAGTTAAAATTAAGACCCACCTTGGGCTACACCTTAACTGAAGTAATCTCATCAAAAGGTCCTGCTTACAATTGGTTTATACCCATAGGAATGGATTAGCTCTAAGACTATGATTTTCTAGAGGTACATACAGTTTTAAACCACCAGAACTGCTTTTTTCAACATCAGCATCCCTTTATCTCCCATCTTGAATCTCCTGCTTCCGATATACTATGTCTTCCTCTTTCTTGGTTTACACTCCATTTTGGTGTAACATAATTCTCCAGTTGCAAAATTTCTGAGATCTGGCACATCTGACCATTTCTTTATTATCACACTTGATTATTAGCATGACTGAGATGAATTGTAAGTTGGAAATAAATTTTCTTCAGAATTTGGGAGGCATTGCTTCATTATCTTCTAGCTTTCAATGTTGCTAATGAGAACCCTGAAGCCATTTTGATTATCTTTTGTATATGGTTGGGTTTTTGTTTCTGGTTTTTTGTTTTTTCCTTCCTGATAGTTTGTTCACAATTGTCAACCATTCAGGGAGCCCTTTCAGTTCTTCCATTTTCTCTGTTCTCTCTGGAACTGTTAATCATTTAACGTTATACCTCCTTAACTAAGCCTTTAATTGTCTTGTCTTGTCTTTTTGCTGTTTACCTGGAATATTTTCTTAACATTGTCTTCCAACCCTCCTTTGAATTTTTCATTTATTCTAACATTTTTATTTTTTATTTTTTTTAAAGATTTATTTTTTTACTTTATCAATTTTACACGCCCCCTTCCCCATTTGCTGTTTTGTGTCCATTCGCTGTGCAATTCTCCGTGTCTATTTCCTGCCATCTCCTCCCATCCTCCTCCTCCAGTCTTCAATCCTGGAGACCTCTGATGTAGGAGAGAGGTGTCCTGCCACCTGCACCACCTCGGTTCCTGGTTTTCGGAGCATCTCGTCTTGTCTCTCCCCTGCGTCTCTCTCCTGTTACGTCATCATCTTGCTACATGGCTCCCGGGGCCTGGAGGCTCACGGGCACACAAAGCCTGGCAGCCCATGCGTCTTCTATATATATTTATTTATTTATTTTACCGGGAGGTCCCGGGGATCAAACCCAGGTCCCTCCATATGTCAGACAGATGACAACCATTTGAGCTACATCCACCCCCGTAACATGTTTTTAATTTTCAAGAGCTCTTCTTTGCAATCTGGTGCTTAAATTTTTTTTAAGAAGAAACATTTTACTGTCACAGTTATTCTTTTCCTTGTTAAATTGATAGGGTAAAGGAGTGATTAAACAAACAAACAAACAAACAGGCAAAAAAAAAAAAAAAACAGTAAAAGCTATTTTCTCCCAAATTAGTTTCACCATGGTATTAGAGGTCAGTAGGTTAGTCAGTCAAATCATGACTACCCAGTTTTGATATAATCCACACCATTGAGATAATCTGTAAAACTAGCACAGCTTTTTCAATTTAGAACCATTCATTCACATGATTGGCTGAAGTGCATTAAAAATAAAATTTTTATTAAAAAGTATCATGCCACAGAAAAGACCAGAATGGACTTAGGGGTCCTGGGAGAATGTGGATTTCTTCCAAAGTCTGTCCCTACCATTTCTTCTCTCAACCTATTCCAAATCTAGAAAGCTACTTGCTTGGAAGTGCTGCTTTTATGTGGAAATTTAAAACTTGTGAGGAACACCGTTTTCCTTCCTTTAGAGACCTAGAGTCAAAGCTAGGTCTTCACTCTGTCTTGCTCCCTGGAAATGCACCGATGGGGGAGGGTGTAGTGAGTGGTTGTAGCAGGTGTTGAAGCAGCAGGCACTACATACAGTATTTGTCTTCCATGGTTGAACTTTGATTGAACAGGCTGGGAGTAGCCAGAATGGTGCTTTATTTTTTTAAAATAATATCCTATTGCTGTTTCATTGATGCCATATATTCTCTTAACACTGAAATTATTAATGATAAGGTTTTGATTGGTTTGTTTTTAAAATTGTTCTTTGTATAGCCTCTTCAATTTTTATTTGTTTGTTTTGTGTTATATTATAGAAGCTTTCTTCAGGGAAAAGGGAATATTTCATTTTCTGCTCATGTTTAAGAATGAGACTAAAAAAACCAGTTGGATACTCTGAGTACCACAGTGGGGTTTATTGAATGTGAGGTAACTTATAGGATGATCTGGCTCTGCTTCAGGGAAACCCTAACATCGGTTTCTCTTGGGATGGTCAGATTTCCCCCATGTGGGGTAAAAAGGTTGAGGCGGGGAGGTGTCTCAGAATTCAACATGCTTACGTTTACTCTAACAACATTTCAGTATGTTACCCAGGCACTCAACCATGACTTGTGTCCTCTAGGCCAGAGAACTCATTATATCCTATCTAGAGAACAAAGCCAGTTTTGTGTCAAAGTGGAGGAGGGACATTTGCCCAGCTGCATGAAGTTGAGAGGAGAGGATTAGTGGTTCTTAAATATATTTTCATCCAATTCTTCTTTTAGGACTCTCCCTTCAGTTTTGCTTCAGAGTGATTGGACCCCAATACCGGAGGCTTTTGAAAATTCTGAATTAAAAATCAAACTAGCTCTCATATTTCCCCACATTCTAGCTTAGGACTTGACTTTCTTAAGGCTACTAAGTCATCTGTTTGTTCTCTAGCTTACAAATTTTTGTTTTTGCTATCTCTTCTTCTGATAGCCTCATATCTTTGGGTTCATGACTGATTTTTAAAAAATCCCTTTCCAAGATATATTGTTAAAATGCAAAAAGGAGAATTTTTATATATGTATGTGTTTATATATATATTATATATGGATATATATAAAACATTTTACTAAGGGAAGTGATACAACTCTCTATAATTGCTATTATTTGCAAAAAGAGACACTGGGAAGATAAGCCAAAAATTAATAAAAAATTGTTACCTATAGTAGGAGAGAGGGAGCAGGCAAAAGAGGACAGGGATTTAAATAAAACTTCTCTGAAGAGACAACAAGCAAGATGGCAGCAGAATAAGGAGCTCCTAGAGTCAGCTCATGCTACACGGCAGTTAGTAATCACCCAGAGCTATCTAAAGCACTTTTTGGGGGGCTCCAAGAGACCAGAAGTGCATCCTGCAACATCCCTGAAAGAATGGAAGGAGGACACTGCCCATCTGCAGAGAAGATTCTTAAGTAGAGCACTCCACGCCCTGGAGGCCAGTGCCCATACTCCACTGGCGGCACAAGCCGCCTCGGGTGCTATTCTGTGGCTGGAATTGGAAGCTCCGCTTCCAAAAAACGGAGGAGGAAGTGACAGTTGGTCACCAACCTCAGCTACTGATTAGTAAATACAGTGGGCTAAAGTATAATTCTAAGAACAGCTAAAGTTTGAACCTGTCCAAGTTAGAAAGAGGCCAGTAGCCGCCATTTTAACTCCGCCCCTGGCATGAGGGGAAGTGGGATGGACTGAAGATCACAATGCTGGTAGGGACCAGCCTCTTTCCATCCAGATCAAATTGAAGCTCTAGCCTAAGCCCCAGTCCCACCTCCGGCAGGGAGGAAGCTGGGGGGGCCTGTGCCAGCTCCAGGAAAATACAGGCCACGCCAGGAGGCTGGTGATATCCTACTCTGGCAGTGCAAGCCACCTCAGGAGCTATTCTGTGGCTGGAGTTGGAAGTTCCATTTCCCAAAAACGGAGGAGGAAGAGACAGTTGGCTACCGACTTCAGCTACTAATTAGTAAATTCGGCTGGCTAAAGTATAACCCTAAGAACAGCTAAAGTTTGAAACTGTCCAAGTTGGAAAGAGGCTGGTAGCCACCATTTTAACTCTACCTTCGGTATGAGAGGAAGGCAGACTGATTGAAGATCACAGTGATGGTAGGGACTGGCTTCTTTCCGTCCAAATCTTACTGCAGCCCTAGCCTAGGCTTCAGCCGCACCTCTGCCAGGAAGGAAGCTGGTGGGCCCTGCACCAGCCTCTCTGGGTAACTGCAGGTACATTCGACTGACACAGATTGAATAGTTGGAAGTCTACTGGGGTAACTGTGGTCATTTGGACTTGCATGGCATAGATCGCTGCCCACACCTGCAGCTCCATCCCCACCCCAGGAAGGGGAGGAAGGGGCATGAAGCTTCATCAGTCTTGCTCAGCAACTACAGTCTAGGCCTGCACGACTTGGATTATTACACACGACTGTGGCTCTGTCTCTACCCCTGGCAAAGGAGAAAGATGGGAGAAGCTTCATCAGTCCCTGGGGCAATGCAGGCAGATGGAGCCTCCACATCTTCCAGCATCAACCACATCCTTAGCGCCTGCTATACAACCAGCAAGGGAGAAAGGGCAAGAAAGCCCTAAACTAAAGAGAGAAACTGCACCCAGAATAAATACATCTAGTAAGCCAGATGCCAAGACAACACCAAGAAAAATTACAAACCACACCAAGAAACAGAAGATAGGGCCCAGTTAAAAAAACAAGATAAGCCTCCAGACAACATAAAGGAGTTGAGACAACTAATCATAGATGTTCAAACAAATTTCCTTAATAAATTCAATGAGATGGCTAAAGAGATTAAGGATATTAAGAAGACACTGGATGAGCACAAAGAATTTGAAAGCATACATAGAAAAATAGCAGATCTAATGGAAATGAAAGGTACAATAAATGAAATTTAAAATACACTGGAATCATATAAGAGCAGATTTTTGAGGAGGTAGAAGAAAGGATTGGTGAGCTTGAAGACATGGCCTCTGAAAGCGAACATACAAAAGAACAGATGAAGAAAAGAATGGAAAAAATTGAACAAGGTCTCAGGGAACTAAACAACAGCCAGAGATGTGCAAACAATGTGTCATGGGTGTCCCAGAAGGAGAAGAGAAGAGAAAAGGGGCAGAAGGAATATTTGAATGCCCTCAAGATATTCTACTACCTGAAAAAAAAGGAATATTTGAAGAAATAATGGTAGAAAATTTCCCAACCCTATTGAAGGACGTAGATATCCATGTCCAAGAAGCACAACGTATTCCCATCTGAGTAAATCCAAATAAACCAACTCTGAGACACATACTAATCAGAATGTCAAATGCCAAAGACGAGAGAATTCTGAGAGCAGCAAGAGAAAAGCAATGCATAACATATAAGGGATACCCAATAAGATTAAGTGAGATTTCTCATCAGAAACCGTGGAGGCAAGAAGACCGTGTTATGATATATTTAACATACTGCAAGAGAAAAACTTCCAGCCAAGAATCTTATATCTGAAAGGACTGTCTTTCAAAAATGAGGGCGACTTTAGGTTATTCACAGATAAACAGAAACTGAGAGAGATTATAACAAGAGACCAGCCTTGCAGGAAATAATAAAAGGTGTGCTACAATCTGAGAAGAAAATACAGGAAAGAGAGATGTGAAAGAGAGTCTAGAAATGAAGATTTTAATAGTAAAAGTAACTAAAAGTCTCAAAAGAGTGGTTAAAATAAAATATGATCTATAAAACTCAAAGGTCAAAATGGGTGAAATAAGAACTGCCTGTACAGTAATAACATTGAATGTTAATGGATTAAAGTCCACAATCAAAGGATACAGACTGGCAGAATGGATAAGAATATATGAGCCACCTATGTGCTGTCTACAAGAGACTCACCTTAGACCCAAGGATACCAATAGATCAAAAGTGAAAGGCTGGAAAAAGATACTCTACACATGCAGTAACCAGGGGAAAAAAAGCCAGAGAAGCTATACTTATTCAAATGAAGTAGACTTTAAAAGATATTAGTAATGTGCAATCTGAGGAGGAAGCCAGGAAAAAAATTCCATTTACATCAAATATTTAGGAATAAACTTAACCAAGGATCTTAAGCATTTGTATTCAGAAAACTACAATGCATTTTTTAAAGAAATCAAAAAAGACCTAAATAATTGGAAGAACATTCCATACTCATGGATTGGAAGACTAAATATCATTAAGATGCCAATTCTACTCAAATTTTCATAAAGATTCAATGCAATCCTGATAAAAATTCCACTAGCATTTTTAAAATAAATGGAAAACACAATTATCAAATTTATTTGGAAGGGTAGGAGGTCCTGAATAGCCAGAAACATCTTAAAAAGGAAAAGTAAAATTGGAGGACTCTCACTTCCAGACTTTAAATCATATTACCTAGCTGCAGTGGTGAAAAAGCATTGTACTGGTATAAAGACAGATATATAGACCAGTGGAACCAAATTGATTGTTCAGAAGCAGACCCTCACAACTATGGTCAAGTGATATTTGACAAGTCTGTCAAACCCACCCAGCTCGGGCTGAATAGTCCATTCAACAAATGGTGCTGGAAGAACTGGATATCCAAAGCCAAAGAATGAAAGAAAGAGGACCCCTATCTCGTACCTTATACAAAAATTAACTCAAAATGTATTAAAAAAAAAAAAAAAAAAAAAACTAAATATAAAAGCAAGAACCATAAAGCTTCTAGAAGAAAATGTAGGAAAACATCTTCAAGACCTGGTGGTAGGTGGTGGATTCTTAAAGGAGATAAGAGGAGGACTGAGATGGACTACAGATTCTTAATGTATGTAGAAGTTTTAATTAACTTTACTGTAAAAATGTGGAAGTAGAGTTGATGGTGACATTATAGTAAGTAACAGCTGGTTTATAAATGGTAATGTGGCTGGAAAGAGTATTCTAGGGATGTAAATGTCAGTTGAAAGAAAGCTTGGGAATAATCTAGGGACTGACTAACACAGTAAACCCAGAGGTGGATGAGAATTGTGGCTGATGGTACAGAGGCAAGAGTGTCCTTTGTGAGCTAGAGCAGATATATATCACTATTGCAGGGTGGTGGGAATGTGGAGAAGCATGGGAAAAATACAACTGGAAATCTATGGACTGAGGTTAACAGCAATATTGTAATATTAATGCATCTATGCCAAAGATATACTGTGTTGATAATGGGGGAGTATGGAAAGTGTCAAATGTACACTATGGACCATGGTTAGGCTGCTGATATTATCTCATAATCTTTAACAAATGTTCCACCACGGTGTGGTGTGTTGATAGAAGGGTGTTGTATGGAAATTCTGCACACGTGCACAGTTGTTTTTTAAGTTCACAACTTCTGTAATAAAAACATTTTTAAAAATAATATTAGGGTTGGTTGGGGGAGAAAATACACCAAATGTAAGATATGGACTATAGTTACTAGTAAGATTTTGACAGTATACTTTCATAATTTGTAACAATACAAGGTATTGGTAGTGGATTGATATATAGGACTCCTATATGATATGTATGTTTGCTTTAAGTTCATAACTTTTACTACACACTTATTGTTTATGTATGTTCATATATAAATGATATAAAAATAATAATAATAGGGTGTGTTGGGGGAAAAATACACCATATGTAAGATACTTTGGTTAGTAGTAATAATTTGAGGCTGCTCTTTCATCATTAGTTAAAAATGATTCACAACAATGGAAGGTATTAGTGGTAGGGTGAGGTACGAAAGCCCTGTATGATATTATATGTTTGCTTTGTAAGTTCACAACTATTACTATACAATTATTGTTTATGTATGAGTGATATATGTCAATAAATTTTCTTTTAAAAATTTTCTCTGAATATATATTGAACATACTCTATTTTGGAAATATATAATATATACAAAAAAAGAGAAAAATAATTGTACACATACTAAATGGATATACCTAACTCTGTATCAAGGGAGAAAATAGTCAAATGACCCCAGAACACAGTATTGTGACTGTACGTCTTTAGGGGAATATAAGTTCAAATAGAGCTAGAAAGAAATCTTAAATTTCATTGTAATTGTAAGATATGTAGAATAAAAGTGAAACAAATTAAAATCAAAGAAGTAAAACACCTGTAATATTACATTAGAATTGAAAATACCAGTAATAGCTCATGATATTCTTTTTTCACACACAAAAAATTTCCTAATTCTGTGCTTTGTAAAGACCTACAAGAAATGACAACTTAATAGTATTGAGAACTCCTAGCATCCAGATTGTCGTCTCCAAAACCACTACCCACTAAAAAGAAATGGAATTTCTTAGAGGAAGGGCTAATTCCAGGTCTGGGACAGGAAACATATAGGATTAGTCTGAGACATCTTATTGTGCCACAATGCAAGGAAGCTTTCAAACATTGAAGGAGTCACCTTAGAAGGACACAGAAGCCAAAATAAAGAGGCTTCCATTGACCAAATGTGATGCAGTTTTAGCACCAAAAAGAGTACTGAATGCAATAAATATTTTCTAAAAATCCATTATTTTATAAAAATGAAGAAGGAAAAAGAAAACCACAGATCAATGGACACAGTTGGAAGTAATATATTTGCCAACTCCTTAGCCTTAAAACTGACAGTTAAAAGGAAATAATTAGATATTCATTTTGTGTTTCCTCTATAAACTGTATTTCAGGGTATTCAGATAACCATCTCTTTTTCTTTTATGATTAATTACATGCCACAGTAAACAAAAACAAAACAGGGGTGCTCCTGAGGGCTGTAGAGACACCGGACATGACAGGCAAGGCCCACAACCCCATGAAATCAGCACCCCATCGGTGGGCCTTACCTTGGAATATATGAGAATCTATTTCCCCAATGTAACAATGTTAGAATTATTTATAACTTCCCTACACATGATTCCTCTATCCCTCTTATTTGAGCCTACAATTAGCGCTATACCCATTAAATATGTGTCCCAGAGACTTAAATCTTCAGGCTGTTCATAAGTTGGTTGATCCTGAATCTCAGCAGAGTTGCAGCCAACACCTACTCTCCAGCTCATCAGACTTGCCCAGGACAACTAATAAAATGATGATGATAGACAACCACTATCCTAAAAAATCAAAGAATATCTACAACTGCAAGCAAAACAGTTCCTCCCATTTACCCCATAAGATCTAAGCACCCTCTCAATCTGAGGCAAAGTGGGCATCACCACCCCCAAATCCACAAGATTGAGGAATGAACAAACATAAGGGGAGAATGCAACCATGGACCAAAGTAGACATTATTGTTGTAGTAACGGAAGAACTTATAACATTGATATAAAGATAGTGGTTATCAGAGGTTCTTTGGGGAGGAAGAGGAAAGATTAAGTGGAACACAGGGCATTTTTTAGGGCATTGGAATTGTTCTGCATGACATTGTAATGACAGATACAGGTCATTATACATTTTGTCAAATCCTGTCAAACTGTACAGTGAAAACTGTAAAGCATATTGTAAACTATAGACCTTGATTAGTAGTAATGTTTCAATATTTGTTCATCAAGTGTAACAAATGTACCATAATGATGCAAGATGTTATTAATAGAGGAAATTGTGGGAAAGGTGGGGATGAGGTATAGTTTTGATGTAACTTTTAAGCAATCTAAAAGTACTCTATAAATAGCATTTATTTTATGTGAAAAAAAGACTAATTCCAGCTTATAAATGAAGAAATGAATGATAGAATTTGAAAATAACCATTTTGTAATCCCAAATGAAATGATTGATTTAGGCAATGATCGTCAGTGGTTGAAACCATTAGATGAAAAGAAAGACAAAGTTGTTAGCATCTAAAACTATTGATAAATCTTAGTATAACTAAAAGTGGGACAACTAGACATCGTGGGCCTTTCAATGTGATATTGTACAAAGGACACAGCACCAAATGTAAAGTGTTATTGCTAAAAAACAATAACCCAGAACCTAATCAAATATAGAGTACTAATTTATAACTATGGGAAATATGGAGGATGGAGGAACAAGTTAAATGTCACTCAAGAAAGTGACAAATACTGAATGTGCAACATTCCAAGGAACAGCTGAATTTTTAATATATATAATATATATATTTTTTAGGTACCAGGCCAGAAATTGAGCCTGGGACCTCCCATGTGGGAAGGAGCCACATCCACTCCCCTATAATTTTTTCATTAGAGAAGTTGTAAGTTTACAGAAAAATCATGCAGAAAATACAAATACTTCCCCTGTTATTAACACTTTGCATTAATATGTTACTTGTAACTATAATTCATAGTTTATGTTAGGGTTCACTGTTTGTGTTGTATAATCCTATGTTTTCTTAAAAATTTTTTATTCTAGTAACATATATACAACCTAAATTTCCCCCTTTTGACCACATTCAAATATATAATTCATTGTTGTTAACTGCATTCACAATGTTGTACTACCGTCACCATCACCCATCCCTAAAACTTTTCCAACACTCCAAATAGAAATTCTGTAACAATTAAGCATTGACTCCCCATCCCCTACTCCCACTCATAACTTGTATTTTAGTTTCTGACTCTATACTGGTAATTTTGTATTGGTATGAATTAAAAATTTTTAATTGGGTCATTTGTCTTTTTGTTGTTGAGTTATAGGAATTTTTAATATATTCTGGATATTAAACCCTTATTGGATATGTGGTTTCTAAATATTTTCTCCCATTCTCCAGGTTGTCTTCTTATATTCATGATGAAGTCCTGCACTGGTTTTTGCAATAAATCAATGGTGTAGGGGAAAGAAATCTGAGGAGGGAGCATATGCTCCAGAGTTAAAAAATTTCTGTGACATGACAACCAAATCCCTAGTGTAGACCTTGTTTTTATCCCAGTTCAACAAACCAACTGAAAAAGACTTTGTGAACCAATTGGGAAAATTTGATTATGAAGTGGGTATAAGATTATGCCAAATGATTGTTAATTTTGTTAGATGTGATAATGGCATCACAGTCATAAAAGAATATGTCTGTTTTCTTTATTTGTTTTTGCAAATGCATGCAGCCATATAGAGAAGCAAAATGGCATGATGTCTAGGATTTACATTTTCTTTTGTCTCAAATTGAAACATTATACTTAACTCTTTCATTATTATTGGGGATATTGTTTCCAACTCTTTAATTTTATTGCTCATGCTAAAATAAATAACAGGTCCATTTAGCTTATATTCCTCTTGAGAATTATTTCCTTGTAAGATTTATTTTTTAATCATTCCACTAAGAAAATGGGGGGAAAAGGAGTGTAAAAAGGACAGATAAAGCAAATGCAATAAATTCTTGATAACCACTGAATCTAGGAGGTAGATATCTACTCCTACAATTGTATGACATTTTTTTCATTTTAAAAACTCTGAAAAACTGATTGCTTTGTGAGTTTCAAGAGTAAACAAAATTAGATGTGTGTTCAATTCATTATCTTTACCTACAGCTCTCATGTTTTTATTCTTTATGTCACCTATACATTTGTAATCATTTGCTATTAACTGCTTATATTGTATTTAAATATTGATCAAAGCACAGGGCGAATTCATGTGATTACTAGCTGGTTGCTTGGTTGTTTTGTGTTTACATATTTTAGTTTTACTTAGTTTTATGTATAGTGTAATTGGCTTTTATTATCTTGAAGTATATTAGGCTGCATTTAGCTACCTGACTGTTATCCCTTTGAGATATTCAAGAAACAAGATGAAAACCTCTTAAGAATAATGAGGCAAATATACACATATTCATACACAAAAACACACATATACACTTACATTAACTTTATATCATTGCCCTTTAACTTGCATTTTATGATCTTCCTTAGATAACCTTGTTATATTAAAATTTTAATAAATTGCTATTAAATTAAAGGATATATGTTAGCATTGTTATTATGTAGTAGAAATAATAGTATCCAGCATCAGCAAATCAGATCTTTCCTTTTTTTTAACTTTTTACTAATATTTCAAGCAGAGAAAGCCCTTTACAGCAAGCCAGAATAATTAGCAAAGTAAACACCCTAATTGTGAAACCAAATAATCAGGTTTAAATATGCTTATCTTTTTTATATATCTTACCACTTGGATTTGCTCAAAAACATTGATGTATGACTGTAAATGAATAGCAATTCACAACTAGAACTGCCAATTAATAATGTACAAAATGATGTATATTAAACTAAATAACAGGGAAGCCGATGTGGCTCAACCAGCTGGGCGTCTGCCTACCACATGGGAGGTCCTGGTGAGGGTCCCGTGACTCCTAAAAGAAGACAAGCAGACGCCACACACACACACACACACACACACACACAACGAGCTAGACGCTCCCCACACTCCTCATGTGGGAGGTCCTGGGTTTAGCTCCCAGTGCGTCCTGGCGAAGGCAAGCAGACAGAGGAGAAAACCATGGGGTGGGGTGGGGTGGGGTATAAATAAGGAAAATAAAGTAAATAAATCTTAAAAATAAAATAAATAACAGTCTCATGATCTTTAACATCCAAAATCACTTATATGTATAACCTGATCGTCCCTCAATTCTATGTGATTAAAACTCAAAATATGATAAAAACTAAACCGTCCTGCCTTGGACAATTTTAAGGAATATAAACTTCATCAGGTTTATTTTAACTAGTATAGTTTGATACATTTAGTTTTAGACTCTTTTAAATTCTCTGTCCAAAGAAATTCCATTTGATATGCTCTCACATATACTTCAGAAAACTTCATGGGAAGCAGCTGTGGCTCAATCAGTAGGGCTCCCGTTTACCATATGGGAGGCCCCGGGTGCGGTTCCGGGGGCCTCCTGGTGAAGGCAGGCCCGCCCGCACGGCATGGTTAGCTGACCCAGCGAGCACAAGCAGCAAGGGGGGGATAAATGAATAAATAAATAAAATCTTTAAAAAAAAAAAAAAAAGAAAACTTCATGTAGTCCCAGCTATAACATTTTTCATGAACACAACATCTTTGCTAAATTCAACGGGGAGTTTCTCTCTACAGTTACTGGTAATTTGTTCTAGCTTTTGTCCAAATCTAGACAGTTGGAGCAGTTTTAAAACTATAGGAAGAGATTTTTTTCCCCTTTAAAATAAACTACGGGGAAGCAGCTGTGGCTCAATCAGTGGGGCTCCCGTTTGCCATATGGGAGGCCCCGGGTTCGGTTCCCGGGGCCTCCTGGTGAAGGCAAGCCTGCCCGCACGGCGTGGTTAGCTGGCCCAGCAAGCACAAGCAGCAAGGGGGGGATAAATGAATAAATAAATAAAATCTTAAAAAATAATAAAATAAAATAAACTAGGGCCTAAGAAAAATGTTTATTAGTTATATATTGTGTGGTAATTAGAATATTCCCATACAATAAAATTGAAGAAGCCTGATGTTCATACTTTAAATTATTCAAAAACTATTTATTGAATCCTATGGTAAACTAGGCACTGTAGTAAGGTACTAGGGTTTGAGATTAATATTTGAAACATTCGAAATATTTTTAGTTCGCATTTTGTAAGTTTTCCTCTTGCGAATTAGATACTTTTAAAAGAATGCATTAGAAAGAAATCCACTAATCCTCTATCCAAAGTACACCAAAAATTTTTGGAACTGGCTTAAACACCCTCTGCTTATATAAACAGAGGATTCTGTAATGATTTGCCAAACATTTACTAGTGTCTAATTTCAAGTTACACAGAAAATGACAAAAAATTGACATTTCATATACTGGCTATTTAATTGTTTTTGGTGCTTTAATCGATTTTAAGTGTTTTAGTGTTATGAATGTTCTAAGCTGTTCCTTTTCAGTTTTGAGATACAGTGTTCCATTCTCATTGTCCAGGGACTCTTGCTAGTGGCAGATGTATTTGTTCAGGAAGAAGTCAGAAGCATGAGTAATGTGGAAACAATCATATAAGCCAGTTGTTTGGTCCAAGTGAAGTAAAGATCCTTGATTAAACAGGCTGAGGAAAAGATTTTGTGAAAGACTGAATTTGACTGAACTATATATACTCTTCTTTATTATGACTGACAGATTTCTCAGTTGTGTTTTACTGTCACAAGACATAAAATAGTATAAGTGTTTAGGCACAAACTCTGGAATCAGATTGTCTTGGTTCAAACTCATGCTGTGTCTCAATTACCTCCTCTGTACAAAGGGAATAATCATTGTAATTAGCTCAAAAAGTTGAGAGGACCGAATGAGTTGATATATGTTAAATGATTAGAATAGCAGCAGGCAGATAGAAACCACTCAATAAATGCTACTATTCAATGTAAAAAAACAAGGACTCTCATTTTTTTTTCTTAACTTTATTTGTACATTTAATAATTGAAAATATAAACAATTAAAAACTAAAAAGTAAACACAGATAAATAAATATATACAGGGGAAGCGGCTGTGGCTCAATCAGTAGGGCTCCCGTTTACCATATGGGAGGCCCCAGGTTCGGTTCCCGGGGCTTCCTGGTGAAGGCAAGCCTGCCCGCACGGCATGGTTAGCTGACCCAGCGAGCACGGGCAGCAAGGGGGGGATAAATGAATAAATAAATAAAATCTTAAAAAAAATAATAATAAATAAATAAATATATACATTTCTCAAATGTAATGGATACATGTAAAAATTTTTTTTAATCAAATAATATATTACACAATATATTTGGTTCATAGTAACGCATTCATACAGTATTTGTCCTTTTGTGTCTGGCTTGCTTCACTCAACATAATGTCCTCCAGGTTCATCCATGTTGCCATATGCTTTATGACTTCATTTCTTCTTACAGTTGCATAATATTCCATCGTGTGACTAGACCACAGTTTCTTTATCCATTCATCTGTTGATGGACACCTGGGTTCTTTCCAACTTTTGGCAATGGTGAATAATGTGGCTATGAACATCGGTGTGCAGATGTCTGTTCGTGTATTGCAGGGTCACATGGCAAATCTATATTCAACTTCTTTAGGAACTGCCAAACAGTCCTCCATAGTGGTTATACCATCCTGCATTCCCACCAACAGTGAAGAAGTGTTCCTATCTCTCCACATCCTCTCCAACACTTGTAGTTCTCTGTCTTTTTAATAGTGGCCATTCTGATGGGTGTGAAATGATATCTCATTGTAGTTTTGATTTGCATTTCCCTAATCATGAGTGATGTTGAACATTTCTTCATGTGTTTTTTTGCCATTTGTATTTCTTCTTTGGAGAAATGTCTATTCAAGTCTTTGGCCCATTTTTTAATTGGGTCATTTGTCTTTTTATTGTTGAGTTGTAACATCTCTTTATATATGCTGGATATTAAACCCTTATCAGATATGTGATTTCCAAATATTTTTTCCCATTGAGTCGGCTGCCTTTTCACCCTTCTGACAAAGTCCTGTGAGGTGCAAAAGTGTTTAATTTTGAGGAGGTCCCATTTATGTACTTTTTCTTTTGTTGCACGTGTTTTGGGTGTGAAGTCCAAGAAACCACCACCTACTACAAGGTCTTGAAGATGTTTCCCTACATTTTCTTCTAGTAGTTTTATGGTCTTGGCTTTTATATTTAGATCTTTGGTCCATTTTGAGTTGATTCTTGTATAGGGGGTGAGACAGGGGTCCTCTTTCATTCTTTTGGTTATAGATATCCAGTTCTTCCAACACCATTTGTTGAAGAGAATGTTTTTTCCCATTAGCGTGGGCTTGGTAGATTTGTCAAAAACCAGTTGACTGTATAGGTGAGGGTATATTTCTGTATTCTCAATTCTATTCCACTAATCGATATGTCTATCTTTATGCCAGTACATGCTGTTTTGACCACTGTAGCTTTGTAGTATGTTTCAAGGTCAGGCAGTGAAATTCCTCCCACATTGCTCTTCTTTTTTAGAATACTTTTGGCTATTTGGGTGCACTTACCCTTCCAGATGAATTTGGTAATTGCCTTCTCTAATTCAGTAAAGTAAGCTTTTGGGATTTTGATTGGAATTGCATTGAATCTATAAATCAGTTTGGGCAAGATTGACATCTTCCCGATATTTATTCTTCCAATCCATGAACACGGAATGTCTTTCCATTTGTTTAGGTCTTTTAAATTTTCTTTTAGCATTGTTTTGTAGTTTTCTGCATATAGGTCCTGTACTTCTTTGGTTAAATTAACTCCTAGGTATTTGGGTCTTTTTGTTGCTATTGAAAATGGAATTTTCCTCCTGATTTCCTCCTCAGATTGTTCAGTACTAGTGTACAAAAACATTACTGATTTTTGCGTGTTGATCTTGTATCCTGCCACTTTGCTGAACTCATTTATTTGTTCGAGTAGCTTTGTTGTGGAAACTTCAGGATTTTCTAAATACAGGATCATGTCATCTGCAAACAGTGAGAGTTTTACTTCCTCTTTTCCTATTTGGATGCCTTTAATTTTTTTGTCTTGTCTAATTGCCCTAGCTAGGACTTCTAGTACAATGTTGAATAACAATGGTGACAGTGGGCATCCTTCTCTTGTTCCTGATCTTAGAGGGAAAAGTTTCAACCTTTCCCCATTGACTATGATGTTGGCTGTGGGTTTTTCATATGTGCCTTTTATCATATTGAGGAATTTTCCTTTTATTCCTATTTTTTTAAGTATTTTTATCAAAAAAGGATGTTGGATTTTGTCGAATGTCTTTTCTGCATCTATTGAGATGATCATGTGGTTTTTTTCCTTTAATTTGTTAATGTGGTGTATTACATTGATTGATTTTCTTACGCTGAACCAGCCTTGCATACCAGGAATAAATCCCACTTAGTCATGATGTATAAGTCTTTTGATATGCTGTTGGATTCGATTTGCAAGTATTTTGTTGAGAATTTTTGCATCTATGTTCATTAGAGAGATTGGTCTGTAATTTTCTTTCCTTGTGGAATCTTTATCTGGCTTTGGTATTAGGGTGATGTTGGCTTTATAAAATGTGTTGGGTAATTTTCCCTCCTCTTCAATTTTTTTGGAAGAGTTTAAACAGGATTGGTGTTAATTCTTTTAGAAATGCTTGGTAGAATTCACCTGTGAAGCCATCCGGTCCTGGACTTTTCTTTGCTGGGAGATTTTTGATGACGGATTCAATCTCCTTAATTGTTATTGGTTTGTTAAGTTCTTGTTGTGTCAGTGTAGGTTGGTTATGAGTTTCTAGAAATTTGTCCATTTCATTCAGGTTGTCTAGTTTGTTGGCATATAGTTTCTCATAATATCTTCTTATGATTCTTTTTATTTCTGTGAGGTCATTTGTAATTTCCCCCCTTTCATTTCTGATTGTATTTATTTGCATCTTCTCTTTTTTTCTTTGTTAGTCTAGCGAAGGTTTTGTCAATTTTATTGATCTTCTCAAAGAACCAGCTTTTGGTTTTGTTGATTTTCTCTATTGCTTTTCTGTTCTCGTTTTCATTTATTTCCGCTCTAATCTTTATCATTTCTTTTCTTCTTTTTGCTTTGGGATTGGTTTGCTGTTCTTTTTCTAGTTTCTCAAGTTGTTCAGTTAAATCTTTGAGTTTAGCTCTTTCTTATTTCTTAATATAGGCATTTAGGGCTATAAATTTCCCTCTCAAGACTGCCTTCACTCTTTCCCATAAGTTTTGATATGTTGTGTTCTCATTTTCATTTGTCTCAATATATTTACTGATTTCACTTGCAATTTCTTCTTTTACCCACTGAATATTTAGAAGTGTGTTGTTCAGTATCCTCATATTTGCAAATTTACTTTTTCCCTGTCTGTTATTGATTTCTAGTTTGATTCCATTATGATCTGAGAAGGTGCTTTGTATAATTTCAGTCTTTTTATATTTATTGAGAGCTGTATTGTGACCTAATATGTGGTCTATCCTGGTGAAAGATCCATGGGCACTTGAGAAGAATGTATAACCCGCTGAGTTTGGATGCAGTGTTCTGTATATGTCTGTTAGGTCTAGCTTGTTTATCATATTGTTCAAGTTCTCTGTTTCCTTGTTGATCTTCTGTCTAGTTCTATCTAATGATGTGAGAGGGGTGTTGAAGTCTCCGACGATTATTGTAGAAATGTCTATTTCTCCCTTCAGTTTTGCCAGAGTTTGTCTCATATATTTTGGGTCACCCTGGTTAGGTGCATAGATTTTATGACTGTTATATCTTCCTGGAGGATCGTCCCTTTTATTAATATATAATGGCCTTCCACATATCTTACCACTTTTTTGCATTTGAAGTCTGTTTTGTCTGATGTTAGTATAGCTACCCCTGCTCTTTTCTGTTTACTATTCACATGGAGTATCTTTTTCCAACCTTTTACTTTCAGCCGGTTTGTATCCTTGGGTCTGAGGTGAGTTTCTTGTAAGCAGCATATGGATGGCTCATGTTTTTTTTATCCATTCTGTCAGCCTGTAACTTTTGATTGGGGAATTTAATCCATTCACATTCAATGATATTACTGAAAACACACTATTTATTCCTCCATTTTATTCTTTGGTTTTCACATATCATCTTATTTTTGTCTCTCTTTTTACTCTTTTGGTTATCCTTTCTGCTTTTCTTTCTTCTATACTCTCCTCCAAGCCTCTCTCTCCTGTATATTTCTTTCAGGTTCTAAGGCTTCCTTTAATATTTCCTGCAAAGGTGGATTCTTTTTTGCAAACTCTCTTAGTTTCTGTTTGTTTGTGAAAACTTTATATTCACCTTCATATTTGAAGGACAGTTTTGCTGGATAAGGAATTCTCGGCTTGCAGTTTTTCTCTTTCAGTTTCCTAATTGTATCATACCACTGTCTTCTCGCTTCCATGGTTTCTGAAGTGAAATCTGCACTGAGTCTTACTGGTCGTCCTTTGTACGTGATCATTTGCTTCTCTCTTGATGCTCTTAGAATTTTCTCTTTATCTTTTACATTTGACATTCTGAATAATATGTGTCTTGGCGTAGGTCTATTTGGACTTATTCTCATTGGGGTACGGTGTGCTTCTTGGACATGTAAGTTCATTTCTGTCATGAGAGTTGGGAAATTTTCAGCTATTATTTCCTCAAATACTCTTTCTGCCCCTTTTCCTTTCTCTTCCCCTTCTGGAACTCCTATGACACGTATGTTGTTGCGTTTTGTGTTGTCATTCAACTCTCTGAGCCCCTGCTCAATTTTTTCCATTCTTTTCTCTCTGTGTTCTTTTCTCTCTTTGATTTTAGCTGCTCTGTCTTCGGTATCACTTATTCTTTCATCTATCATTTTGAGTCTGCTTTTGTATGCCTCAAATGTATTTTTGACTTCACCTGTTGTGTCTTTCATTCCCATGAACTCCGTTATTTTTCTGTTCAGGATTTCAAATTCTTCTTT